>QLTV01002829.1:58781-71191 GCA_003457575.1 Thermophis baileyi
TTCTGATGCAAGTGGAGGAGTGGAGGACTCTGCTCGTGAAATATTTTTGGACTCTCTCAATTGTATTAATATCCGATATGCGGTGCGGGTTCCAGACAGGTGAGCGGTATTCGAGAATTGGTCTAGTAAACGTTTTGTATGCTCTAGTTAGCAGTGTAATGTTGCCAGAGAAGAAGCTACGCAGGATTAGGTTGACTACTCTTAGTGCCTTTTTGGCAATGTTGTTACAGTGGGCTCAAGGTTCCTCATCTCAAGGTTGACTCAGCCTTCCATCCTTCTGAGGTGGGTAAAATGAGGACCCAGATTGTTGGGGGCAATATGCTCACTCTGTAAACAGCTTAGAGAGGGCTTTAAAAGAACTATGAAGTGGTATATAAGTCTAAGTGCTACTGCTATCCAATAAAGCTATTCTTTGAGGAAGCTATCTGCCTCGGAGTTTTGCTTGATATGGGTCTATTACTTGGAACCCTGACATTGTAAACTCTATGGGCCTTAACTAGCTAATGGTGGTTTAATCAACAAACAATGGTTAAAGAATCCATGAATTACCACCACCATGATGCTTGATTTTAGTGGCTTTGGGCTAAAGGTATACCCAAATAAATTCAGCAGTTCATATGCCTTTGAATTTCCAACTTTGCAGGAACTAAACTCCAGGTGCTATTTTCTAGTACAGCTCCTTTAGCATTGCAATTTGCCAGCACTTTGATAAGAGATATAGATAAATATAGGTTGACAAAGCAGAGACTAATTGTAATCATAAGAAAAAAATCACAAAGGTATATACAGTAAGAGGGAAAAACATGTTTTCTACAGTACTTATTTTTCTTCTCTCCGTACTGGTCTATAAGAGCTGCTTGATTTTTTCCAGAGCCCAAACAATACATCACCAGCTTGGCTTCGACATGTGCAATAATTTTTAATCAATAATGGCTCACCAGGCACATTTTGTGATTAAGAAAAGCTGTTTTACAATGAACTGTAATTACAACATTGCTGTTGGCTTAGTCTCGCACAAATCTTGGCGGCCGGTGGAGGAAAAATTATGTCTGAAAACAAAACAAGGACAAGAATGTGTGATTTTTGACTGCTGTCAAAATGAAGATGACTTGCACTCACCACTTCTCAATAGCTGCGTTGGAATCTTCTTGGTACATTGAGGCACGGATGTTAGAGTGAGGTTGACAAGGATTTTCTGGAAGAGAAAGCACTATTGTGTCTGGTCAGCTACAACCGGCAAGGCACACGCTTATAGCACGTGGGGAACGTCTCTCTCCATCAGCTTTCCCATAGATTTCTAAACGGGCATCGTTGTGCATTCCAGGTTAATGGTACATCAGAGGAAAAGGAGAGCCAAGCAAACTCTGTGGGGCATAATTGTGGCTTGGGTTCATTCAGTAGAAGAGAAATTAAGCAGTCCATTTGTAGCACTCCCTGTGGTCCAGCTTCCAAATCAATTCAACTCCAAACTCTGCTTTCAAAGCTGAATTGCTTTACTTTGTCTAGAGGTATTTTTCCATCGTAAGTCTTGACTGTCAAGACACCCTGTCTTTTTAAAAGTTTTAAGTCATATATTCATCTCCATTTCTTAGCCAGCAAAGCATCTGGCGAAACACGGAATGCTGTTCCCTTCCCACTAAAGTGGTACCTATTTATCTACTCGCATTTGCATGCTTTCGAACTGCTAGGTGGGCAGGAGCTGAGGCAAGGATGGGGGCTCACCCCAACACACGGCATTTGGGTCTCGAACCTGGGCTGTCAGTCTTCCAGCTGACAAGCTCAGTATTTTTAACCGCTGAGCCATTGTGCGTGCGCGCGCGCACGCGCACACACACACACACACACACACACACGTTTTGTCTGCAGCTCAAGTTTGTGCAGCAGATCTTTGAAGAGATTTTCTTGAAAGCTTTGATTTCTCGCATGCAGATTGTTAATCGCAGCCAGTTATTAAAACGACAGTGAAACTAAGGTCAGCAAATTAAACAGCTGAGGATAAAGGAGGATGGCGCGTGGAAGACATCACAAAAACAGTTTACGAGTCATGTAAAGCAATACCTTAACTCAGGAAATGCTCTCAGCATGCGCACATATTCATTGACGCTGCACACTTATTATTCTGTTGAATGTCTCTTTTCTTATTGATGATGAACTCCATATGTCCACATCTCCCTCGTTTGGCACCGCTCAATAGCATCTTGATGTAACTGCTTATTCCCGAGGTTTTTTTTTATTTGATTATTCAGAGCTGCATATAATGTGAAAACTGGCTTCACAATCAAAATGCCAACTTAGACATTTGAATGAAGAAGAAAAAGACATCCAGGAAAGATAGTGGGATAGTGGAGTGGGAGAGAAAGTCCATTGCCAAGTATTGCGCATAGGGAGAAACTCTTCCTTTGCTGGAAGAGCTAAAAAAAAACCAGTTGTTTTGCAACTTCATGGTATATCAAATACACAGAAATGTGTGGAAATAAGGGGAAGATAAACGGTTGAACTTGCAAAGTTGAGGATGGAGGTAAGAGGTGGAAAGGGAATGAATAAAAAATTTGTGGGAAGATAGAAAGGATTGTAAGACAGAGGGGCATGACACTTCCTCTGCTTGTTAAAAAGTTAGAGAGAAATCTTGATTTGATGAACGATACTTCTTCCTAAAGGGAAATTTGGAGACCATCAACCTGGAGAACATCCAGAAATGGGCTACCTACACAAAATGTAAATGGGTGCAGTGCATAATCACCTGATAAACTGGAGCATGGGTGTGAAACTCGATTTCATTGAGGGCCACATCAGGATTGTGTTTGACCTGGGGGGGGCATGGCCAGGGTGGGTGTGGCCAGCTCAACATCAGTTGTGTCAGGGGTGCCTGTGGTGGCCCGATTGCGTTGCCAGCAAAAACGGGCTCTCGAGCTCCGTTTTCGGCTGCGACAGCCTCCTGCAACCCTCTGCCAGCGAAAACAGAGCTCAGGAGGGCCGCCCGCAGCCCTTCTGAGCTCCATTTTCACTGGCAGAGGCACTATGGGCCAGTCCTTCGCTGTTTCCATGGTGGCCCCACGGGCCAGATCTAAGCACTCCATGGGCTGGATCTGGCCCCCGGGCCTTGAGTTTTGACACCCCTGAAGTAGAGGGAAGCCCAGTGGCACAAAACAGCTTGAAATCTGAAATCTACCACCTCTCAATATGTACTTTGAGGCAGCCCGCTGAGAAATTCTATGTATATGTCACTTTCTCCCATGGAAGAGCTCATAATGTGAAACTGTCCCTCAAACAATTGAGGAAAAGGCCAACTCCATCAACCTGGTTGGAAATGAGCCCTTTCCATTCCTCCCACCAATTGCCTCACTTGCTATTTGATGATGCTGACCCAGATTCCAAGTTTATTTTTTCCCTAACCTCTTGCTAATTTTCCTCTGCCTTTGTTCTTCCTCCTGTCCTGTTGAGTTTTTGAATCAAGGACAAAAACTCCTGTTGAGTTTTTGAATCAAGGACATCACCTGCATTCTTCATCTCCCTGGAGGAACATTCCAGCTGAACATCATCCCATTTCCTGATTGTAGATTTTGCTTTAGATTCTCCTGTCTGTTTTGATGAGCTATATCCAGAGCAGGCCTATTTTTTTGCCAGAGTTCACCATCAGGGAGGAAAAGACAATGATGGTTTATGGCCATAAAATCTTTCCTAATATAATCAGTGACCACTTCGCTCTCAAATGGAGCATTATGATGTGTGGAAAGAAGTTATAGGCCCCACTGCTCAATTCCTTCCTGTTGGCTAAGAAAAAGGAAATACCTTCTTAATGTGATGACTTCAGCTTCCACTGCTAATCTACTGAGAAACAATATTTGCCTCCAAACAGAAGATGATTAAGCGGAAGAGAAAGAATGCATTGTTGCCTATTGTGGAAGCCAAAAGCAACAGAAGACAGATCTGCAATAGCAGACAAAGAAGGAACATAGAATGGCAAGCCACCACCATCATGTGCTTCAGGGGTGGGTTCTAACTTACCTCGCTGCTGGTTTGCTTCCTCCCGCGCCGCATGGGCGCGCCTCGTGGGTGCACACGTGCTTCGTGCACGCATGAGCGGTGCCGAAAAATAAAAAAATTCCAAAAAAAAGCCAAAAACAAGATGGCGACGCATGCGCAGTGCCAGAAACTCGGCTTCTGCGCATGCGCAGAAGAAAAATAAATAAATAAATAAATTCAAAAAAAATATTCAAAAAAAAAATATTTAAAAAAAAAAGATGGCGGCACCCACGGAACAGCACCGACCGAACCGGATCCCGGACGTCACCGTGACGTCACCAGCGGGTTGCTACCGGTTCGGGCGAACCGGTCCGAACCGGGAGGAACCCACCTCTGATGTGCTTACTAAGAACTATGTTATTTAGTGCAGCAAAATCCTCAAGTCAGGAGGAGTTGATTTAAAAAAGAAAAGGGAAATAACACACTTCTCATCTTCAGTCTTTGGCATCTCTCAGAACGGAATGGGGCATCTTGCCGTGGGACAATTTCATGCAGGATAACTCAATGTGATAAATTTTATCTAGCACTGTTTCTTCGACATTATTTCTATTGGGGGGGGGGAAATGGAAATAATGTCAAAGAAACAGTGGTGGACAACATTTATCATGTTGAGTTATCCTGTGTGGAATTGTCCATGGCAAGTTGGCTGCGGCGAGTTGTCTCGGGGTGAGTTGGCAGCAGCAAGTTGGCGGCAGAGGGTTGGCCGCAACAAAGTGGCCATGGCAAGTTGGCCATGGTGAAATGGCCGTGATCGCTAGAATACGCTTGAGAGGCAGTAACTGAGTTCATTTGTGGTTTGTTGAACCATAATTTGTTTGGTTTCTCATGTTTTTTAAACCACAATAGCTGGGTTTGCACATCAGGCAAAAAAAGCCAGACCTGAACAAAATTCAGTGTGGTTTTGATAATGTGATATGTGAAACCCATAAAAAATCTTCAGTATTGAGTTAACTAGATTCAGTCATCTGACTCCAGAGGAAGTTCTTGTGTTCTTAGAAGAGCAAGGATTTTGTAGGACTGTGAGCTTACTGGAGTTTGCAAGAAGACACATCTAGGACTAGGACTCCAGTAATAATATGTCCTATATGAGCAAATCCCTGAACAAAAAGTACACAGAATTACGAAACAATATGGATATATGCAAGTATGAAAATATGCCTTGCTTCTGTTTGCTTGGGTGTATGAACTTAAATTCTATTGTACTTAGTGTGAGGATTGGTATAGAAGTTTGATAAATAAAAATACAATAAAAATAAATAAATATCCACTCACTAAGTAAAGTTACCCAACTTCATCTTCCTTGTCATAGTCTTCTGTCAATGATTACAGAGATCTCAGAGCTATAGGAGCCAACTTATTTCTTGGCTGATTTATTTATTTTTCCAGGCTTTGGTATCAACTCCATTTGCTTTAGGGAAACATTTTATTTATTTATTTATTTATTTATTTGTCAAACATGTACAAGATAGCAGGTATAGGTATAATCATAAACATAATCAAAGTGAATACAGATAGATGAAGACAATAGGACAGTAGGACAGGGACGGTAGGCACGCTGGTGCGCTTATGCACGCCCCTTACAGACCTCTTAGGAATGGGGTGAGGTCGACAGTAGACAGTCTAAGGTTAAAGTTTTTTGGGTTTGGGGAAGAAACCACAGAGTCAGGTAGTGAATTCCAGGCATTAATCACTCTGTTGCTGACGTCATGTTTTCTGCAGTCGAGTTTGGAGCGGTTTACATGAAGTTTGTATCTATTGTGTGTGTGGAATAAGGTATTCTGTTGCAAGTGGAGGAGTGGAGGACTCTTCTCGTGAAATATTTTTGGACTCTCTCAATTGTATTAATATCCGATATGCAGTGCGGGTTCCAGACAGGTGAGCTGTATTCGAGAATTGGTCTAGCAAACGTTTTGTATGCTCTAGTTAGCAGTGTAATGTTGCCAGAGAAGAAGCTACGCAGGATTAAGTTGACTACTCTTAGTGCCTTTTTGGCAATGTTGTTACAGTGGGCTTTGGCACTTCTCATAGTATGATGAGTAATTTCCTGTTTTCACTCCTTGTTTCAGAACCATGCCATATATTATAAAATCCCTTTATACCTCGAATTCTAGGATCAGCTTGTCCTAGTGTGTCAATGGAGATTCTCATTCATCCAGGTCAGGGGTGTCAAACTCACGTCGTCACGGAGGCATCACATGACGTATCGTGACTTCCCCCCCTTTCGCTAACCTGGGTGTGGGCGTGGCCAATGTGTGATGCATCCGGCCCGCGGGCCACAAGTTTGACAGCCCTGATCCAGGTCATGGTTATCCCAAAGTTGCTTTTCAAAAGGCAACTGGGCTTTTCTTTGTTTTTTTCCTTGAAGACATTTCGCTTCTCATCTGAACTGAAGAAGCTGAAGAATGAGAAGCGAAACGTCTTCAAGGAAAACAAAAACAAAGAAAGTCCAGTTGCCTTTTGAAAAGCACCATTGGGGCTTGTAATGGTGTAGTCTTAGAGCTGACAAGAGGTCCCGAGTCTAAAATGTGGGTAGGTAATTCAGAACATACTCCACAGTTTTCCAACAGCCTGGTTAGGAGACAGGATATTGGTAAGACATCTCCTGCTTCAGTTGGTTGCTGATGGTGGGCTTATCTTTGAGTAACAAGTAGAAGTAGTGATCTACCCAAATATCACTAGATCTTCCTTATCTGATTCTTGATTCCAATATTTCAGCACTTCGGAGAATGGCAGAAATGTTGACCAACAATATTAGAGAATATGAGTCAAGACAAGGGACCTTTCTTACTCAACATGAACACTGGGTGCTTGAACAAGTGGAGAAGATATAGCTTTTTTTCTGTACTAGGAGTGTTGCAAAACACCTCTTTGAAAGGACTGGCGCAACTTAAATGCACAATCGGATGAAATAACTTTTCCCCAGACTGCATCTCCCATCTCCCATTCGATCTGTGAAGCATTATTAAAACAAGTTGAAGATCCCGATTACATTTTTCTAGTCCATGGGAATTCTGGTGAGATCTTTATTGGGATTAGAATCAGAGTCAGATTTCGCCAAAATATGATATTCTGTCTTCTTCTGCCATTTGGAGGGCATTATAGGCATATGTTTAGAGATTTCGAGTGGTTGTAACCAGTGGTGGGATTCAAATTTTTTTACTACCGGTTCTGTGGGCATGGCTTGGTGGGCGTGGCGTGGCTTGGTGGGTGTGGCAGGGGAAAGATACTGTAAAATCTCCATTTCCTCCCCACTCCAGGGGAAGGTTACTGCAAAATCTCCATTCCCTCCCCACTCCAAGGGAAGGTTACTGCAAAATCTCCATTCCCTTCCCACTCCAGGGGAAGGTTACTGCAAAATCCCCATTTCCTCCCAATCAGCTGGGACTCGGGAGGCAGAGAATAGATGGGGGCGGGGCCAGTCAGAGGTGGTATTTACTGGTTCTCCAAACTACTCAAAATTTCCACTACCAGTTCTCCAGAACTGGTCAGTACCTGCCGAATCCCACCTCTGGCTTGATTCTTCTTGAAATGGCCTTCCCATGCACGTTGTGGGAGAGAGAAAAGGTTGGATCCCTTCAGCTGTGTCTAGGAAGCATCCATGGTTTACCTGAGATGAGCTTAGATATTAAATTTGAAGGCAATTTTGTAGACTATATATCCAAGTTCCATGGTGGATGACAAATATGATGAGCTATAGCATCTCCATCAGATAAGACTCTATAACGGGGTGTCAAACTTGTGGGCCGTATGCGTCACGCACTGGCCACACCCACCACCAGTGTAACAAAGGGGGGGAAGTCACGATACGTCACGTGACGATAATGTGACGCTGCGAGTTTGACACCCCTGCTCCATAAGTTTTTGCATGGAGATCTGTAGGTAGGACCTCTGTTCTTTTAAGAACTGATGTAATGATGGAAGCAGTCATACTTACAAGTTTATCTTCATAGTCAAAAGTCTATTCCCTCCCTGCTGAGCAAGCCATTATCTTTAAACCTGAACTTTAGAACTTCATGTGGGAAGTACATTATGTCTTCCTGTTTTTGACAGCCCTTCAGATATTATGAAATGTGTATCTTTTGTTTCCCCTTCTTACGTTACACTTCTCATATTCCTTCAGCCTTCCCACATGGGGTTTGGGTTTTGTGCCACAGTCTTTCTTTGTTGCTCTCTTCTAAAGCATTCTGATTTATTTATGTCTTTCTTAAAGTGTGTTGTTCAAAGCTAGAGAGGTACTGCAGCCTCTCCAAGAGCAGGAAACCTGAAAAGCATCACATTAAGACATTAGGCAACCTGTGGTGAGAGAAAGTTTTATTCCAAATGGCATCTCTGAACCTAGGTTTTCCATTTAGGATTGAAAAATAAAACCTAAATGAATATGTCTTATCATTTACTTATCTACATTTGAGCTCTTGGTAGTTTCTAAAATCCTCTTTATCTCACAAGGAGACCCATCTAAATGCCAGAGAAAATGTTCCAGAGGTTTTTTTTAGAAATACTTGTGGCCAACAGCACATCCCTCATTTTGAACCCTCATTTATTTTTATTTCTGTCTTTTTGCTAATGTTTGCAGACAAGAGCACTGCACACAGTCCAGCTCACATCATTAAAACCTGATGAGGATTCTAAAGTGATTATGCTGATAATGGAAAGACGTTTAATGTTTTCCAAGGACAATTAAAGATGGCTTACTGAGATACATCTGCTGAGTGCTTTGCAACACAATATTTGAAGAGATGCATTTCACTGTGTTGTGAGTTTTTTTTCCCCCATCCACTATGATTCCAAAACCTTTGTCAGCTAACCACACGGTACAAATGAATCAGAACTACTGACTTCAACAACATCCTTATGTTATAAATGAATAAATATTTGTGAAATAAATCAACTGGGTCTGTGCTATATATTTTTAATTCACCCTTTTTAGGGTGGGTGGTATACTAGTCAATGGAATTATAGTCGTTATTTTTCTTCAACTGTTTTTCTTTTCTTGGAGTTTTTGCTTTTTCTTTGATTTCTTTTTCTTTCTTCTTCCTTACTTTATATTGGTTCGAATTCGTTTCTATATTCTTGTTTAAAAGTTTTAATAAAAGTTATATACAAAAAAATAGAGTTGCTTATGGACAAAAGTTAGAGTGAGTAATAATATATTCCTCATGAATTGTTAGATATGTAATTGGCCTAAAACCATATTCATTCATCTGCTTATAGCTGATTTATTTTTGTAGATGGGAGCTCTTGAATGGAGATGGAGAAATATGAAAATTTATGTTTGAAACAATTCATTGGCTATACATTTCTGCCTTAGTGTTGAGAAATTCCCAGTTAGCCAAGAAGGAGGAGTCAAGTGGGGAACTAGACTTGAGTCCTTGTGTAGTCACAAGAGGAATGAACCTGATCCACTCTATAAATTCCATGAAACCTTATCTGCTTGTTCCTAGGGGAAGGCAAGCAGTCTGAGGAGATCCTTGTAATATAGGTAATACAAAATAAACTTGCTGACTTGGACATTTAAGTGGGTCTGGTTGCTTTCGCCTGATGCTTAGCTTGCAAACTAGGAGCACTTTCCCAAGCCAACATTATAGCCTCCTAAATCTGCTGCAGCAATTCTGCACCACTGCATAAGTCGTCCACACCCTTATTAAATCTGAGGTTCTTAGTCATCCAGGTCATGGTTGTCCCAAAGGTGCTTTTTCAAGAGGCAACTGGACTTTCTGGTTTTTCTTTGAAGACGTTTCGCTTCTCATCCAAGAAGTTTCTTCAGAGCTGAAGAAACTTCTTGGATGAGAAGCGAAACGTCTTCATAGAAAAACCAGAAAGTCCAGTTGCCCCTTGAAAAAGCACATTGGGGACTTGAGTAGAGCATTTATCAAAAGGAAAATGTATTAATTTCTGGAGAACTTTTCAAAATACTGTATGGTTACTAATGACATTCAGTGGGGCCGAAAGTGTAATGAAGAAAAATTGGCTCTTTGTCATCTCTCAGAGCTGCTCTTTGTTGTCCCTGTGAGCTGGTCAGAACTTCTCAATGAGGGGTTATAAAAGATGGAATCCAGAGGGTATAGCGATAGCACCCTCTGGATTCCCTCTTTTATAATCCCTCATTGAGAAGTTCTTCTTCTGTTTGCTTTCAAAAGTCAGCTTTCAGATAGCTGGAAAGAACAAGAAGATAGCAATAGCAATAGCACTTAGACTTATATACCACTTCACAGTGCTTTACAGCCCTCTCTAAACCGTTTACAGAGTCAGCCTATTGCCCCCAACAATCTTGGTCCTCATTTTACCAACCTCAGAAGGATGGAAGGCTGAGTCAACCTTGAGCCGGTGAGACTCGAACTGCCGAACTGCTGGCAGCCGGCGATCAGCAGAAGTAGCCTGCAGTACTGCATTCTAACCACTGTGCCACCGCGGCTCTTAGATGCTAATAGAGTACCATGAAGCCTTGAAGGACGGGAATCCCAGGATGGGAAGGGAATATTCCCCAGTGGGAAATTACCCACGCCACCACTCCAGTGGAACCATTATGAAGTTTCCCAGGCTCCTGGAATGTAATAAATATCTTCCATAAACACTGTCTGCAATTTTTACCTTTTAGGGATGCTAAATTTTTATCTTTTAGGGATGCTAAATTTTTACCTTTTAGGGACACGGTGGCTCAGTGGCTAAGACGCTGAGCTTGTCGATCAGATGCTAATAGAGTACCATGAAGCCTTGAAGGACGGGAATCCCAGGATGGGAAGGGAATATTCCCCAGTGGGAAATTACCCACGCCACCACTCCAGTGGAACCATTATGAAGTTTCCCAGGCTCCTGGAATGTAATAAATATCTTCCATAAACACTGTCTGCAATTTTTACCTTTTAGGGATGCTAAATTTTTATCTTTTAGGGATGCTAAATTTTTACCTTTTAGGGACACGGTGGCTCAGTGGCTAAGACGCTGAGCTTGTCGATCAGAAAGGTCGGCAGTTCGGCGGTTCGAATCCCTAGTGCCGTGTAACGCAGTGAGCTCCCATTATTTGCCCCAGCTTCTGCCAACCTAGCAATTCGAAAGCATGTAAAAATGCAAGTAGAAAAATAGGGACCACCTTGGTGGGAAGGTAACAGTGTTCCGTGCGCCTTCAGTGTTTAGTCATGCCGGCCACATGACCACGGAGACGTCATCAGACAGCGCTGGCTCTTCGGCTTAGAAACAGAGATGAGCACCACCCCCTAGAGTCGGGAACGACTAGCACGTATGTGCGAGCGGAACCTTTACCTTTACCTACTGATAGTCTCACATTAAGTGAGACCATGGTAGCAGGAGACGTTAAAACCTGTAACTGAAGTCATAATGATTAAGATCATTAATGTAAGCAATGTACTTATAGGCAATAATATAATCCCCTCTTTACACTGAAACTTCAACCAACTTGGCCCATCCACCACCACGAGGAGACAGCCAGCCAGGCAGAAATCCCCAAACCATTTTTTTCAATCATTTTGGATAGCTGAAATTTGAGCCTGCATTACAGGGGTGGGTTCCTCCCGGTTCGGACTGGTTCTCCCGAATCGGTAGTGGCCCGCTGGTGACATCACGATGATGTCACCGAACCGGATCGGTGGGTGCCGGTCCGTGGGGGCTGCCATCTTTTTTTAAAAAAAAATTCGAATTTTTTTTCCTTCTGAGCATGCGCAAAAGCCGCAAAGCTGGCTTTGTTGTTTTTATTTTTATTATTATTTTTTGTTACTGCGCATGCGCGCGCAAAGCGCACGTGCGCCCATGAGGCGCGCCCACACGGCGCGGGAGGGAGTGAACTGGCAGCGAGGTAAGTTGGAACCCACCCCTGCTGCATTACTTCACTTCTGGTGTGTGGATGGGTGAGGACATATTTATGTTTCCGAAGAAAGAATAACAGAGAAATGTCCAAGCTTGGTGGTTGTTGTTGTTGTTGTTGTTGTTGTTTTGATAAATTCGCTTACCATGGCTTGGGTTGGTATTTCTGAAACTCCAGCACAGCAGTGTGAGAGACACTGACGGCTCTAAGTGTGAGCCATGTACGCAAACTACAGCTCTAGAGCAGCGATGGGTTCTAAATCCCATTGCTACCGGTTTGCGCGTGTGCTCGTGCGCGCGCATGACACTTCTGTGCATGCGCAGAAGCTTCTGCGCATGCGCAAAAGCATCCGGGGTGGGTGGGAGGAGCCTCCCGCTGCTGCCGCTACCAGTTCGTAGAACCGTACCGTACCGGTAGCAACCCACCACTGCTCTAGAGCTGCCAAGCTATGCTTGTGTGTGTGTGTGTGTGTGTGTGTGTAAAATGGCCAGGTGTGTGTGTGTGTGTGTGTAAAATGGCCAGGTGTGTGTGTGTGTGTGTGTGTGTGTGTGTGTGTGTGTGTGTGTGTGTA
>QLTV01002829.1:89883-110682 GCA_003457575.1 Thermophis baileyi
TTTTCCTCCTCCTCCTCCTCCTCCTCCTCCTCCTCCTCCTCCTCCTCCTGTAGTTAATCTAGCTGTAATTGCCAGCTTTTGTTCTTTGGTCCCCTAGATTTCCAGAGCCTCCAGGCTCAAAGATTTGGCTTAGCAAGGAGACAATTTCTTCCGCTTCGTTCCTTTATTGTTTCTGGGTGAAATCCAGTGTCAAGTGAGTGGAAGACTGCTTACATGATGGAATGTTTCTCCCTCCTTCCTCTCCATCAGCTAGCTGTACAGGGCCTCCAAATCTCTAGGGTAATTTGTTGTAGGTGAAAATATTACATTCATTGGTAAAGCACAGCAAAAAGAAGAAAGAAAGAAAGAAAGAGAGAGAGAGAGAGAGAGAGAGAGAAGGAAAGAAAGAAAGAAAGAGAGAGAGAGAGAAAGAAAGAAAGAAAGAAAAAGAAAGAAAGAAAGAAGAAAGAAAGAAAGAAAGAAAGAGAAAAAGGAAGTAAGTTTGATCTTGAGGAAGAAATGATTGCTAACTTGGGTTCTTCCTGGGCAGACTGGCAAAATATCACAAGCACTTTGTGTGTGTGTGTGTTTGTGTGTCTGTGTTTACTAAGTGTATGTGCGCTTGGCTTTGAGGAGATCCGAATCACCAGATGAAAGTAATTTTATAATGTCTTCTGGCTGGATGAAGATGCGAGGGATGCAAAACCAATGATGGTGCAAAGCTGGAAAGGTGATTATGTAAATCTAGATCCTTGCACAGCCTGGTATGTCCTTCAATTTATCCATGTGTTCGCAAGCGTGTGCTTAATGGATCACAGGGCTGACTGATCACCTGCCAAAGAGATCTCTTGAGTGATCATGTCCTGATGTGTGCACAGATGGACGCAAACATGCTCGTAAATAAGAAAAATATCCCCCCCCCCATCTTCAAGCATGTTTAAACGCAAATTATCTCCCCCCCACCCTCTTCTATTTGTTTTGGTGGTCCAGGGTTTTGGCTGTCTACTTTGTCCAAAAGATATCAGAACCGCGATAACTGGAAGACAGCTGTTGAAGGCCAGCATATTTTATTGTGAGGAACAGCTGTTGGGATCTGAGGAATAGGGATACCATGTCCATTCCATTCCCTCTTCAAACTCAATCCAAAAGGAGAGTTTACTTGGGGAGTTTATTTCTTGGGTGACACTGGATAGATATTTGCCAAAAAAACCCCCCCTCCTATTCTTCCTTCTTTCCCCTTGAATAAGATAAAGGCAAAAGGTTTCCATTGATTGGGCTTGTAATAGGAAAAATAGACATGGGAATAACTGTCTTGTTTTATTCATCTGCAAATGCTTTAATCTGAACAGTCAGTCACTGAAGACATGTTCAGATGCAACAAAGGATGGCCTTGATTCAATCACAGCTGAATAATCCTTTTACCTATGGACTTTTCAGCACCAGACCTAATTTTCCCTGCCTTCTGACAACCATTTATTTTTTCCTTTCTAGAACTTCATCGTGTTTTGCTATTATTGTTATTGCAGTGCTGTGTTCTCTGCATCGGGAGTCTATACGGTCGTTCTCCTTTGAAAAACGGTTGCATTAATTGATTGCAGCAACGTTCAAGGAGCTGAGCTTCTTAAGAGACAATCAATGAAAACCGTTCTTCAACTTGGGTGGGTTCCAGATGTAAGGACTCAACTCCTCCGATTCTCAGCAGTGGCTCTACTGGATGGGGAATCCTTTGATTTGATACACAATTCACAGTTCACACATTTTGAGCGCATCCAGGTGGGTATAAGGTTGATTTTGAAATGCAATCAATTCAGTAAATGTGAAGCTAATAAAGTTGAGTTGCCATCAGAAGTGGGTTTTTTTTAAAAAACAAAACAAAACATTTTCTGCCTTTACTGTTGTTAGCATGGCAAGATTCTATTGCTTGTGTTTGGGTCACCAGGAGATGGTGAGTTCTAGTCCCGCCTCCGACCTGAAAGCCAGCTGGGTGACTTTAGGTCAATCACCAGGAGACTGTGAGTTCTAGTCCTGCCTTCGACATGAAAGCTGGCTGGGTGACTTTGGACCAATCACCAGGAGATTGTGAGTTCTAGTCCTGCCTGATGAAAGGCAGCTGGGTGACTTTGTGCCAATCACCAGGAGACTGTGAGTTCTAGTCCCACCTTAGGCATGAAAGCTGGCTGGGTGAGTTTGGGACAATCAACAGGAGACTGTGAGTTCTAGTCCTGCCTGAAGTATGAAAGGCTGCTGGGTGACTTTGGGACAATCACAAGGAGACTGTGAGTTCTAGTCCTGCCTGAAGTATGAAAGGCAGCTGGGTGACTTTGGGCCAATCACCAGGAGACTGTGAGTTCTAGTCCCACCTTAGGCATGAAAACTAGCTGGATGACTTTGGGCCAGTCCCTCTCTCTTGACTCATAGGGTTGTTGCTGTGAGTTAAATAGGAGGAGGAAGGTGTGTTGAATATCTTCATCATCTTATTTGTAAAAAAAATAATAAAGGCAGGCTATCAATAAATAAATTAAATAAATAAATAGTATCAGAGAAAGAAGGTTCTTCACATAGGGTTTCTGTCTTCTATCCTTTTCCAGGCAAGAATTCTGACATGGGACATCCACCCAGAATCTCTAAGGCTGTATTATGTATTGATGTAATATAATTAAATGTTACAAAATGTAAAAAAAACCCATCCTCTTCCTGGAGTCCAGATCAGGGTTGGGTTCTGAGTTACCTCGCTGCCGATTCGCTTCCTCATGTGCCGCGCGGGCGCGTGCGCCTTGCACGCCACGTGGGTGCACCGTGTGAGTGCTTTGTGTGCGTGCACGCATGCGCAGTGCTAAAAACCAAGCTTCTGCGCATGCGCTGAAGCAAAAAACAGCATCTGCGCGTGTGCAGAAGCAAAAAACAAGATGGCGCCACCTATGGCGCCGCCGAGAGAGCCAGTTCGGGGGCGCGTCCAGCCGGCCATCGCTGCCAGTTCGGCGAGCGGGGGAAAATTCCCGCTACTGGTTCTATAGAGCCCGTTCGAACCGGCAGGAACCCACCTCTGGTCCAGAACCTTATCATTCATTGATCAGAAGACAATGTGATTTTTTTAAGGAACAACCTGGAGTTTACTTGTAACTCCAGAAGTAAAATGGTTCAGGTTTTGTTTTGATTTTGTTTTAAATAATAACTAATTAGAATAGTAGCCTAATCCTATCTTTCGTGCTTTGGGACTCATTTCTTACAGCACCTGATCCTATTATGCCCTATCAGGTCAGATTAAAAACCCAATAAAAATCCAGATGGCATTTAGGTTTCCATTTATTCATTTCATCTTGTATTGTCTCGTTATTAGTTGATTTGATCACCTATTCACTGAAAAGAACTGAAAGCAACGAAAGTGACTCCACAAAATATTAAAACTGGATTGTTGTTGTTCAATTTTACCAGCTGTGTGTCTGTTTTCCATGAAGCTCATCGTGAAACCACAAAGGGTTCACTAACCCAAAGAAAAATTTTCCAGTTTCACAGTTGTGGCAAAATATGGGCGTGTTTATCATACAGATGTGAGCTGTGAGTCGGAATTTTTGTGCATCATAAGCGCTTGCAAATATATTCATGCACTGTTCGTTTTTACAACCTTTGGCAAGGCTGTTTCTAGGAGTTTTCCCCCCCCCAGACAAGCCATGCCCTTGGGATATGGGAATAATTCCTGCTGGGCTGGCTGAATCTTGTCTTTTGATTCCCCTTTTCTCCCACCCCCCACGTCTTAGCAGCCCACTCATCCTTCCTGGCAGCGTGCGAGATAAATCGCCCGGGCATGTCATGGTGGGCAGTCTCTGGCATAGCATGAAAGCCTTGGAGAGTGTTGGAGATTGGAACGTAGCCTGTTCACACCAACCCTTCTACTCAAGGCACACCTTCAAAGCAAATTCCGGACCACCAAGGCTTGCAACCTGCTAAGGAGATGACTGAAGTTGAGCCTTGCCCACTTCACCTTGCCGCTAACTGGATGGGTGGCTGCCATCTTTCCCCCCAGCTACTCCATGTGACTTCTTGAAAGCATATTGGTACTGCGTAATGGGAGAGGCTAAAGCAATGTTTATTATTTATATGTTTGTATCCCGCCTTTATCACTTTATAAGTAACTGAAGGTGGCAAACATACACAATGCTCCTTCCTCCTCTTATTTTTCCCACAACAACAACAATCCTATAAAATGAGTTGGACTGAGGGAAGTGACTGGCCCAAAGTCAAACAGCTGACTTTCATTGCTAAGGTGGTACTAGAACTCACAGTCGCCTGGTGACTCACAGTCTTGTGGGGATAGAGCCAAAGTCAACCAGATGGCTTTCATGCCTAAGGTGGGACTAGAACTCACAGTCTGCTGGTTTCTAGGACAGCACCTGAACCACTAGACCAAACTTCTCAGAGCTAAATTAATGGAACGTGTCACGTATTGAAACTCTGGCATGCCTCCTGCCAGAAAACATTACATGGTATTCTCATAGGTTATATTCCCAGCCCTCAACTTACAACCATTTGTTTAGTTACCATTCAAAGTCATAACAGCACTGAAAAATGTGACTTTTCTCACACTTATGACCGACGCAGCATCCCCATGGTCATATGATCGAAACGCTTGTCAACTGGCATGTGTTTATGGGGTCTATGATAATTCATCACAGCCAACTCACCATGGCCAACTCACCAAAGCCAACTTTCGTTGCTTTCAGTTCTTTTCAGTGAATAGGTGATCAAATCAACTAATAACAAGACAATACAAGATGAAATGGATAAATGGAAGCCATGAATTGACATAATGCACACCTAAATGCCATCTGGATTTTTATTGGGTTTTCATGGCCAACTCACCACAGCCAACTCACCACGGCCAACTCATCATGGCCAACTCACTATGGCCAATTCATCATGGCCAACTCACCACAGCCAACTTGCCATGGCCAACTCGCTATGGGCCAACTCGCTGCAGGACAAGAGTTACTCTAATATTAAAGAAATGGTGGAATAGAATTGTTAAAGAAAGGATGCAAAAGGAGGGACAGAATGAAATGTGAATGACAAAAATTAAAGTTGGCCATGGCGAGTTGTCCCACAATGAGTTGGCCATGGCAAGTTATCCCACAATGAGTTGGCCATGGTAAGTTGTTCCACAATGAGTTGGCCATGGCGAGTTGTCCCACAATGAGCTGGTCATGGTGAGTTGGCCATGGCGAGTTGTCCCACAATGAGTTGGCCATAGCGTGTTGTCCCACAATGAGTTGTCCACAGTGAGTTGTCCCACAATGGGTTGGCCATGGCGAGTTGTCCCACAGTGAGTTGTCCACAGTGAGTTGTCCCACAATGGGTTGGCCATAGCGTGTTGTCCCACAATGAGTTGGCCATGGCGAGTTGTCCCACAATGGGTTGGCCATGGCGAGTTGTCCCACAATGAGTTGTCCACAGTGAGTTGCCACACAATGAGTTGGTTATGGCGAGTTGTCCCACAATGAGTTGTCCACGGTGAGTTGGCTGCAGCGAGATGTCCCATTCCTATGTTTATGATAGTTACAGTGTCCTGCGATCACCATTTGTGACCTTCCCAGCTGGCTTCTGATGAGCAAAGTCAAAGGAGGGAAGCTGGATTCTCTTTGACAGCCACGTGACTCAATGTTGTGATTCGTAAATTGAGGACTACCTGCATGCATACTGATTTCAGAAAGAGGCCTGCTCTTTCCCATCCTGGCTTCAGTAAGAGCAGCCCAGTGAAATAAATCAAGTAACACCACTGGAAACGGAGGAACATGAAGCAGAATAACATGAGTGCCAGTGTGGTTAAGATCCCAATCTCAAAAGAGAAACTAGATACTCCGAGTTAAAAGAACGTTTTGGCTGCCCTTAAAGCATCACTGAAAAGAGGAGACTGGGAAGTGTTTATTAGCGGCCATAATCTTAATCAAGTAACACTCAAGAGAAATATAAAGAAACCTTTTTCTCCGCGAGCACGGCCTTCAAAGCCAAATAAAGAATGAAATGGAACTTCTTTCAAGATTCTTGAAGGCCAGTGTTTGGGGTTCTAAAAATACCCTTAATTCTTGAGAAGCTGCCAAACATTTCAAGTATGAAGTGGAAAGATTCATCAGATGTTTTCTCTCTCACAACGGACACAACCTGTTTCTGGAGAAAAGAAATTCCCATCATGCACCTGGACACTTGCCCAAGGCTATGGAGTTTGGAAGCTTTCAGAGATCCTGTT
Organism: Thermophis baileyi; assembly: GCA_003457575.1. Lineage (NCBI taxonomy): Eukaryota > Metazoa > Chordata > Lepidosauria > Squamata > Dipsadidae > Thermophis > Thermophis baileyi. Next base: position 96,101 of record QLTV01002829.1, read on the forward strand.
TGAACCTCACAGAACTGTGCAGAAAGACAAAAAAAGTCTTCCCTAATTTTGAGGCGGTGGTTCCGGAGGAATCAAAGCTGAATGTAGGATCTTGAGCTGGGTGCATCCTAGAAATATCTTCACGCAGGTCTTCAGCTAAGTCTAAGGCAGGAGTGGGTTCCAACTTACCTCGCTGCCGGTTCGCTCCCTCCCGCGCAGCATGGGCAGTAACAAAAAATCCCCCCCCCAAAAAACAAAGCCAAAAAAAAAATGGCAACCGCATGCACAGTGCCAGAAGTCGGCTTCTGCGCATGCTCAGAAGGAGAAAAAAAAATTCGGAATTTTTTTTTGAAAAAAATTCGATTTAAAAAAAAAAAAGATGGTGGCCCTCACGGACCGGCACTGAACGATCCGGTTCGGTGACATCATCATGACGTCACCAGCGGGTTGCTACCAGTTCGGGTGAACCGGTCCGAACCGGGAGGAACCCACCCCTGGTCTAAGGTGATTGAAGCCCCTTTGGGGTACTTTGAGTAGGTTTCTTAATCTTGTCCGTTTTGGGCCATCTTTGTCACCTGGCTTATTGTTGCATTGTTTTATTGATGTTTTTCCTGCGCTTTTACTTTCTGAACCACCCAGAATCCCTGGGAGTTGGCTGGTATACCAATTAAATAAACTAAATCTGTCTAATTCCCTTCTCCTCTACTCCCCATAGCTTTCTTTTAACATGAAGCATTGAACAAACAGAAACTCCCTAGCAGGATGGGAGAAGAGCATGACATGTTGGTGGGTCCATCAGTGTCCCTCAACTTTGGAGGTGGGACAATATCTCCTCCTGTGAGTTAGTGGTCAGAAGCATGGCTATCATATCATATCATGGATATTTGCCTGATGAGCGAATGTGTGAGACTGTCTTTGGATCCAATCTAAATCTCTCTTTCATTGATAAAAACACAGCGGACGGTTGAGAGACTGTTTATTTTGGACTTTTATCTACTCAAATGCTCCACAGTCAAAGACCAAAGGACTAGGGAAGGTTTTACTGTGGGATAAAATTGACAAACTTCCTGAATTGGCAGTGTCCCTCAGCTGGCTCAGCATCTAGATAGTTTAGATTAAGATTAACAGAGTTGGAAGGGACCTTGTAGGTCATCTAGTCCAACCCCCCACCCAAGCAGGAGACCCTACCCCATTTCTGACAGATGGCAGTCCAATCTCTTCTTGAAAGCCTCCAGTGATGAAGCTCCCACAACTTCCGAAGGCAACTTGGTTGATTGCTCTCACTGTCAGAAAATTTCTCCTTGTTTCTAGGTTGAATCTCTCCTTGATCAGTTTCCATCCATTATTCCTTGTCTGGCCTTCAGGTGCCTTGGAAAATAGCTTGACCCCCTCCTCTCTGTGGCAGCCCCTCAAATATTGGACCGCATCAGTTTCCATCCATTATTCTTTGTCTGGCCTTCGGATGCTTTGGAAACTGGCTTGACCCCTTCCTCTCTGTGGCAGCCCCTCAAATATTGGAAGACTGCTCTCATGTCTCCCCTGGTCCTTCTCTTCACTAGACTAGCCATGCCCAGTTCCTGCAACCGTTCATCCTATGTTTTAGCCTCCAGTCCCCTAATCATCCTGGTTGCTCTTCTCTGCACTTTTTCTAGAGTCTCAACATCTTTTTTACATCGTGGCGACCAAAACTGGATGCAGTACTCTAGGTGTGGTCTTACTAAGGCTTTACAGAGTGGTATTAGTACCGTATCTCACTTGATCTTGATTAATTTATATCCCTCTGTTAGTTTCCTATCTATCTCCAGGATGTGGGCCCATCCTGGTAAAGTGCCACCTGAACAAGCTATTTTGCAAAATATCAGACTTCATATTTAACCTCTGTGGAAATGATTTTTGCTTCCTAGTGTGAAAATTAATAACGACAATCCTTCTGATTTCACCCCACATTGCCAACAAGCCGTATGAGGAAGTCCTTTTATTTTCCATCTCCCTCCTCCCCACCGATCTTCCGATATAGCAACCCCTTTTTGTGTGTATTCTACAAAAGCACAACTGAAAACAGAGAAAAGGAACAGAACTTGATCTGAGAGGTGTGTGCAACTAATCGCCGAGCTAATCTTCTCTGGCACTGAAAGATGTTGAGCCAAAGCACTTTTTTTTTTTTAAATTCAGGCTTGCAATTCTATGGGTAATTTAAGCTTTGAGGAAATGGACAAAAGAGGAATCAGATTCCTATAGAGATTTTCCATTTTCAAAACATGGGGTTCCTTCAAGCCAAAATCTCCAACAGCCTTCCGGACATATCAGCCAAAACTCACCTAGCCCGCAGTGGGAGTAGCTAAACTTAACTTTACCCACCAAACATCCCAGAGAGAAACAAGCGAGCCATCAAACGAACAAGAATTTAGAGCAATTTTTTAAAAAATTAAATACCAGGGAAATGCCTATTACAGATCCTTTCCAAGGAGAAGATCTCAGTGTCCATCTCCATGGGTAGCAAGCGATAGATAATATCTGCCAAAGATCCCCCACAGCTGTTGCCAATCAGATAAACACTTCTAGTAAAGGAGAATATTTGTAGCTCAGGATTGAAATGAGGGGTCCTTCATTACCCAAACTACCTAGTTTGGCTAATGAAATGTCTGCAGGAAAACAACCAAGTTCAGAGAGCACCAAGGACCCCTCAAACACTACTAGCTTTGTCCTATGGATAAGTTTTTCCATTTTTTTTTCCTTTTAAATCGGCAAGGTTCTCTGGCAGTTATAGAATATTTCTGTGGCACTGCTTTTGGGCCATCGAATGTCAAGGTTGAAGAGAGCAGATTTTAACCATCGTATGGGTGTGATGGCTCAGTGGTTAAAGACGCTGAGCTTGTCAGATGGAAAGCTGACAGCCCGGGTTCGAGACCTGAGTACCTTTCGACAGGGTGAGCACCCATTCCTGCCTCAGCTCCTGCCCACCTAGCAGTTCGAAAGCATGCAAATGCAAGTAGATCAATAGGTACCACTTCGCTGGGAAGGTAACAGCGTTCCGTGCACCACTGGCATATAGTCATGCTGGCCACATGATCATGGAAAATGTCTTCGGACAATACTGGTTCCTTTGGCTAGGAAACAGAGGTGAGCCCCACCCCTAGAGTTGGACACGACTGGACAGGGGAAATGTTTACTTTTACCTTTAATGTCCTCAAATATAGTCTCACATCCCTTGCCCTACCAAAATTAGGTGAGAAATCAAATGTTCAGAGATCTCATGCAGATGCAGAGATTGAATCTTAATGCATGGCCCACCTTTTCATTTAAGAACTTTGTTGAGTCCCATCCATCATCTTCCTTTATATGTTTCTTAGATTTACCTGTCCCAGAAATGGCAAAATTAAGTCTGGGTACTGATACTTGAAACTGCAAGCAAAAGCTACTCGTAATGAATGTTCTTTGCATGCAGAATTCCTTGCCTATAGAACAATAGTGTGCACACTAAAGCATGGACGGGAAGCATGTTTAGCCAAGAATTGACGAGACTGATGAGATATGAAGTCCCAAAAAACCAAGAGGGCTTCAGATTCCCTATTCTGGGTTTATTACTAATAATAATTTCCTTTTCACCTTACCAATCCTGGAAGGCAAGACAATTCAGTGTTTTGGGATGCCCCGCTGTGCTATCATGTCTCAATCCAAACAACATGGTAAGCCATAATGTGGTTTCCTTGATTTGGACTTCATACCCTGTGTGAGCCCAGCCAATGGTGTTAAGCCAACAAACAATGGTTAAACAAATAATGGCTTAGCTTGATGTGCGTAAGCCCATCCAAGCTAAAAATTGTGGAGGTCAGAACTGCCGGATCTGAGAAATAGTCATTCCAGGGTAGACAAATATGTGGATAAAACGTTTTTTTTAAAAAAATGCTTGGACTAAAGAGCAAAAAAATATGTAGCACTCTGTTTAAAGTTGGCCCGTTCTCTAACCAGAGAACGGAAAAGCAAAGCTCTAAAGCAGAGATGTCCAACCTTGGCAACCTTAAGACTTGTGGACTTCATCTCCCAGAATCCCACAGCCAGCATATTTTAAATTTAACTGTCTAGTCTGATGTAAAGAAGGACTAGGGGTGACATGATAGCAGTGTTCCAATATCTCAGGGACTGCCACAAAGAAGAGGGAGTCAAGCTATTCTCCAAAGCACCTGAGGGCAGGACAAGAAGCAATGGGTGGAAACTAATCAAGGAGAGAAGCAACTTAGAACTAAGGAGAAATTTCCTGACAGTGAGAACAATTAATCAGTGGAACAACTTGCCTCCAGAAGTTGTGAATGCTCCAACACTGGAAGTTTTTAAGAAGAGATTGGACAACCATTTGTCTGAAATGGTATAGGGTTTCCTGCCTAAGCAGGGGGTTGGACTAGAAGACCTCTGAGGTCCCTTCCAACTCTGTTATTCTATCTTCTAAAGAAAGATGTCACCACGGTGTGAGTCTCTTTAATTCATTAACTTTACTCCCGAGCAGAATTAGCCTCAGTCTAACAGAAAGAACAGCCCCGAATGTCCAGCATCAGTCAAACATCTAGATTGGGACGAGCATTTTTTAAAAACAAGGAAGAAGTGTTTGGCTGCTTTGCAAATCCGTATTCCGTGTACAAAGAAGTCAATAGAATGGATTCTTCCTGGGCGGTCTAACATTGACATCAAATGTGTACATCCCATCCCTGGAGGCTGGAATTGACAAGAAAAATGAGCAGAGATCAGCAATTATTGCCAACAGCTGAAGGCAGGTGCTACTTCTGCACTTGCAAGACCGTTTTGGAGATGAATAATAGGTGTATCATATTCCAGGAAAGAAACACAAAATGCACAGGCTGTTACTGCTGTTAGGGTAAGGAAAAATAAACCCAAACACCTCTATAAGCTTTATAAAGCTCTCCATGCAAGTTCATTCTGCCTTTGGGAAATCTGCAATCTTGGGCAATAGCATTTATGGAGGTATTTGGTTCCTTTAGCCCTACATATGCTCATCGCAGCTGGAACATGAACCCAAGCCAAAATGTGGCATAAAACACAATGCCAAGGAAAACCAATTTGTATGACGGTTGTTAAGTCAGTCACGGGGAGTCATGGGGAGTGGCGCGGTGGCCTAGAGGTCAGGGGTGGGTTCCTACTTACCTCACTGCTGGTTCGCTCTCTCCCGCGCCATGTGAGCGCACCTCGTGGGCGTGCACGAGCCTCGTGCGCGCGCGCATGCGCAGTAGGAAAAAATCCCCCAAAAAATCCCCCCAAAATTAAAAAAAGCTGAAAAAAAAGATGGCGACCACATGCACAGTGCCGGAAGTCAGCTTAGGAGCCGTGGTGGCGCAGTGGTTAGAGTGCAGTACTGCAGGCTACTTCTGCTGATCACCGGCTGCCAGCAGTTTGGCAGTTCGAATCTCACCAGGCTCAAGGTTGACTCAGCCTTCCATCCTTCCGAGGTTGGTAAAATGAGGACCCAGATTGTTGGGGGCAATAGGCTGACTCTGTAAACCGCTTAGAGAGGGCTGTAAAGCACTATGAAGCGGTATATAAGTCTAAGTGCTATTGCTATTGCGCATGCTCAGAAGGGAAAAAATAAATTAATTAAAAAATTTTTTAAAAAAAGATGGCGGCCCCCACGGACCGGCACCGACCAATCCGGTTTGGTGACGTCATCGTGACGTCACAATCAGGAGGCTGTGAGTTTGATCCTAGGTAGAGGCAGATATTTCTCTCTCTGGGCGCACTGAGAATATATCTGCTGAATATAACCCCGCATTGGCGACAGGAAGGGCATCCGGCCAGTAAACACTCAGCTCCATTCAGTTGCCCAGACTCCACCCCGCAAGGGATTATGGGGTCGTTAAAAGAGGATGATTGTTAAGTCAGTCACGGCAGTCGTTCAGTGAATCACAAGGTCCTAAGTCCGAATCCAGCTTACCCAATGAACATTTTTGGTTGGGAAAAGGCAAAGTTATATATTAATGTGTAAAAGCAAAAAGTTGCGGTTAGAGTGTTTTTATCTTGTACTGTGCTAAGAAGAGTCGGAAGTAAGTGCCTTTTTTCTCTGGTTTTTTTTTTCTTTTCCCCTTGTATCTCACACCCTCTTTTCCCCGCTCCTTTTCCTTCCCTTAATTTCCTATTTTTATTTTTATTTTCTTTGTATTTTATATAATAAAACAAAGAAAAATTTGAACCATAAAAAAAAAGGAAAAGGCAAAAACGAAAAAACCACAAAACACACTCCATGTGGCCATGGCAGAGGTGGGTTCCTCCCGGTTCGGACCGGTACCGGTAGTGACCCGCTGGTGACGTCACAATGACGTCACGGATCCGGTTCGGTCAGTGCTCGTCCGTGGATGCCACCATCTTTTTTTAAAAAAAATTTGGGGGGATTTATTTTTTGGGGGGAATTTATTTCCAGTTTTTTTTTCCCTTCTGCGCATGCACAGAAGCCGAGTTTCCGGCAGTGCGCATGCGTCGCCATCTTGTTTTTGGCTTCTTTTGGGGGGGAATTTTTTAAAATTATTTTTGCACTGCGCATGTGCGCGCGGGTGAAGTGCGCACGCGCCCACAAGGCGCGCCCACACAGAGCGGGAGGAAGCGAACCGGCAGTGAGGCAAGTTAGAACCCATCCCTGCACCATGGAATACTTCAACCAATCGTAAATTGGTCAGAAGTTGTGGGAGCTTCATCACTGGAGGCTTTCCAGAAGAAATTGGACTGCCATTTGTCAGAAATGGTGTAGGGTCTCCTGCTTGGGCGGGGGGGGGGGGGGGGCTGGACTAGATGACCTACAAGGTCCCTTCCAACTCTGTTAATCTGTAATCTGTAAATGCGAGCAAGTTATCAAATGCCAAAATGCGATTACTTGACCGCAGGAGCGGTGTGATGCTTAAACTACGAAAGTTTGTTCAAGTCCATCATAACTTTGAACGTTCTTTTAAGTGACCAGTTGTAAGTCAAGGACTTCCTGTAATAGTTACAGCCCAGTGAACAGCTGTGTGTTTTTCTTGGTTGTTTACTACTCTTGAAAGACGTTTATGTACTGATACGGAATGTGAATAACAGTACTGAGAATTGTGTAACATTTTTGTTTGTTTTGGATAAACCAGAATTAAGACATATTGAGGACTATCAACATCAAGGGAGTGAAGTGTGATAGGAAAAAGATATACATAAAAAGGAAAAGATGTGGAAGATGCCATCTTGACTGACTGATGATGATGATGATGACTCCTAAGTGATGCTAAAGGGCATGACTGTTCTAATAGATGAGGAAAGATCGCCCCCTTGTGGTTATATCTACAGTCTGGCGCTTTTGCATAAGAAGTCAAAGTGCTCCCTCTAGTGGTTCATCGAGTTGACAATGATTTTTTTCTTTTCTTCCCAAGAGAAATTATTTCTGTCCTACATCTATTTTCATTTAACTCCCTGCAAAGGTCTTGAGGTCCACCCGATAAGAAGGAGAAGGTGCCTTTATGAAGCTAGCTTGATTTAGTTTTGAAAGGTCTCACGTTGGACACTCAAAACACCAACTAACATGGAACGTGAGCCTGCTTCATTTTTAAAGGCACGGTTCCTATCACAAGGAATTGAGGAAACAGGAATGTCCTCTGATAACTTGTTTCCCTGGAAGAAGAGAGGTTTATTTTTCATTGTAGAGATCATTTACTATAAAAGGAAGGCTTTTTCCTCTCTTTGGTCCTCTTCTGGTTAGTTTATTTGGTACCAGGTATTGCTCAAGAGAACAGCAGATGGAGAATGGAGTAAACTTTCTCTCTGTGGTTGGTTTCAGCTTTATTGTCTTGCTTCACTTGCAAGTTTGATTATTTTTCTAAAATATCTTTCCTCCTCCTCCTGCCTGCTTTTAAAATACTTTAGAACAAAATTAGTTTTGCCTTTTTCAAGGTCCAGGAAATACGCTCAATCCTTGTGGAATTATCTCATTGTTGACCAGAAGTACCATTAGTGGGATTTGGGCATCATGCTAAGCCATTAACATGGTTTATAACCCACAAGGATTCTATACAGCATATTAAGCCCAAATCACAACACTTTCTTGGTGGATTAAATATTAGGTATGACACATGATCCCGTAAACCAGGACTTTATCTTAGATTCACTGGTTCCCTTTCTTTCATCCTTCCACGTGATTTTTTTTTCTAGTTCCTTTTTGCTCGTCTTGGTCCAGGGAAATTGCTAAAATGTTCATCCAGTTGAAAAATATTTACAAAACATTTTCAGGGATTAAGCAAATAAATCCTGAAACCAACGTGGTGAAAATGGTGAAATTATTTAGGAATAGCTTTACAGTGATCTCCTCCCTCCCTCCCTCCCGCCCTCCCTCCCTCTCTCTCTCTCTCTCTCTCTCTCCCTCTCCCTCTGTCCTCCTTCTCCTCCCTCCCTCTCCCTCTCTTTCCCTCCTTCCTCTATCTTTCTCTCTCTCTCTCTTCCTCTCCCTCTGTCCTCCTTCTCCCTCCCTCTCTCTTTCTTTCCTTCCCTCTGTCTTTCTCTCTCTCTTTCTCTTCCTCTCCCTCCCACTCCCTCTGTCCTCCTCCTCCCTCCCTCTCCCTCTCTCTTTCCCTCCTTTCCTCTGTCTTTCTCTTCCTCTCCCTCCCTCTCCCTCTGTCCTCCTCCTCCCTTCCTCTCTCTCTCTCTCTCTCTCTCTCTCTCTCTCTCTCTCTCCCTCCTTCCCTCTGTCTCTGTCTCTCTCTCTCCTCCCTGGCCTTTGGGACTGTGTGTGTTTGTGTGTGTGTGTATCCCTTATAATTAATTGTGTATGTGGGTAAGGTCTGACCAGCTGGCACTAGCATTTTGTTCATCTGATGGGTGAGCTATCAACCATGAAAGTATATGCCAGAATTAATCAGATCATCTTTAAGATGGCACAAAACTCTCTTGCAATTGAGCAAGATAATTAATCCTCTGGCATCTGATGAAGAAAAAAAAATAATTGAGCACAAATTGCTTAGACAGGATTTTAAATCAAAAGGCCCTTCTTTTGATATCCCTTTGAGATGAAAACAGTAATGTCATACCATCCCAACGTGTGGGTCACTTGTTCCTATCTCCCCTGCCAGCAAAGGGGGGGGGGGACAAAATCCTGCAGAACTCAGCATCTGCAAAAAAAGGAAATGAATAATACTGTTTCCCTGAAAATAAGACCTATCCCGAAAATAAGCCCTAGCATGTTTTTATGTGTGCACCTAATATAAGCCCTACCCCCAAAATAAGCCCTACTTAAGAGCCTGCACAGCCGGCCAACTGCCCATTCTGTCTGGTTGCTCACGGTGCTGTGGCGGCGAGACAGGATGGTGGTGGAGCTGCCCCATGCGCCCTGCACCAGCTTACCTCAGGGCCCCCACAGCCAGGCCATCCACGCCCCGACACCTGCCTCATGGTGACAGTACCAGCAGCCATGTGCAGCAGGAGCCCATGTGGCTGCCGGCCCACTACTTCTACTTGCTCGCGGCTGCAATGGAAGCAGGAGGCCAAGTGGTGTGCTGGTGCCGTGGCCGCGAGGTGAGGCGAGGCAGGTGTCGGGGCATGGATGGCCTGATTGTGGGGGCCCTGAGGTAAGCCGGTGCAGGGCGCATGGGGCAGCTCCCCCCACTTCACCTCGTGGCCGTGGCACTGGCACATCGCTCAGCTTCCTGTTCTGTTGCGGCTGCAAGCAAGCAGAAGAAGTGGGCCTCCTGTGCATGGAAAAAAGAAGACACCCCCTGAAAATAAGCCCTAGTGCTTATTTTGGGACCCAAAGGAAAATAAGACCTGGTCTTATTTTCAGGGAAACACAGGTATTAAAGCTTTAGTAGGCTTGATTTACCTTAAATAACTACAAGTAGTCCTTGACTTATGACCATTTATTTAGCAACTGAAGTTGATTGAAGTTACAACAGCACTGAAGAAAGTGACTAATGGCCAATCCTCACACTTACGACCATCACAGCATCCCCATGGTCCCATGATCCAAATTCAAGCACTTGGCAACCAATATGTTGCCAACAGTTGTAGCATTCTGGGCAGGGGTGGGTTCTAACTTACCTCGCTTCCGGTTCGCTTCCTCCAGCGCCGTGTGGCCACGCCGCGTGGGCGCACTTTGCGCGCGCGTGCATGCGCAGTGCAAAAAATTAAAAAAAATCAATTTTTTTAAAAAAAAAGCCAAAAACAAGATGGCGATGTATGCGCAGTGCCGGAAACTCGGCTTCTGCACATGCGCAGAAGAAAAATAAATTTAAAAAATTCAAAAAAAAAAAGATGGCAGCGCCCATGGACCGGCACCGACCAAACCGGATCCGTGACATCATCGTGATGTCACCAGCGGGTCGCTACCAGTTCGGTTGAACCGGTCCGAACCGGGAGGAACCCACCTCTGATTCTGGGGTCATGTCATCCCCCCTTTGCAACCTTCCCAGCCACTTTCCAACAAGCAAAGTGAAAGGCGAAGCCAGATTTGCTTATCAGCCGTGTGGGCCACTTAACAACTGCAGTGATTCACTTAACCATGGCAAAACAAGGTTATAAAACGGGGTGTGACTCACTTAAAAATCACCTTGCTTAGCAACAGAAATTCTGGTCCCGGTAGTGTTGTAAGGCAAGGGTTACCTGTATCGTGTTTTACTACTTTAGCTTAAGTATAGCATAGTTAACTAGTTAATGGTTAAGTATAGCATAGTTAACTAGTTAATGGTTAAGTATAGCATAGTTAACTAGTTAATGGTTAAGTATAGCATAGTTAACTAGTTAATGGTTAAGGATAGTTTTCCCTCTACTGAAAATCATGCCAAATCACATTTATATTTTCCAATGGTCTGAGAAACACCACAGAAAATTGCTTTCTGGGTGCATCTACTCATCATAAAAACAGAAAAGGAAAAAAGTATAGAGAGAGGCAATCTTGTGTTGCTCAAACTTTTAAATTAGAAGGACCACAACACAGCTCTAGCGAATATCACATTATTGTCCGATTTACTCCAGTGTGGTCTCCATCAGTAGAATTCTACTACTATAGAGTAGATCTCAGATCTAATTGGGATGCTAAGTTGAGCAGTACTCAAATAACTAGCACACTCTAGTTCCTTTCTTTGATTTAAAGTGTCAAACTCAATTTCATTGAGGGCCGCATCAAGGTTGTGTTTGTCCTTGGGCCGGGGTGGGCGTGGCCAGCTCGATGTCACTCGTGTCGGGGGCACCTGTGGTAGCCCGGACACTCTGCCAGCATAAACAGGCTCCCAAGCTCTGTTTCAGCTGCAACAGCCTCCTGCAACCCTCTGCCAGCGAAAATGGAGTTCAGGAGGGCCGCATGCAGCCCTCCTGAGCTCCTTTTTTGCTGGCAGAGGCACTGCGGGCTGGTCCTTCGCTGTTTCCAGGGCGGCCCCATGGGCCAGATCTAAGTACCCTGCGGGCCAGATCCGCCCCCCCCAGGCCTTGAGTTTGACACCCCTGATTTAAAGTGTCCAACCTTGGCAACTTTAAGACCTGTGGACCAACTCCCAGCATTCCCCAGCTGTCCAGGTTGCCAAAGATGGACACTCCTGATTCAAAGCTTCCATACTGGAAAAGAGTGGCACTATTCTTCTTTTAGCAAACCTTAATTAAGTCCCATTCAAGATGTTTCCTGCCATTCTGAGTCAGCTTCAAATTTTGCAGTAAGACACAACAAAGTTTTACTTCTTGAAATGCTGGAGAAGCCCCGGCGTCTTGGTGGAGAACACCAACATCATGTTTAGGCTGCGCAAAGATTTGATTCAGAGATTCAGTTCAAAAACAATTTCATCCAAGGCATGACTCGAATCGACTTTTGGAATTGGATCAATACTTGGGATGCAGAATGGAAGCATTCATGTTGACTGGTCTATCCAGAAGTCTTTTGTGCCTGTGCAAAAGTCATTCTTCTACAAATCCATCTGGATAATCAAACCAACGTCAGGACACTGAACCTCTGTCACAGATCAGTTTGATCCAGATTGAAATCATGAGCCACATCAAAATGATAATTCAGGTGAAGTGAGAACTCCCTCCCTGCTATGCTAATAAATGAGCACAATTAAATATCATGGCAGTCTTGGCCGAAGATCTTGAAATTAGGCAGGATTGAGTCTGATTATTTCTTGAACAAGAGACTCCCAAGCTGTAGGCTAGACTGGAAAATTGAACGTCCCAGAAGAAGGTGAGGACAAACCACTTCCATTTTGCTGCCATGAAAACTTCATGGACTTTGTCATGAAGTCATCAGGAATCAACCTTGACTTTAAGGAGACATCCTTTTCTTTCTCAGAAAGTTGACATTTCCAATCACCCTCTGCTGCTTTCTCTTTTTACACACCATTAACTAAGGCCTTTCCCCACCAAGTGGGGGTCTCTCCCCCACCGATCCCTCCAGGCTCTGCTCCCCCTCCCGTTCCAGGATTAGAATTACAGACATCATATTAGGTCTTTTAACCAGAAGAGGGGAACAATGGGAACAAGAACAAGAGAGAGGGGCCCTTGTTCCAACCCAAACGCCTGCCTGTGGAGAATCTGGAGGCCCCTGTACCCCAGCAACCAGACGGTGCAAGCTGGTTATGTGTTTTCTAGGTAGGCCGTAGCGACTTATGGTGACATTTTGTATTTCAGATTAGACAGTGAGCCTCAAAACACATTAAAGACTTAAGTTCGGTGGTTGCTGGGGAGACAGGTACTTCATCCAGCCACAGGGCTGAAGGCAACCTGCTGTATCTATGAAAACAGTCCCTCAGTGGGGCCTTAATAGTCAATTCTTTTTTTTCCAGATTAAGGTTATTAAGGCTGACTCCCCTACTCTCTCTATAATATCCCAGTTTTCTCACACAGGACCCCAGACCTGACAGAGAGTGAAGTCTACCCCTTCGATTATCTCTACTGGAGAAGGAACTCCTAGCTGGCTTTTGTCCTTGGTTGATTTTTCATTATAAATATCCCACCCCCTCATAATGTGAACATGTGAATGAGTAGAAGGGGGTGGGGGGATGATTGAAGCCCACACAGGGTGGGGGGAAAAAAGGCCTTGGGTATTGTCAAAATCCAACCTTCGTTTCTATGGCTGAGGTACAGAAAAGGTGTCCATCACTTTGGCTATCTTCTGCTTTATCTTCACCTTGGTATTCTGGAAATCCAAGGGAGGGTCATGTCATGAATCTTAGGATGGGATGCAGACAAACATGTCAAGAATAAGTGCAACCCAAAGGCCACTTGAAAGAATTCGAAAGGATTTTAAACTTCTTGTAGAGTTCCTTGGCAGTGTTTGAATATCACAATAAGGCATAATTCTGAATTATACCATGAACATAATCAGTCCCACTTGATCATCTACTGAATGAATCCACAAATTTTGGAAGTTCCTCTTGTGATATTATGTTTTCCATTTTGTGGAACCCAAAATTCTTTGTCTCTCCCAAATAAATCAAGAATTGGAAGCCAAAGCAAGCTACGACTTGTTGCTGTAGCACACATTCCTACTTATAAAATAATTGCAAATATAGCTATTTTTTAAATTCAGATTTGAATAAAGTTCTCACCAGAATGGAGAAATGATTTTTCCCAGCACAAGGTTTGAAAATGTATTGCGATTTGAGCCATTTTCCCCTGACATTCTAAGGACAAAATATGGTATTTATTACCAGACTAGATAGCTACAATGTGTAGTTCAATGTAGAACAGTTCTTTAGCTTTAACCACTATCCCTGACAGCCATCATCTGGGCAAGCAGGCCACAGAGCTGAGCACACAGCTCCTTCTTTCTCTTCTTTCTTTTCTATGTCACGAGTAGCTGGGCTGTGAGTTAATTCTTTCCGTTGTGAATGCTTTTTAAGTTTTCCAACCAGACCTAAAATCTGCTTTCATTCTGAAAACATATCTGTTTTCCTCGTGTTTTGGGAAATATGCTTTAGAGGTCCTGGCTGATGCTGAAGCCTCATTTCTGGAAGTGAATATGAAATTCTGCACCATCAGTGTACCAACAGAGTCACGTAGGCTTGTAAATATTAAATTTGAAGGCAAGTCCACCGGCCAGAAGTTGTGAATAAAGAAAGAATAACAGAGTTGGAAACAATCACCTTTTCTCCAAATATGATTTTGCTAAGCGATGAGATAGAGAACAGCCAAGAAAAGACACACCTTTAGCACTGACCGCTCTTAACCTTGAGGATCCAATACTGTAGTAGCTGTCCTCAAACTGGTAGCACCAGATGTGTCGATGGTGAAGCATCAAGGCATTGGGTGCATCTAGGAATACCGAAGAGAAAAGCTAGAAATACGGACAGGACATATATAGAGTCTTCTAAATCGACAGAGAGACTTGACTCTGATGGAGGAACGTCTCCCGGCTTTTTCCACAAAGCAGAAAGCTGACCTTCCTAAAAGATCACCTTTCCTAATTTCATCAACTGTTAAGTAAGAGCGCAATGGCTCAGCGGTTGGAGATGCTGAGCTTATCAGCTGGAAAGGTTCGAGACCCCCCCCCGAAGACTGTGCAACAGGATGAGTGTTGTGGCTCGCCAGCGACCCGTGCAGCTGGTTGCGGACTCCGACAGCAAAGAGGCTGTTGTGGTGATGCGCTGGTGGCCTGTGCAGCTGGTACCTGAGGC
>QLTV01002829.1:117368-155829 GCA_003457575.1 Thermophis baileyi
TTTGCACAAGCGGCAGGCTATCAAGCACATGCATGTGTGCACAGCTCGACTTGTGCAAGTTGAGCTGCACATGAGCGTGCACGCACGCACGCACGCTGTCCCGCCACTCACACAAGTTGAGCTGCGTGCACGCACCGGCCCACCATTCATGTGGCCTGGTTGCGAATAGGCCAGTAGTGAGCCGTGACCCGGGATTGGGGGACCTCTGACCTGGATGACTGAGAATCTCCATAAACATTAACTCTGGGTGATTTTTGTATCTTTCCAAACATGTCAACAGAAAATTCGCTCAAGAACTTTAATTTTGACATGTATTCAATGCAGGGATTCCCTGCCCTGCAAACATACTTAAATTTAGGCTGACATACAAAGGAAGCGCTCCACTCTCCACACTTAAGAATCCGTGAACGCCTCCTTAAACCCTTGGTTGGAGGCATCTATATATGGCTCATCTAGACTCATCCAATTTGGTTTGGCCTTTGCAGCAAGTCCATCATAAAAGAATGCAAACCATCCCAATGATCTAAATGAGTAATAGCATCCTAGATGGTTAAACAAATAGCAATAAACTTCTTCAAAGCCAGCTGATGGAACAGCAAAATGATTTGAGTTGGGTTCTGTCGTCTCTTCAGACACAAGTGACTTGAGCCAATTACATCAATTTTGGAACGCAATCAAACCTTCTTCACTTGGTAGTTCTAAGATTCCAGGAATACTGCTAAGTTTCAAGGACAAATACATGATGTACAGAATAAAAAGCAAAAACAGGGATTAAGTGCTGCTTGCTGCTCATTGGAATGGTTTTGTTGGGAAGGAAAAACAGAGAGGTCATATCATGGAATGTCCATATAAGTACTTTGGGAGCACCAAAACGTCCTGTAAATTAAAACAAAACACCCAGAAAGTAAAATTACATCTATCCAGGAATGTAGCTAAAGTCTTATCCGACGGTATTCTCCAGATTATTCACATTTAAGAGGTTATTTATTCTCATTCTGAACTCCTTTGCAATTCTTCCAGGTTCTTGAACCGATACGATTTTATTGTGCAGAAACAGCTCTGGAACATCCTTTACAGGAGTCACTGGTCTCTACCAGAAGTCTATCTATTGGTCCTTCTTCAACAGATCCTGGATCAGACCAACAGCAATGTATCATATGAGATCATGTCTGGGGGGGGGGGGTTCTCTTTGCCTCACAGTATGAATTAACGCGTTGAAGTATTAGCTCTCTCAGTGGCTCCACAGACGGAAGTCATTATCGACGTTGTTTGGGGTGCCTCCATCGGGGAATCGGGGATCAAAAACTCCATCAGGATGTCCATGAGGGAATAAATGACGTGCCTGAAAAGAAAGACGGATTTTGAATCCAATGTGGCAACAGATTCCAATATCCAAGGAGGTGAACACTCTAGTATTAGAAATGGCCTAACGGTGTGGTTTGTTGAATAATAAGGTCAAGACATCATGAGGTAAACCCATGTAGTTTTCTTGGCAACAATATGGAGGTTGCCTCTGTCTTCTTCCACAACAGTTTCGGTTTCCTATCCGAGGACTAAATCCAAGGAATAAATAGATCTCAACCCGCTTTGCTTTTTCAAGATCGGCCAAAGCCTGCTAGATACTGCCAACTGTTTATATGAGCCCCCGCTAATCTCATGCGCAACGAGATGTTAGGATTTTAACACATCATATTAACAGCCAAGCGTCAAGCTGGGGAGTGATATTTTATAGTGTCACTTTATTTAGACCGAGCAGAATCATTACGGGAAAAGAACTTACCGACGGGAGAAAAATATGGAATGGCTTAAACAGGAAGCCCTCCCTCTGTAGATCTTTCCTATCCTACTAAACCTAGCATTCCATTTTATCTCTCAAGATCCTGTGCTAGAGGTAGTCCTCACCTTCTGACAATTTGTTTAACAACTGTTCGAAAGTAGGATGGCACTGAAAAAAAGTGACCAATGATGGGTCCTTGCACTTATAACCATCAAAGCTTCCCAGAAGTAACATGATCAAAAAATCAGATACTTGGCAACTGGCATGGATTTACAAGGGTTGCAGCACCCTAGGGTTATGTATTTGACCCATTTTCCAAAGCACCAGAAGTCAAGTCAAGAACCAATGTGTTAGGTCTCTGTCCATGTAGTTGGGTTGGCAATATATAAACCAACAATGTATGTATGTATGTTTAAAACAAAATCACTGTATTGATTTATGCTGTATTCTGATTGGTTGATTGTGTTGCAAATTGCCATAAGAGGGAGCTAGAGATCATAGCTTATTCTCTCTGACATGCTGTATTTGATATTCTGGTCTCTGTTGTATCTGAGCTGTGTTTATATTGTAATATCTTTGTTTACTGTGAATGACAAAGGCAACCGGTAAGAAGACTCTTTAATAGTAATTCTCTGGACTGTTTATTGACTGTGCTATTTCTTAAAGTAAACTTTAACTCAATTTCGTGTATCTGTGTGTGGCTGAATAGTTATTCATATCTACTATCATAAACATTCTATGTGCATATCCTTGTTACTCAAGGGTTACTCTGCACATACCTTAACACAATGGATGGAAGCTAATCAAAGAGAGAGGCCATTAAAACTAGAAATTTCCCAACGGTGAGAACAATTAACCAGTGGAATGGCTTGCCTCCAGAGGTTATGGGTGCCCCATCACTGGTGGTTTTCAAGAAGAGTTTGGACAGCCATTTATCTGAAATGGTATAGACGCTCCTGCAAGAGCAGAGGGTTGGACTACATGACCTCTAAAGTCCCTTCCAACTCTGTTATCCTATGTTCTATGTTTATGGCATTCACAGCCTTCCCAGTTGTGGGAAGCAAAGTCAATGACGGAAGCCAAATTCGTTTAATGACTGCAGTAAAAAGGTGGAAAATCACACACTTAGCGACCACATGGCTTACTGATGGCAGTTCTGGCCCCAATTGTGGACTTAAGTTGAGGACTACTTGTATTTTATTCAATGGCTCTGCCCGGTGTAAATATTGATTCATTTTCCTATCTTGGTATCATAAGGCGAAAGTTACCTGTTGATGCTTGGATGCTGCATGGATTCTAAGACAAGGCTCCAGCTTTGTTGACATTTATTGATACCTAGGAATTCTTGGAGTGAATCTGTGGGAATCAAAGACTAGTATGAATTCACAAGAAAAACGTGGTAGCAGTATAATGCAACACAGGGCATCCCAAAGGCGCTTTTTCAAGAGGCAACTGGACTTTCTAGTTTTTCTTTGAGAACAAGAGAACAAACCCATCAGGACAAGATTCAGCAATCCACCTGCATGTAAGAGACGACGGCCACTCTTTTGAAGACAGCAAAGTCCACATTTTGGACAGAGAGGACCACTGGTTTGAAAGAGGGGTCAAAGAGGCCATCTATGTCAAAACTGAACAGCCCTCTCTCAACAGGGGTGGAGGGATACTATATCATCTATCTCCAGTCCTTTCAGCAAGTTCCAAGAAGGCTCCACACCCATTTGCACCACTCAGGTGACCCTGAGGACACAGATAAACTTCCAAGTGGCCTCAATGACTCTCTAAAAAGAATGCAAATGACCAGCTGTCTGCAAGGAGTATAAATCCTTCCATTCCCCACCATCCAGTCAGAGCTGAAGAAGCTTCTTGGATGAGAAGTGAAACGTCTTCGAAGAAAAAACAGGAAGTCCAGTTGCCTCTTGAAAAGGCACCTTTGGGACAACCACGACCTGGATGACTGAGAATCCCATAGACAACACATATTTAGGGAAAATGTCCCTGTTTTGACATCAATGATTAATTCTGCTTTCTCCAGAACAGAGCCCGTGTTATGGAACAAGCCCTTCTTTGCTTATTTAGGGTTTTAGGAAGAGATTCAAAACATAATTTTTCACCAGGCCCTTTAATGTTTTGGAACATTGATGTTTTATGTTTGTTTCTTGTGATTTTTCTTTTTATGTTTAAAAAAAAAAGTGTGCCGTGTACGGTATGTCTTTTCAACGTACAAGTAAATAAAACGTTTGTTTTTAAAAAAAAATGTTTAGAGATGCAGAAATTGACAGGACACCTTCTGTATTGGAGTATACAGTTTTCAAACCAAGAGCTTCATTTGATGGGCATGATTATGGTTGATTATTATTATTATTATTATTATTAGCATGCTGGATTAAAAAAAAATTGATGGGGATGAAACGTAGCCAGAAAGAGGCCCATTTGGGAGCAATTTTGCATGTTAATGGATGACAGGTTTTCTATCCTTTTGTTCAGCTCTATTTCTCTTCTAAGTTAAGGTGCGTTAGCTCTTTGAGATAGCTGGCTGGAGAATTCTGGGAATTGAAGTCCACAAGTCTTAAAGTTGCCAAGTTTGGGGACCCTCTGCTCTAGATGACTAGAATTAAGCTGTATTGAGATACTCTCCAACAGAAGAGAATATTTGGAGCTCAGGTTGAAAGGAGGAGTCCTTGGTGCTCTCGGAGCTTGGTGGTTTTCTTGTAGATGTTTCATGACCCAACTAGGTAACATCTTCAGTGCTAGCTCTATTGTGGTGCTTTTTCAAGAGGCAATTGGACTTTCTGGTTTTTCTTTGAATACATTTTGCTTCTTGTCCAATAATAATAACAACAACAACAACAACAACAACATTCTTCTTCTTCTTCTTCTTCTTCTTCTTCTTCTTCTTCTTCTTCTTCTTCTTCTTCTTCTTCTTCTTCTTCTTCTTCTTCTTCTTCTTCTTCTTCTTCTTCTTCTTCTCTTCTTCCTTCTTTTCTCCTACTCCTCCTCTTCTTCCCAAATCCCACTCCCTTCTAGCACTGATGATGTTACCTAGTTGAGTAATGAACTGTCTGCAAGAAAACCACCAAACTCAGAGAGCACCAAGGATCCCAAGCTACACATATTCCTCCCTCCCTCCCTCCCCCATTCCTCTCCTCCTCCTCCTCTTACCTGGATGACTGAGAATCTCCACAGACACATACAGTAGCTCTATTATCTTTTATTTTATCTTGCAAGTCCAATTATGTTTTTCTCCCCCTCCCCAATGACTCAGGGAAAAGCCAGATTGTGTCTCTTCCTAAAATTACCACCTTTCCCAGGGATCAGGGAATGGCTTTAGGATTGTCCCTCCAGGCCATTCCCATGACTCTCTACAAGGAGGAAAACCTTGTAGAGGTTTGGGTTAGGATTAGGGTCTGGACTTCACCCACCAGGCAGTATTGCCATGAGAATCTGCAGGGCCTGTTTCTTAGCCTCAGCCTTCTGCTCTTCCGTCCTGAGTGGTTTGGGCATCCCGGGCAAGACTCCGCCAGGCCAAATGGATTCCTGGAGCAGCCGAAGATATTGCACCCAGTACTGGGTGCAGGTCAAGTTGTCTACTTGGACTTCAACCCACCTGTAGGGGGGGGGTGGAAATACAAATAAGGGAAGGGAATTATAGGAACAAGTGTTGTTCCTTTCAGGTACATGAGTCCAAAACTATAGAACAATTGCTTTGGTACTGTACTGCTGCTTGGAACACACACGAACAAACTAAACACACACACACACACACACACACACACACACACACACGCCCTGGAAGCTTCAAAATGTCAGGGTTCCAAATAGCATCCAATTTTAAATCAGAGTCCGAGGCAGAATATTCCTCAAAGTTCCAATTTATTAACAGAGCCATGTTGGCACATCTGGGAGAAACCCGAATCTGAAGCTGCAGGGGTTTCTCCACCCAGTTGAAAGTTCAAGCCCTTGTCCCCACACCATCAAGTTCATTACGTTAAACAATGTTCTTCTGCCAGCGTGGCAGCTACTCCCATCTCCTTCCGTACAGGTGCAGGACAAAGGGTGACCTTGACAATCTAGAAGGAATTTGTTATGGCTACATGCATACATCCCTCATGCAATGACCCCTCCCAAATTCCCATAGCAAAGAATACATTTTTAAAAAGCATAAAGTGTGGCAGGCCAAAGACTCCAACTATAATGGCTTCGGCCTGACACAAAGCACCTGAAAGCAGAAGAACAAGAACCAATGGATGGAAACTAATCAAGGAGAGAACCAACCTATAAATGAGGAGAAATTTCCTCAACTTTCCTAATCAATGGAACCGCTTGCCTCCAGAAGAAGTTGTGGGTTCTCCAATACTGATGGTTTTTAAGAAGATATTGGACAACCATTTGTCTGAAATGTTATAAGGTCTCCTGCTCAAGCAGGGAGTTGGACTAGAAGACCTCCAAGGTCCCTTCCAATTTGGTTATTCTGTTAACATGTCTCTCTAGCCACCCCTGATGCAGTAAGTTAGAACAGTTGCCTCTGTACTTGATAACAGACACATCACAGACAATAAACAAACCCAAAAGAAGAAGACAGATGACCCAGACATAGGAGGACAGACTTTGGAGGTGCTTGAGAAAGTATTTTTGGAACAACCAGGCAAGCAAAAATACACTGATTGTGTCTATAGAAAGAGAAGCAACCCCTCACCCTCCCTTGAGTTGTGTCTTGTCCATCAAAAGAGAACATGACTACACTGAGCAATTTTGAACCAGTTGGCCCTGAAATAAAAACAAAGGGCAGAAAAGCAGTATTTTAAACTTCTAGTGGCATGCCGTCAATCAATCAATCAATTTTGATATGCTAAATCTACCCAAACTTGGTGACATGTTGACAATGGCTCACTAAAGTATTTATAATGCAAATAGTTAAAGCATGGGATGTAAATAATCAAAATCATGAATCCTAAGTATAATGAGACTAAGAAATGAAACACTGACAAGCCAAAAGCCAAAACAATGAAATAACAAGGATGGCCAGAATAGTTATCTCCAGAAAGACATTAAAAACAGGACCAATCATGATCACGAGGGGCCTCTATTCGATTAAAACAGGTCATGAGTTTAGGCTTAGCTCTCCGGGTCTAGGACAACTCGCCACAGCCAACTCACCGTGGCCAACTTGCCACAGGACAATTCACCACGGTCAACTTGCCATGACCAACTCACCATAGGACAATTCGCTGCGGGACAAAAATTATATCATACGAAAGAAATGATAGAATAGAATCCTTAAAGAAAGGATGCAAAAGGAGGCAGAAAATGAAATGCGAGTGACCAAAATTAAAATACTTTTTAAAATTATTTTAAATAATTAAATAAAATTGTTGAATTGCCCCACAGAGATTGTCCTGTGGCAAGTTGGCCATGGCGAGTTGGCCATGGTGAATTGTCCCATTCTGCTCCATCCCAACCATATTGTCAGCGTTCCAAGTAACACATCCACCAAAAGCAGAACTCTGAGGCAGGTAGATTCCTCAAAGAACATGTTTATTGGATACATTATATCGGCACAGCTAGTGAAAACCAACTCTAAAAATTCCTGCGGTTTTAGCCTAATTAAAAGAGCAAATATTTCCCTCCCCAGATGTCACCGGTCACATTGTCCAATGAAAGTAGCTGGCAGGCTGCTTGGTCACTCTTCTCCTCCTTCAACTGCCACCTGTTGGGATGACCTTGGTTCCCACAAAAAAACTTTTTGTTTTGACTGTTAGCCAGTCTATCTACTTCCCCCTCCCTTACCCCTTTCAGAGTTTGTGGCAACTATGAGGCAGCAAAAGATGGCTTCAGCCAGGTTCGCTTCAGAGTTGACACATATACAGTATCAGAAGCAGAGAAGAACTAGCAGGTTTTCTCGGGATGGTCAATCCAGGTAAGAAGATGATGGTCCTGAAAGTAATTAAGTGCCAAGACATTTAGGGCTTTTTAGATCAACATCACGACTTTGAATTTCACCTAAGAGTTACTGGTAGCCGATAGAGGATATACCATAATTATGTTTGGTTATTAAACAATTCCTGTCATTATGGGGTTTTCATTAGAACCCAAATCTCTGGAAAACAGGGGGCAGACTAACACCCACACTTACAATGACTGGAAGGAAGTTTATCAGGTGAGAATTCAGCAATGCTGGGTATCTGTTGCAGTGCACACTACAGCAGGAAATGTGGGACATAGTCCTCAACTTATGACTATATACTTAATAACAGTTCAAAGTTACGACAGCCTTGGAAAAAGGGACTTACGGGCTGTCCTCGAAGTTATGACCGTAGCCCCACCAACCACGGTCATGTGATTGCAATTAGGGCACTTGGCAACCAGCTGACTTTTACTTGCAGTGTCTTGCGGTCGTATGATCGCAATTTACGGACTTCCCAGCCGGCTTCAGACGAAATGTCAATCCTGAAGTGAACCTGGCTGAGTCCATCTTTATGGCTTTAGGGTTGCCACTGGATGGGAGGGGGGAGGAAAATAGATAGCTGGGGTTTTGTAATCAAAACAGAAAGTTTTCCTGTGGGAACCAAGGACGTTTCCACAGGTGGCTGGAAGGAGGAGTAGTAGAGTAACCAAGCAACCGGCCAGCACCTCTATTGGACAATGTGAGGGATGACTTGGGGGAAAGGGGGAACTTTCATTTTTAACTGGGTGAAAACTGCGGGAACTTTCAGAGTCGGTTTTCACCAGTTGTGCCAATATGAGGTATCCAATAAATTGTTCTTTGAGGAATCTACCTGCCTCGGAGTTCTGCTTTTTTCACTGAGCCACGGTGGCGCAGTGGTTAGAGTGCTGTACTGCAGGCTACTTTTATTGCCTGCCAGCTGCCTGCAATTTGGCAATTCAAATCTCACCAGGCTCAAGGTTGATTCAGCCTTCCATCCTTCCGAGGTGGGTAAAATGAGGACCCAAATTTGTTGGGGGCAATATGCTGACTCTGTAAACCGCTTAGAGAGGGCTGTAAAGCACTGTAAAGCAGTATATAGGTCTAAGTGCTATTGCTAGTGCTATTTCTATGGGTGCATTATTTGGAACGCTGACACAAAATCAATGGTGGTAGGCGGATTCAATTAAAGAGCCGAGGTGGCGCAGTGGTTAGAGTGCAGTACTGCAGGCTACTTCAGCTGACTGTTCAGCAGTTCAGCGGTTCAAATCTCACCGGCTCAAGGTTGACTCAGCCTTCCATCCTTCTGAGGTGGGTAAAATGAGGACCCAGATTGTTGGGGGCAATATGCTGACTCTGTGAACCGCTTAGAGAGTGCTGTAAAGCACTGTAAAGCGGTATATAAGTCTAAGTGCTATTGCTATTGCTAAAGACCAAGTGATTCACTTACCAACCATGACAAGGTCCAGGCCCAATTGTGGTCATAAGTCAAAGACTACCCATATACAAAACAGTTGTGCTTCCACAGGAAATCCCGAGGACTCCCATTTCTATAAAATCTGTTAACTTCATTTCCTTTGTGTTTATTTTATTAAGCAAGATCATCCACATACGGCATCCCTCCGTGCTAATTTCCCTGATATTAATTCCTGCCTTTTGACTCTGGCTGGAAAAATTGGGAGCTATAGCAGGCCCTGCCCAGAGTAATAAAACGCAGCCCAACGAGTTGCTAAGTGTTTTTCAAGGGAGACAAATACAAGCACTCCCCAAATTAAGCAGCCTATAAATCAGTATATATGAAGGATGTTGAACTTTTCAAGAGAGCCAGCCAAGATTTGCAGAGAACTGCCCAATATTTTTACGTGAATTGTTCCTGTTTTTTTGCCCTGTAGAAGTTTACAATGGTATAAACCATGAACATTGTGTCCTATACCCTGGCTGGAAGACAGGGCATTGGAGTGTTTGTTTAACAGATCTGTGAGGCTCTCCTCACAGTCACTCATGCCCTTGTCACCTCACGGTTAGATTATTGCAATGCGCTCTACATGGGGCTACCCTTGAAGAGTGTTCGGAGACTACAATTGGTCCAGAATGCAGCTGCGCGAGCCGTCGTGGGTGCACCTAGGTACACCCACATTACACCAATCCTCCGCGAGCTGCACTGGCTTCCTATTGGTCTCCGGGCACAATTCAAGGTGTTGGTTATTACCTTTAAAGCCCTACATGGCTCAGGGCCAGGTTATCTTCGAGACCGCCTTCTACCACATAGCTCACAGCAACCGGTAAGATCCCACAGGGTTGGGCTCCTCCAGGTCCCATTAGCGAAACAGTGCCGGACCTGGCTTTTCCAGCAGGCCTGAGGCTGTGATCTCGCGGTTGTAATCTGTGATATCCGGCCATGATGGGATATGCATGAATTTTAAATTGTTGTAATGCATATTGTTTTAATGTTTTATTATTGATTTGGATGTTTTATAATGTTTTTTATGATAGCAATAGCAATAGCAGTTAGACTTATATACCGCTTCATAGTGCTTTACAGCCCTCTCTAAGCGGTTTACAGAGTTAGCATATTGCCCCCAACAATCTGGGTCCTCATTTTACCCACCTCAGAAGGATGGAAGGCTGAGTCAACCTTGAGCCGGTGAGATTTGAACCGCTGAACTGCAGCTAGCAGTCAGCTGAAGTAGCCTGCAGTGCTGCACTCTAACCACTGCGCCACCTCGGCTCTTTGATGTTTTTAATGTTTTTTTGTTTGTTGTTAAGCCGCCCAGAGTCCTTTGGGAGTTGGGTGGCATACAAATATAATAAATCTAAATCTAATCTAATCTCCAGCCTTTTGTGATCCCAAAAGTTGAGGGAGAAATGCACAGTGATGGCTTTGCCAGCTTAGATCTGGAAGAAAGGACACAAGCCTTACCCTTGAATCTATTTTTTCCCTTCGGTTACAGGGAATCCAGAGCTAAAAGCAACTGACTTTATCATCTAGAGAAATTGTCCCAAAGGTGCTTTCAGCTCTTGAAGAATTGAGCTGAAGAATATTGAGCTGAAGAAGCTTCTTGGATGAGAAGCGAAATGTCTTCAAAGAAAAACCAGAAAGTCCAGTTGCCTCTTGAAAAAGCACCTTTGGGACAAGAGAGAGAATCTCCATAGACATCTAGAGTAATTCTTGCAAAGCAGGATGATGGGACAGGTATGGAGTTGTGGAACCGAAACCAGGCCCTCCATAAGGTTCACGTTTCATTGGCCACGGAATTGGCAATAAGTTGGCGTGATAGGTGTTCAATGATAGGAGGAGGTTCCTTATCTTATGATTTGATTCATAAGGCTCTAATGGAGCAAACCAGGGGTGAAATTCAGCCACCTCGGCCCGGCTCGGGAGAGGCGGTAGGGACGATTTGATCGGTTCGCAGAGCTGGTAAAAATCGCCCCTGGTTGGCCCCGCCCATGCCCGCCCGGTCACCACTCAACTCTTCCGGCCGACTCGACCGTAAATCTGACTGAATCTAACTTCAATGCCAAGATGGCTAGAAACGGATAATAGGACTGCAGAGCACATGATTCCCAGGCCGCAGTTCCACCGGGGATGCTCTCAAGCAGCCACGTTGCTTTCCCTATGTATATAATATGTATATGTATATATACATATTAATCACAGATAAGAGTCTTATCAAACAGGAAAACAAACTCTATCCAGCTATCAGCTCTTGTCTACTTTATTAGGCACACAGAAACTCCCGTTAACCCCGAGGTTACGAGGATGCTGGGACATGTAGTTTAATAACAAACGGGAAAGCACCAGGTTGGGGAAAGCAAGGGGTGAAATTCAAAAAGAAGGTATACTAATTATTATACACAAAACAATAAAAGAGGTACACAAATACTATAAGAGCAATAAGACTCTTATTGCTCTTATGTAAGTATTTGTGTACCTCTTTTATTGTTTTAATTGGTATACCTTCTTTTTGTAGGTCATTAGGGCAAAGAAGTGACGTCGACTTGGCCACGCCTGCCCACCCAGTCACACGACCACCAAGCCACGCCCACCAAGCCACGCCCTCAGAGCCGGTAGGGAAAAAAATTGAATTTCACCCCTGCAGCAAACTGACCATATCAGAATGACAATAAAACTCCTGGCACCTAACTTTTCCTCCGTTAAGAAGAATTGATCTCTTGGCTTCCATGGTGAATTAGCAGCCCTTCCTTTCCTGCACAGCTCCTTCCAATAACACTGCCCAATTTTGGAAGCATGTCCTCAACTCTCAACATTTCGTTTAGCGACTCTTCAAAGTTACAACGGCACTGAAAAAAAGTGACTTATGACCATTTTTCACACTTATGACCATTGCAGCATCCCATGTTCATGTGATCAAAATTCAGTGGCTTGGCAACTGACTCATATTTATGACGGCTGTAGTGTTCCGGGGTCATGTGATCATCTTTTGTGACCTTCTGGCAAGCAAAACCAATAGGGAAGCCAGATTCACTTAACAACCGGGTTCGTAATGTCACAATGGCAGAGATTCACTGAACAACTGGGACAAGAAATGGAGCAAAATTCATTTAACCAATGTTTCGCTTACCAACAGAAATTTTGGGGCTCCATTGTGGTCGTAAGTTGAGGGCCACCAGTAGAAGGAAAACGTCTATCATGGTTTTCTGTCCCCTTGTCACAAGAGGTGTACGTGAACTGCGGGTTTAAGTCTACGATGACATAATTCAAAATGCAGAAGAAGAGCCCCCAATTTTTCCATTCAAAATCTGAGTTCTTGGCAATATTGTAAACTTTTCTGCTTCGCCGTGTGATCCACAGTGACTTTCTCACCCATCCTCAGCTCTCCAAGATTATGCAACCCAGCTTTGTTTGCAACTGTTCCACAGAACACAAACTTCATAACAACAAATCAAATTTATAATAAGCAAATTTAAAACGAGAGCCCAAGGCAGATGAATGGTTTCTACTCATTAGACTCTCTCGCCATATTTAGCAAATTACGAGTGCATACGAGGGCAAGGAAACAAAACAGCACCTATTTAGCCATAACCCCGTCATCTTACAAAGACTGTTAGGAGTTTACATTGTTTGATAGCTATGTAAAAAGCTTTTAGATCCCTTGGCTTATGTCTATCAGTAGAACATTCTTTAATCTCCTACTTGACGGATACTGAAACTTGGGTTTTATTTTAACACAACGTACTTTTAATAGTTGGAATTAAGTTGGAATTAAGATTGCCGGGAGAAATATCAACAACCTAAGATATGCAGATGATACCACTCTAATGGCAGAAAGTGAAGAGGAAGTAAAGAGCCTCTTGATGCGGGTGAAGAAGGAGTGTGCAAAAGTTGGCTTGAAACGGAACATTAAGAAAGCTAAGATCATGGCATCCGGCCCTCTCAATTCCTGGCAAATAGATGGGGAAGAAATGGAGGTAGTGACAGATTTTATTTTCCTGGGCTCCAAGATCACCGCAGATGGGGACTGCAGCCAGGAAATTAAAAGACGCTTGCTCCTGGGGAGGAAAGCTATGACAAATCTAGACCGCATACTAAAAAGCAGAGACATCACCCTGCCAACAAAAGTGCGTATAGTCAGGGCTATGGTTTTCCCAATTGCAATGTATGGCTGTGAAAGTTGGACCATAAGAAAGGCTGAGTGCCAAAGAATTGAGGCCTTTGAACTATGGTGCTGGAGAAGACTCCTGCAACTCCCTTGGACTGCAAGGCGATCAAACAGGTCAGTCTTAGAGGAGAGATCAACCCTGACTGCTCTTTAGAAGGCCAGACCCTGAAGATGAAACTCAAATACTTTGGCCACCTAATGAGAAGGAAGGACTCACTGGAGAAGAGCCTAATGCTGGGAAAGATTGAGGGCAAAAGAAGAAGGGGACGACAGAGAATGAGGTGGCTGGATGGAGTCACTGAAGCAATTGGCGTGAGCTTAAATGGACTCCAGAGGATGGTAGAGGACAGGAAGGCCTGGAGGAACGTAGTCCATGGGGTTGCGATGGGTCGGACACGACTTTGCAACTAACAACAACAACAACCTTTAATAGTTTATGGGTTTTATTTTTACTTAAAAAAAACATGCATGCATGTGTATGTCTTGAAGACTTCTATTATGGGTCCAAGGAATGTTTCCAATAAATTAAAGACCATTCATTAATTTGGTCCAGATCACAAGTTCTGCAAAATGAAAGGCAGAACTGAAGAGGCCAGAACCAACCAGTCTTAACCCTAGTTAGCCAGAGAGATGAACAGTGTTTTTGTCCTTTTAAAAAAAATAAAAAATAAAAATAAAAGATTTCACAGATCACTGTGAGTTCATTCTTCCACACTAGAGGCCAATGAACTTTGCAGACTAATTCACCCCAAAGAGACGGTCCTTTTACAGATTCCTTTGCTACAAATCAGCAGAGAGGAACTGTTAAATGTTGCAATGGGATATCAAATGTTTTCGGGACTTTGTACGAAGAGGCCACTGCTTTTGAAAAACTTTGGTTTTGAAAACCCAGGGATTTCGATTAGAATAGAGAGTAACAGAGTTGAAAGGGACCTTAGAGGTCTTGTAGTCCAAACCCCTGCTTCAGCAGGAGACCCTATACCCTTCTGGACAAATGGCTGGTCAGTTTCTTCTTGAAAACTTCCAGTGTTGGAGCACCCACAATTTGGGGAGGGAAGCCGTTCCACTGATTAATTGTTCTTGCTGTCAGGAAATTTCTCCTTATTTCTAGGTTGGTTCTCTCCTTGATTAGTTTTCATCCATTGCTTCTTGTCCTACCTTCAGGTGCTTTGGAGAATAGCTTGACCCCCATCTCCTTGTGACAGTCCCTCAAATATTGGAAGACTGCTATCATGTCACTCCTGGTCTTTCTCTTTGTTAGATTAGACATACCCAGTTCATCATGTTTTAGCCTCCTTAAAAATTTAAACAATGCCTTTAAAATAACAATCTAACCAAAGCCTGCAATGAACGTTTAACGAGCAATGTACGCATACTATTCTAGCTGTGTTTATTTTACATTTAATTGATTTATCTGTTACGAAAAGGAGCATCACGCAAATAGCGGTCAGCTGGCTTGAAGGATCTCCCCCCCCCCAGGATTACAGACAGCCCACTCATAATCCACGTCTCTTGCATCTGGGCTAAACAAGGGAAGAGCCAACAGGCCTGTTTTGGAAACGAGATATCTTTGGTCTTGGAACTCCCTGCTGCCAACTCCCTACAGAAATGATTTAAGGGGAGGCCAGCAGATAAACCTCAACAACTGTTTACATGTGGGGCTACTCATCTGTCTTAAATAAAGCTCTTCCTTTTTACTATGCTTTCACAACCCACCCCATCTGTGGCAAACAGAAACACCTCTGGCTATTGATTGATTGCGCACCTGCCAACGTGACGCAGGCTGTCCGTAATACCACGTCACCTGAAGAAAGGGAGCCAAGGCAGATGTTCTTGTACACAGTGCAGAGAAGGCCTCCCTGCCCAGAACATGAGAACTTCTGGAATGAAGGCAGAAAGTTTTGGCCATGACAATGGACAGGTTACATCTGGCATTGCACAGGGGACAGGCTGACCCGGAGGAACTTCAGCACTGACGTCCTTGGCTTATGGTCCCTGGGAGATGTAGCTGGAGATGCAGCCAACAGTGTAGGAATTTGAACACAAGGTGTCCAAAGTTCAGATGCTTCACCTCCATTCCCCTTCCCTTAATCTTCTGGTGCTCAGAAGAAGAGAACAACGGTCCTGATCCATGCAATTCTGGCTTTGGAGAAGACATTCTATGAAAGCTCCAGTTCAAAACACGATCGTAAACAAGGATCAGTAGACGTAGTTTATGGAGATTCCTCAAACGACAACTTGCCCGTTTAGACTTGATAGTAAACAGTCATTTGGTCTAACCATGAAACAAGCCATTAAACTGAGCGCATGGAATGACAAAAGACATGCCTTAAATGATGAAAAGTGTTGAATCTCCGTATTTCATTTATGTCAGAGTCAGAAATCTGTATCTCCCTGTCTGTTTATTTTTCTACAGTCCTCAGAGTTTCTTTCATTGCTAAATGTACAGGTTAAGCTTTTTGACCATGTCCCTTGCTTG
This sequence comes from Thermophis baileyi, assembly GCA_003457575.1. Lineage (NCBI taxonomy): Eukaryota > Metazoa > Chordata > Lepidosauria > Squamata > Dipsadidae > Thermophis > Thermophis baileyi. Next base: position 133,166 of record QLTV01002829.1, read on the forward strand.
GGTTAAATAATGCTGTTCCTAGGTTTCAGCCTCTAGGGAGATCTGGACAAAAATTCAATAATCAATGCAACAATAACTAAGAAAGAGGACAAAAACTTTCTTACTGTGCGTGCTTGAGAAATGACACAGAGAAGGGGGGAGATGAAGAGTGGGAACACCAGGTATTTTCCAATCTCACTTAAAGTCAGACTGTTGAGAAACGGAGTATCCGTCAGGAGCCAGAATGGCACCATTGATCTGAACGCATCACTCTCAAGTTCTATCTCACAGACTTTGGCACCTGTGCGACAGGAGCCTTAAAAAAAAAAAAAATCTTGGCATGCCCCAGGTGTTGGAAGGATGCTTTGTCAAAGCTTGCCAGCATCTTGGAAAATGTCAACGTCTCTTATTTTTGGGCTGCCAGTGCCTTTGGCCTAAGTCGCCAGATTCATTTAACAACCATGTTACTAACTTAAAACAACTGCAGTGGCAAGAAATAGGGCAAAACTCACAAAACAAATGTCTCAGCAACAGAAATTTTGGACTCAATTGTAGTCGTAAGTCGAGGAATAGAATAGAATAGAGCTGGAAGGGACCTTAGAGGTCCTCTAGTCCAGCCCCCTGCTCAAGCAGGAGAACCTATACCATTTCAGATAAGTGACTGTCTAGTTACTTCTTAAAAACCTCCAGTGATGGAGCACCCACGATTTCTGGAGGCAAGCTGTTCCACTGGTTAATTGTCCTCACTGTTAGGAAGTTTCTCCTTAATTCCTGTTTGCTTCTCTCTTTGATTAGTTTCCATCCATTGTTTCTTTTCCTGCCCTCCGGTGCTTTGGAGAATAATTTGACCCCGTCTTCTTTGTGGCAGCCCCTCAAATACTGGAATACTGCTATCATGTCACCTCCAATTCTTCTTTTATTTAGACTAGCCAAACCCAGATCCTGCAGCCGTTCTTCATATGTTTTAGTTTCCAGGCCTTTGATCATCTTAGTTGCTCTTCTCTGAACTTTTTCCAAAAGCCTCAACATCTTTTCTGTAGTATGGTGACCAAAATTGGTTGCTGTATTCCAGGTGTGGTCTTACTAAGGCTTTATAAAACGGTACTAATACTTCACGAGGATTACCTGTATTTTTTTTTTTTTTTGCTTCACAGACTGCAATCCTTAAATGGACGTAACTTTTCCTGAAGAGTGAGATTTTCAAAGCAAACAAGCAGGAGGTCAATATGGAGACGCCCATCTCGTTTCCCCTCTGGTTTCGGTGCGAAATCTTCCCACTCATATTCTCATTCAACAAGTATCAGCAGGATACCGACCCTGCCTTCCTCAGCAGAGAGTTCCTGGGTTGAGAGCTAATTAAACCGGCCACCCAACTTGGCTTTAACTAGCCTCACCAGTCTTCCCCCCACCCCCCCACGTCCAAGCAATCTGAGATTCGGCAAGGAGTTGGGAGGGGAGTGCAATTGGTCAGGGTGGAGCAGCAGCCATGGCGATGCAGGAGTTGCCATGGTAACTGGGAGCTCAATTGTCCTCAGTGACTTCGCCTCGGTGGGAAATGACCTCCATTGTAGCAAGGCCAAAGAACGGATTACGGAGGTGCTGGGAATGAACAGCTGCAAAGGAAAGAGCTTGAATGGAGTAGCTGGGGAGGGGTGGAACTTGGAGTGGTGGGGTGTCCAACCCAACATCTAATGACTGATGAAAATGCCTGAATGTCTATGGAGGTTCTTAATCATCCAGGTCATGGTTGTGCCAAAGGTGCTTTTCCAAAAGGCAACTGGACTTTATTGGTTTTCTTTCTTTGAAAACATTTTGCTTCTCATCCAAGAAACTTCTTCAGTTCTAACTTAACTGGTAGGGAATGGAAGGATTTGTATGCTTTGTAGTCATCCAGTTGTTAGCTCTCCGAGAATCATTTGAGGCCATTTCGGGATTTATCTGTATCCTCAGAGTCACCTGGATCAGAGTGCAAATGGGTATGGGACTTTCATGGGACTGCTACATGCCTGGACAACACAAGCTTGGCCCAACCATGAGAAGCTGGCCTGAACATCTTGAGCAGAAGAAAAATGAGATAAGCATGAATGGCCAATACATTTGAGAGATGTTTCTTCAACTGAGCTAGTTTCACCTGTGCACAGGTGAGATTAGGAGATGATGACACAAAGCTGAGGTTTGGGCAAGGTTACCTCTGTGAACATTATGTGCGATTTAAACCCTACGCTTTTGCACTGGTGCCTTCACTATGTCAACAGTGCAAAAAAAAAAAAAGTGGACAGAAACTAGGAGCAACAACTACAATTCTTCTTGCTGTCAGATCTGTCCATGGCCAAAAACCAGACAGATGATAAATGCGTCTTTGGGGAAGGGAAAAAGAATTGCAAGAATATGAACTGGTAATTCACTGTAAAGACTGATTTTGAGTACAGTGGAATTCTTTCATAATGGCTCCTGAATGTTTCTACAATAAATTATGTATCAGAAGGTCTAGAAATCTGGCGTGCCCATTTTATTGGTTTTAACGCAGCCTTTCTGAAAAGAAACATGACAGAGAAAAAGTGGTGATTAAAAAATAAAAAAATTTAAAAAAAACAAGAGATGAAAAAGACAAGAGTAATTATCCCCATCCCATCTCTTTGCTACTCTTTATATAGCCTCCACTGAATGTTCTAGTTAATGACTTCTTAATAGGAAAACAAAGTATTGCTAGAACAAAATATTTATCCTGATATTAGAATTTCAGAATAAACAGAGTTGGAAGGGAGCTTGGAGGTCTTCTAGTCCAACCCCCTGCTCAAGCAGGAAACCCTATACCATTCCAGACAAGTGGCTGTCCAGTCTCTTCTTAAAAGCCTCCAGTGATGGAGCACCCACAACTTCTGAACGCAAGTCGTTTTACTGGTTAATTGTTCTCACTGTTAGGAAGTTTCTCCTAAGTTCCAGGTTGCTTCTCTCCTTGATTAGTTCCCATCCATTGTTTCTTGTCTTGCCTTCGGGTGCTTTGGGAAATAGGTTGATCCCTTCTTCTTTGTAGCAGACAGCTAAATGCAATTACCATTTGTAGAACATCAACTGTAATTTTCACAGGGACCATACACTAGAACAGTGATGGCAAACCTTTTTCTTCTTGCGTGCCAAAAATGGGAGTGCATGCGCGCACTAGCGTGCGCGCGTGCCAGCACACAACCCCCCACGCGTGCCACACTGTGCATGCGCGCGTCCCCACGCATGGGCCCCCCCGTTGGGCCGTTTTTTACCCTCAGGCTTCCCTGAAGCCTCTGGAGTGCGAAAAACGGCCCAACCGGCAAACCGGAAGTCCGTTTTTCTGAACTTCCGGTTTGCCCGTTGGGCCATTTTTCTCACTCCGGAGGCTTCAGGGAAGCCTCCTGAAGCTTGGGGAGGGCGAAAACGGCCTTCCCCAAGGCCGAAAATCAGCTGGCCAGCGCGTGCATGCGCACTGGAGCTGACAGGGCAACGCCTTGCGTGCCCTCAGATATGCCATAGGTTCATCACGGCACTAGAAGAACTACATCCAATATGGTAGATGTTTGGCTTTTGCTCGCCATCTTGGAAAGCAGGTATTTAGTTCCCCTTTGCTACATTGTTGGAATGTAGTTGGAATTATAGGAGAGACTACGGCACCACCTACATTAAAACCAAAACAGGTAACTAGGCGCAATTTGAGAAGTTGGGTTCACGTGCATCAGCCAATGAGCTCCCAATCAATTCCAGAAATTAAAACATGTAAAAGGAGTAGATATTACAGACATTACTATTCCGCAACTATTTTTTAAGTTGAGTTCAATGAAATCAAGTCTAAACTTGGCTATAGAGCTGGCCTCTTTTACAACCTCTGGAGTGCACCTCTGGCAGGCTACCCAAGGACCACGAAACAGCTGTGCTCCCCTCCCTATCACCCTGCCTAAATCCCCAGCCTTCAATTGTTTCTAACCCTCTTCTTTCCTTCCTTCCGGCAAGTCCCAGCGCTGTGCTATTGGCGTATTAGAATATCTGCCTTAGCATCAAGCAACAGTCTTGAACAAATGGTTCTCGGTTTCCTGCCAATTATCTGCAGAATGTGTGCCTATAATCTAATAAAAATTACCCTATAAAATTACAACGTAACTTGACCCACTTCCCCTTCTAGCAATCCACTTAATTATTAGGAGCAAGTAAATTGGACTGATTTATTAAGGCTACGTTCGATCTGAAGGCCATCGTATGGTTTGGATCAATCGGCCTAACAATTTCCACCTGCAAGACATATTTGAGCCAACTCCTGGAACTGTAAGTTTCTCCTTGAAAGTAGCAAATATCCTTAGGAATCATTCGTTTTGGCTCATAGACTGGGTTTCCATGTCAGATATAATGTTCCTTTTCACGTTTGTCTTGCAGAGTTCCAATCCTAAAGCTATTTTATTTCCTGCTCCAATGGTCGTATTGAGAAGCAATCCCTGTCTGTCGCATCTTGTGTTGGTGAGGACACCTTTTTCCAGCCCAATGCTCTTGAAGGTGCTGAAACACGTCTACCTAGGACAGCTCTACATACCTAGAACAGATCTAGAACAGTTGCTTAAGCATCATTGCTATAAAGGCATGAATCAGTAATCTGGTATAATTAAGAACCCAATCTGTCTTTGAATTACAAATATATCTTCCTTATATATTCCACAAGTTCCTTATGTTGAAAACAAGTTTGGGCAACACTAGTAAAGAGAGAAGCATTTTTTTTTCCTTCTTTCCTGGAAGAAATATAGCTGATGGAATAGACCAGCATTCGAGGGCTACATCTGTGCTTAAATTCTCCTGTCTTGAATTGCACTGCTCTTAAACATGCCAGCTTATTCTGATTTACAGCAGGACAAGCAGTGCCCTCTGGTGTCTACAAGCACAAATTTCTACACCGTTGGAAAACCACAGGCTGCTAAACCCATTTTTTTACTTCTTTCCCTCTAAGCCTGGGCAATTTTCTTAATTTCTTTTATGAACCGTGGAGATCTAAAACGGATCCACCTCCCGAAGCATGAAGATTTTAAAATGGCAAATGCCGTCTACCGACTTGGAAATAACACTTTCCCAATTCCCTAAAACTGCAAGAGCAGTTAAATTTCAGGAATTGCACTCGCCTTAATAGCCTTAATTCTATTTGGGGAGGTGGTCACATTTTCTCAGTGGCCTACGGGCACCGCATTATGGATCCCAGCTCAGACGCTGCTCTTTAAAAGATGTCAGGGACGAGATACGGCTACATAAAATAAAAGGTTGGGGAACAATTGCTTAAAATTGCTCTCCCTGGTACATTAGTCCTGTGCCCTGAGAGAGAGCTTTGGGATTGGCAACCTGCAAGTAGAAATTTTTGGGTGGGAGGGTTATGTTCTAAACTTACGTATCTTGCTGAACGAACCAGCTCCATTGCAAATTATTATTTTTTCCCACTGATTGATATCATAAAGATGAAAATGATAATTTTTACAAGCAGGTCTATAAAGGGAAGATGTGGTCATGGATGATTGTATGGAGGGAGCAGGCTATGTAATACCCAGAGCTGCTGTTTTATTGCTGTCTGGGCGGGGGGAGTGAGAAGGAGAGAGCTGGGCACTACTGTGTGACAGCCAAAAATGACAACTTTGTCTGCAAAACTATGCATCCACGTCACATCAAATGGTCTGGGAGAGGGCAAGCAAGACCCGATTCAGCTCCTGGATTAAACGGTGCTCAGTTTCCTATCTCAAGTTAAGGATGTTTCTGGTTTATTTTAAATCCTGTTTGGAAATGGGACACTGACCCTTTAAAACACACCCTTCCAAGCTCCCATTCCTGCCCCTCCTCCCTGTCAAAGAGGCTTCTCTTCTTGAACCCTGCTCGGATTTCTAAGTGCAGACAGCTCGGATGTGTCCAGACATATTCTCTTTATCTCTGGATTAACAGTTTGCATAGTTCCAGGATCTCAGATGTCGCTTGGGAAGACCAGGGAAGGGGACAGGCGAAGGGGTATCGCGTATTAAAAAGCGGAGCCCAAACTGGAATAGCTCAGAACTGGATCCAAGAGTCTTCCCCCCCCCCCCCCCACACACACTGGCACCACTCAGATATGCCGGACTACCAGTCCCCATCATTCTTACCCATGTTGACCAAGAATGATGGGGAGTGTAGTCCAGCATATGGAGCTCTAGGCTGGGAGAGACTGATGTAGCCTGCTTAAGAAAGAAAAACTGTGTTTTCCCCTTTATTTTGTTTTATTAACTTATTTATCTGACTTGGTTTCAGACAGCTACGAGCATCAATATTAATGTAAAGGTATGCCAATTTCTTCTTGTTTGCAAGCAGAAACCAAAGCCAATCTCCCAAAAGAAATTGGCAAAATGAGAAGGTCAGTAGGAGTCTGAGACATCTACAGGGAGAAAGAAAGAACTGTCTACTTTTAATTCTGGAAGCCATCGAAGCGTCTCTGGGAATGTGATGCTGTAGAACAGTGATGGCGAACATTTTCGGCACTGAGTGCCCAAACCGGAATGTGTGTGCATGTACGTGCATGTGCCCGTGCTGGAGCGCCGGAAACCTGAAGACCAGCTGGCTGCCGCGCGCATGCCTGTTTTTTGGCCGTTTTTCGGGCCGTTTTTCAGCCAAAAAAACGGCCTAAAAGCGGCCTGGAAAACAGCCTGAAAAATGGCCTGTTTTTTGGCAGTTTTTGAGGCCGTTTTCCGGTGCTCCGGCACCCGTGAAGACCAGCTGGCCGGCGCGCATGTGCACGCCGGAAACCAGAACAGCTGGCGACGGCGTGTGTGCCCAGAGAGGGCTCTGTGTGCCACCTCTGGCACGCATGCTATAGGTTCGCCATCACGGCTCTAGAAAGAACATTCTGGACTTCTCTCCAAGTTCTCTCCCAAAACCAACATCTTTTGTATATTCCTAAAAGTCTACACATTGAAGACACCACCTCCTGAAAAATGATGATAAGTTCTCAAGACCTGTGTGGCCATAGCTACATCTACCTGTTCTTCTCCAACTTGGAACTGGCAATGGAGACAATCCTGTCTGTCGTTCTCAGGGCTACACAGCAAAGTTTAAGGTGAAAAATGAAAAAAATAATAATATGGAAGTCCATTGGCCTACATCAATGGTTTTCAAGCCATTTATTTTCATATTCCCATAACTAAGGCCACCTTCTCTCCCCTTCCTGCCCAATTCTTGATCATTGATGAGACTCTGAGCAAAGTCTTCAAAAATGGGATTAATTCTAGCTGGTCTGGAATTTATTTATTTTTTTGCTTCCAGGAAATCTATTTTAAGGCGGGGGTCTCCAACCTTGGCAACTTTAAGCCTGCAGGACTTCAACTCCCAGAATTCCCCAGAGTTGAAGTCCGCCAGGCTTAAAGTTGCCAAGTTTGGAGACCCCTGTTTTAAGGGATGAGAACTCAGCAGCAGTTGCTCCCTAAGACTGAGAAGTTCCTGGCCAAGCAATGGAGATGTCTTTCCTCTTGTAGAAGAAGTCAAAGGCTGTGATTCTCAGCTCCCAACCCTACTTCCTGCCATCAAACAAGCAGTGTCTTCTTTCTCACAGGTTTACGCATTCTCTTAACTCAGTGGTTCTCAACCTTTCTAATGCCGCGACCCCCCCGCCACCGCGACCCCCCCGCCCCCTCCCCACGCGGGATGAGGTGACAAAGGGGGTGTGGCACCAGGGGCGAAATGCTCCGGGTTCAGGCTTGCCTGCGAGTCGCCGGACAGCTGATAGCGTGGAAGCAGGAGACTTCACCCGGACGCCGCCATTTGGGTTCTTTTACCCTCTACGCATGCGCAAAGCATTCTGCGCATGCGCAGAGGGTAGAACTCAAATGGCGGCGTCCGGGCTACCAGCTGTCCGGCGACCCGCAGCACGGCCGAACCGGGACCTTTTCATCCCTGCAGTGACGGTGGCACCAAAATGGCGGGCTAACGTGCGCGGCAACCCCTGTGAAATGGTCGTTCGACCCCCAAAGGGGTCGCGGCCCACAGGTTGAGAACCGCTGTCTTAACTTGTGCCTCTTCCCTTCCACAACAGATCTCACCGTTCTGCCAGACAAAACCTTTTATAGCCTTTCCTTGAAAACCATCAAGAGCTTTCCTTGGGAAACCTAGAACCTGGTTCGGTCACTTGTCTGAGATGGTATAGGTTCTCCTGCTTAAGCAGGGGGCTGGACTAGAAGACCTCCAAGGTCCCTTCCAGCTCTATTCTATTCTAAAGACTAGATTGTTAAGGAAGCTGCCTTGCTGGGCTGAGGACCAGAATACTAGACCATTATTTTCTCCTTGTGCAGGCATCAACCGATGCATCACTATTCTTCCTTTTTCGGTGCTGTCCCATTTCCTAGAATAAAGGAGTTGGAAGACCCACGAGAGTCACCTCGCCAAGCCCTCTGCGATGCGTAGAAATACCAATTAAGCTTTCTTAGAAAGGTGACGGCTCAGCCCTCTTCTCAAAAACCTCCAAGAACTGAAACCCCACCAATCTGCCAAAGGGGAGGATTTTAGGGCAGAACACCGTGAAGAATGGCAGACACCTCGTGTTTTGGGGCTGCTGGGATCTATTATTTTTATCTCCCAGCTGACTCAGAGGCTTACCGAGAGTGGCTGAGATGGCTGGGATGCTTACAGCTTGCTCACCTGATGGGCTCCGAATGCCTTTAATAGCCAGGAAATGCTTTGGCTTGTCTTTAAGCAAACAAGTATCAAAAGACCCCGATACGCCTTCCCCAAAGGGCCTAGATTTTTCACCAATGACAGCAAAGATCTTAATCTATCCCCAGACAGACATGCGTTCCTCGCATTCCATCAAACTTCAGTGTGACCCAGAAACAGAAGCCAGGACCAAGCTGTGTTAGATGTAGATGAGATGAGATTACCCCAGGGTTCGGTTTTTTAATAGCTGCCATCTCCCACGGATTTAGCCGCATATCTCCGGAGCGTCCTCTACCATGGCTACGCTCATCATGCCAAAAAAGTAAAGAGGTACAGTAAAAATTCCAGGGGGGGGGAGGAGAGAGGAAGGGGTGGGGGGACCCTCTCTGTCCCCTGCTCCTCTTCCGAAGACAAGCATTTTGCTAGTAAGGACAGCAGAATGGACCAAGAGGGATTGTTTACCGAAAGAGCCGAGAGCCCACCCACACTGACAATCTTTTCTTAGCTGCCGATGATCTCATTTCTTGGCTGGCTGTTCCAACCATCTCTTTACCATCATTAGCCACCAAAGAAAGGATCGCTCTTGTGTTACGTAAGGGGACAGGCCTGCCTTTTCGGAGAAGGGGATACGCCTTCCTTCCCCCAGCAAGGCCATTTTTGGTCATCTGCTTTTTCCTCCTCTGGACGTTGCCACAGTATCAGATCATTGGGAGAGATTTAGAACAGACTTCAATCAGCCAGTTGGTCTTCCCAGCCATGGAAAGGAGGCTTAAGGCCGCCATGTCACCGGCGGGGCGGTTTTAAGGTGAAGGACATCCTTTGTTTGATAGATGTTGAAGGACCGGGTGCAGAACAAGGGCTAACTTCTAGGGCGGACTTTCTCTTATGCCAATGGGGGTTTTTAATACTCAAGATATAAAGAACTGGCTCTTTACAATTCCCTTCTGGCTAGGAGTTTTTACAAGAAGCTGTTCCAACTCTCATCCTGCCTGGAACGCAAGCCGATTGCAACTTAGCTATAAAGCTGTTTCCTCCTATTCTTCGGCAGTCTTTTGAGTGAGAAGATCCAGGACAGCACTCACTCTCTCAAAACCAGACATTATTGCCAGGGGACCCTGAATTCGAGGATTTTTTTTTTTTTTTACAAAGAACAGCTATAAAGAAGAGTAGCAGCAATAATTACGGCTTCTAGAACGTGGCCAAATAACCCAAGCCAAGATGCTCGGTGCTTGTTGAGTTATGACTCTTTCCCAGGGAAAAGAAAGATATGGCTTCAGTTAAGATCTAGGCATGCACTACAGAACCCACGGTGCCAAAAGGAAAACTGAGTTCAAGTCCTGGTAACGTCATAGCCGGAGTGTTATCTTGGAAGAAGCACAGAAGTGCTTTAACTTCTTCCACAAAGTTCTTTTGCCTTCACAATCTAGTCTTTAGAATAGAATAGAGCTGGAAGGGATCTTGGAGGTCTTCTAGTCCACCCCCATGCTCAAGCAGGAACCCTATACCATTTCAGACAAGTGACTGTCCAGTCTCTTCTTAAAAGCCTCCAGTAATGGAGCACCCACGATTTCTGGAGGGAAGCTGTTCCACTGGTTAATTGTCCTCACTGTTAGGAAGTTCCTCCTAAATTCCAGGTTGCTTCTCTCTTTGATCAGTTTCCAACCATTATTTCTTGTCCTGCCCTCTGGTGCCTTGGATAATAATTTGACCCCCTCTTCTTTGTGGCAGCCCCTCAAATATTGGAACACTGCTACCATGTCACCCCTAATTCTTCTTTTCTTTAGACTAGCCCAGGGGTCAGCAACCTGCGGCTCTGGAGCCGCATGTGGCTCTTTCATCCCTCTGCTGTGGCTCCCTGTCGCTCAAAATAGGCATCACAACTGCCAGTGTGTGATACCCGCCGGCACGCAATTTATTGAGCTTTTTGACCCCCGGTAGGCCAACCATGGATAAATCCAAGAAAAGAAAAGTTTCAGAAGAAAACAGAATGTTTAATTCAACTACATACTGTATGCTAGTTTTGTGGCCGCTCAAGAGTCAGGCACAGGAAGGTTTTGTGGCTCCCGGTGTTTTGTTTTCTGTGGGAAACGGGTCCAAATGGCTCTTTGAGTGTTTAAGGTTGCCGACCCCTGGACTAGCCAGACCCAAATCCTGCAGCCGTTCTTCACATGTTTTAGTCTCCAGGCCTTTGATCACCTTAGTTGCTCTTCTCTGAACTTTTTCCAAAGTCTCAACATCTTTTTTGTAGTATGGAGACCAAAATTGGTTGCAGTATTCCAGGTGTGGTCTTACAAGGGTTTTATAAAGCGGCACTAATACTTCACGTGATCTTGATTCTATGCCTCTGTTTATACAACCTGGGATTGTATTAGCTTTTCTGGCTGCTGCTGCACACTGCTGGCTCATATTCAAGTGATCATACACTAGGACTCCAAGGTCCCTCTCCCTTTACCCCTTGAGAGTAGCCAGGATCTCTTAAGTTGGATAGGGAGAGGAATATTGGTAGTCCTTGACTTAGGACCACTGTGGAGCCCCATGTTTCTGTTGCTAAGTGAGGCAGTTAAGTGAGTTTTGCCCCATTTTACAACCTTTCTCGCCACAATTGTTCAACGAATTACTGCAGTTGTTCAGTTAGTAACTCGGTTGTTAAGTGAATCTGGATTCCCATTGACTTTGGTCACAAGAGGTGATCACATGACCCCGGGACACTGCAACCGTCATAAATATGAGCCAGTTGCCAAAATTCTGAATTTGGATCTTATGACCATGGGGATGCTTCGACGGTCGTTAAGTGTGAAAAATGGTCATAAGTCACTTTTTTTCAGTGCCCTTCGAAAGGCCACTAAATGAATTGGTTGTAAGTTGAGGACTGCCTGTACGGGATACAGAATTAGCCCCAAAAGAATGATCAAATCCAAGCCAAAATGCCCTGTGCTTATTTACACGATTTTTTAAAAAAGGGACACAAGTCAGTGCTTTTTCAGGAGTTGTCAAAAGACAAGCTTGCCTAGTGGCTTCCCCACTGATGTTCTCTGTGGCCATTTCTTCTCCTATATCAGTGATGGCGAACCTTTTCGGCACCAAGTGCCGAAAAGGGAGTGAGCGCTTGTCGGGACCGCAACCCGGAAGAGGAGCTACCCAGAGGGCATGCGCGCACCAGAAAATGAACTTCCGGTTTCCGGTGCGCACAAGCTAATCTTCCGGTTACTGGCGTGCATGCGCACACAACAATCAGCTGGCCGGCAAGCATGCTCACGCCAGAAAACGGAAGACCAGCTCTTCCAGTTTCCGGCACTGCTGCACACGCGAAGGGCAGCTGATCGTCGCGCACGCATTCGCGCTAGAAACCCGGAAGAGGAATGGGCAATGCCGCACGTGCCAGGCGACATGGCTCCGTATGCCACTTCAGGCACGTGTGCCATAGGTTCGCCATCACGGTCCTATATCGTCTATCAAGGCCATGTTGGTCCCACAGAGTGAAAAAAAACTAGAATGCAGTCAGGTTGATCAAAGCTTTCCCTGATCATTTCCTGAGGTTTAATAAACCACATATAGACCTCTTGTGAATCCTGATTTACTTCCAACTGCACTGCGTTGAGCCTAACCGTAGCTAAACCTGGATGGAAGAATTTGCCCGAAAGACCAGAAAGACGTGGAGATTTGAACCCCCCCCTCTTTTTTTTTAATCTGAGTCCAGAGACGCTCGTTCCATCTGGGTCGGCCTGTTCTGACCCAGCTTTCGCAAGGAAGAATAAATTGCTTACTCACGAGTAAAACAACCCCCTTTTTCAAAACAGGGCAGGAAGAGTCTTTTATTCACGTGGATAAACAAAAACCAAACGTTATTAGTCCCGACAAACCTGGTTCTGGCCAAGGAATCCGAATTGTTTGCTGTATACTAGAAAACGAACGGTTGTCTGTGACAACCGGCCACTCCCAAACCTCTACTATTTATTTCCCAGCCAGGGAGGGGCTGGCTGGCGTCTACGTCTGCTTTTCCCTGAGAGCCGGCTTATTGTTTTCCTTTGCTCTCCTCTCCTCTCTACATATACGCGCATCTGGGAAGGGCCCCATCTGTTCCTCCCCTTCACTCAGCTCAGGCCCCGAAGACAGCTGCCTCTCCACCTGGGGGAGGACGGAAGGCCCCAGTTCTGCCTCTGTCTCTGATGCTGTTTCCTTATTAGAGCCTTCCAAAGGCTCCAAAGCCGGCCCAGGCTCTCCCTCCACCTCCTTGTCTGACTCTGTTGCTAGCTCCGCTGGCAGACGACGGGCCACAACACGGCCTTCCTTCCCCAGAACATCTCAGCTGAGCCAGTTTTAAACTCATCCTTTTCCCTTTAAATAGTCTCATTCGTAAGACAGAATCCACAAGAATCAGCAGCCAGGATTCCATCCTTTCCTGAAAGTCCACACCGCAGGCCAGGTGAATGCAATCAAAAAGTTTGTAAAATGCTAGGAACCAGTAGCGCGAGACATTAAGCGTGATTCAACGAGCCAACGTCAGCAGAGATTTAATCCTTCTCCACTGCTTTCTGCCCTACCACCATCTTGCCCTATAGGGATTCTGGGTTTAAAAGTAGTCCTCACACGGTTCATTTAGTGACCATTCGAAGTTACAATGGTGCTGAAAAAAGTGACTTATGACCGTTTTTCGCACTTAGGACCATTGCAGCATCCCCATGATCACGGGATCAAAATTCAGCTGTCACCTGGCTTGTATTTATGACGGTTGCAGTGTCCCGGGGTCACGTGACTCCCTTTTGTGACCTTCTGACGAGCAAAGGGGGAAGCCAGATTCACTTAACAACTGGGTTGCGAACTTAACAACTGCAGTGATTCACTTAACAACTGTGTCAAGAAAGGCCGTCAAAAGGGGCCAAACCCACTTAACAAATGCCTTGCTTAGCGACAGAAATCTTACGCTACCCTGGATCCACAAGGACAAAGTGAGTGAGGATTTCTACTTCCCTGGATCCACAATTAGAATAGAATAGAATAACAGAGTTGGAAGGGACCTTGGAGGTCTTCTAGTCCAACCCCCTGCTTAGGCAGGAAACCCTACACCACTTCAGACAAATGGTTATCCAACATCTTCTTAAAAACTTCCAGTGTTGGAGCATTCACAACTTCTGGAGGCAAGTCGTTCCACTGGTTAATTGTTCTAACTGTCAGGAAATTTCTCCTTAGTTCTAGGTTGCTTCTCTCCTTGATTAGTTTCCATCTGCTGCTTCTTGCCTTCTACTCAGGTGCTTTGGGGATTAGCTTGACTCCCTCTTCTCCCTGTGCCTTTTGNGTGTGTGTGTGTGAGAGAGAGAGAGAGAGAGAGAGAGAGAGAGAGAGATGGGGTTGAGGGGGGGACCTTGGAGTCCTACTGGATGATCACTTGAATACGAGCCAGCAGTGTGCAGCAGCAGCAGCAAAAAAAGCTAATACAACCCTTGGTTGTATAAACAGAGTCACAGAAGAAAGATCATGTGAAGTACTAGTATCGTTTTATAAAACCCTAGTAAGACCACATCTGGAATACTGCAACCAAGTTTGGCCACCATACTACAAAAAAGATGTTGAGACTTTGGAAAAAGTTCAGAGAAGAGCAACTAAGATGATCAAGGGCCTGGAGACTAAAACATATGAAGAACGGCTGCAGGATCTTGGTTTGGCTAGTCCAAAGAAAAGAAAAATTAGGGGTGACATGATAGCAGTATTCCAGTATTTGAGGGGCTGCCACAAAGAAGAGAGTGTCAAATTATTCTCCAAAGCACCAGAGGGCAGGACAAGAAATAATGGTTGGAAACTGATCAATGAGAGAAGCAACCTGGAATTGAGAAGAAACTTCCTAACAGTGAGGACAATTAACCAGTGAAAGAGTTTGCCTTCAATCATTGTGGGTGCTTCATCACTGGAGGTTTTTGAGAAGAGACTAGACCAGTGGTTCTCAACCCTTCTAATGCCGCGACCCCCCCCTGTGACACCTCGCGCAGGATGAGGTGACAAAGGGGGCGTGGCACCAGGGGTGAGATGCTCCCAGTTCGGGCTTGCCTGCGGGTCACCGGACAGCTGATAGCGTCGGAAGCGGGAGACTTCGCCCGGACGCTGCCATTTGGGCAGGTGGGGGGAGGCTGCTGCTTCTGGACGGCAGCGCTAGGCTTTGCCCACCCACCCGGACGCTGCCATTTGGGTTCTTTTACCCTCTGCGCATGCGCAAAGCATGCGCATGCGCAGAGGGTAAAAGAACCCAAATGGCGGCGTCCGGGCAGGTGGGCGAAGTCTCCCGCTTCTGTAGCTACCGGCTGTCCGGCGACCCGCAGGCACGGCCGAACCGAGAGCATTTCACCCCTGCAAGTGACGGTGGCACCAAGATGGCGGGCTAACGCGCGCGGCGACCCCTGTGAAATGGTCGTTCGACCCCCAAAGGGGTCGTGACCCACAGGTTGAGAATCGCTGGACTAGACAGTCACTTATCTGAAATGGTATAGGTTCTCCTGCTTGAGCAGGGGGCTGGACTAGAAGACCTCCAAGGTCCCTTCCAGCTCTATTCTGTTCTAGATACTAGGACGGGACATTAAGCCCTTCCATTTCGCACGCTACTTCTCCTGGTCTTGTGATCTGCAACAGCTGAACCCGGACCAAAAACCAGGTGCCAAAACTACCATTTTTTTTTGTCTTAAGCTGCAACGTTGTACGGGGAATGTTTGCAAGCAAGCTCGGTTGGGGACTTGCTTCCACGTCCTCCCCCTCTCTTCAAAGAAGCATACATCTTTATCAGCGCTGCCCCAGGCTGGTGACAGTCCAGCATCTGAGTGAGGTATGACATTCCCCTGAATGTCCTCGTGCCTCTAAGCATCTTTCCCTCCAAGGGTATCGGCTTCCCGCTTGTTCGCTCCATTTTTAAAAGCTCATTTTCGGAAGTGTGCTCATTCTTCCTGACCTGGTGATCTTTAAAAAGAAAATCAGCAGGCTTGTACCTATTAGCATTCCATTGACCTCAACATTTTTTGGCAACCTTTGCTTCAAATAGCTCAAATAAGCTAGACTGTGAATATGTTGTCCTTCGTACCCCAGACAGCTGTCCTTCAGGACTGCCGGGTATAAGGGAAAGGAGGGGACGGGGGGGAGATGAACAGCCCATCAGCAAAAATTCAACATTCACATCGCCGCTGAGCTGGTCAGTTAATAAACACAAACTTCTGTTGGTATGTTTAAGTAGATTTCAGTGGGTGACGTTCATTCTGGACAGTGTTTTGGGCCCTCGTTTGCAACTTCTTTTAGGAGCGAGAAAGAATCCGAAGATCATTGAAAGATCTTCTGGAAAAGCTCCAAACACTTATTAGCCGGGAAGGCAGGTGATAATTTAAGAAAATGACCTTTCTGGTTGAATCCTTCAATTTCTGGAATCAACTCAAAACTACGGTTTGCTTGATACTCATCCCAAGAGCAAGAGCCAAGTTCCAGTTGTGTAATTCTGGTTGCACACTAAAGAGTCTCTAGAGCCAAGTTCCGGTTGTGTAATTCTGGTTGCACACTAAAAACTTACCTTTGGATCAGTGTCCCAAAGAGCAGGTGCAGGACCTTCTGCATGTTCTCTGACCACAGCCAACTCCACTGGTCTACCATGATCAGACAAAGAAGGTCCAGAACGACGTCTGCCAGGAAAGTCTCTGAAAACATAAGAAGATTTTACACCAGGTCTACAACTTCACTATTGTCCATTCATGTAAGAGTACCTTCATGTTTTTCCTAACTCTAGTTGAGATACTAGAGATCACATCACCATGAAAAGTATATACACTTAACCATTACGTTTGGTGTACTAGTGAAGGTATTAGGCTAGAAACCAGGAGACTGTGAGTTCTAGTCCTGCTTTGGGCACCAAAGCCGCCTGGGTAACTTTGGCCCAATCATCAGGAGACTGTGAATTCTAGTCTCACCTTAGGCACAAAAGCTGTTCTGACCTAGGCTTCCCCAGCAGCACGAAGCCGAGTCCTCGTCCCGATAAACCCCTTTTATTTAATTTACAGTGAATTCCTCTCCAGCAGTCTTTCCTCTCCCACAGTCTTTCAAGATAGTTCACAATTACCGACCATTATCAGGCTTGGAGAGTGGCCAGGCCGATATCTTTCAGACGCCACAATACTTGGCAAGAATGCAGAAATGAACTAATTGTCTCCTGCAAACTTCACTCCTCTTTTATTCCCTCTGGGAGGGGCCATTCATCGTCCACCTGTGGCCTTACTCCCAAGTCGACCTTTAGCTGTTCCCTTCATCTGGTAACTCTGTGCATGCGCACGCTAGGAACAGGCTCCAGCTATTCGTCTGCCTCACTGCTGTCTCACTCCAAAGGCAACTGATAGCTGTAGACTGCCCTGGCCCCATCTCTGCCTCCGACGCAGAGCCTTCCCCAGACTCCAGGACTGGCCCATGTTCCTCCCCAACCTCCTCACTGTCCGAATCTGCTGCCAGCTCTGCTGGCTGGCCACAACAAAAGCAGGCTAGATGACTCAGGGCCAATCACAGGAAACTCTTGAGTTCTAGTTTAAGGTATGAAAGCTGGCTGGTGACTTTGGACCAATCACCAGGAGACAGTGAGTTCTAGTCCCACCTTAGGCACAAAAGCAGGCTGGGTAACTTTGTGTCAATCACCAGGAGAGTGTGAATTCTAGTTCTGCCTTAGGCATGAAAGCCACATGGGTGACTATGGACCAAATCACCTGGAGACAGTGAATTCTAGTCCCACCTTGGGCACAAAAGCAGGCTGGGTGACTTTGAGCCAGTCCCTCTCTCATCCCAAACCACCTCACAATGTTGTTGTTGAGGGGAAGGTAGGAGGAGAAAGGAGTATCAGGCTTATTCACCACCTTGAGTTATTTATAAAAATCATAAAGGCGGGATTTAAAAAGTCTAAAAATAGCTTGTATCCCTCCTTAAAGAAAAAGACGTGCCAACTCTTCTTGGCTTATTCCAGATTAGGCCACGAGATTACCATAGGATTACTGTTCCTTCTTAAAGGCAGTAAAACAAATCAGTTCAGCAAGGGAGAAACGGATAATCAAGCAGTTATTTGCAGAACAAAAACAAAACAGTAAGGAGAATCCAGGCAGTAGGCCTCAGTCAGCCTACAAACATTGCTCTTTTTCTGATTGTGCGAGTATTGTAGCCACCACCGTCATTGCTTAATGACCGTATCAGGAAAAGCTGGGATAGAGGTCATTAAGCAAGGTGATCACATGAGTGTCTCGCGTAACTATCATCAGAATTTGTGACTGCAATGGGCAGGCTCCATTACAGTTGTAACTTGAGGATTACCTGTAGCCAACCTTGGCTGATCTCAGAACTGAGCAGCCCCGGCTTTAATCATTACTTAGATGTGGGAACCATTTAAGAACTGCGGCGCACTGCAATGTGAGAAGCCACAGGCATTCAGAAGATCAGGAAGTGCCTGCTTTGATTTCCAGGCCTGCTATAAAGAGATGCTTTCTCATCTTTAGAGATGACGTCCCATGCCTCTTTACCTTTCCCCAGCCCATAAATGCATTATGCATTGCAGGCAATCGTTTGCATCTCAGAACTGCATCCCAAGAAGAATTTGGTGCGTAGGGAAAACCCTTTAATAAATTATTGCAAGCCGGCCTTTAATTCAATATTGCTTGAAATCCTTGGTAACTTTCATGAGGAATTATTTCAAATTGATGCCATTCTGCTGCCACCTTGTGGTCGACTCCCGATTTGACAATGGAGACCATTTCTATTTCAAAAGCTCTCTTATTGCCTTCGTAATTGAGGACGTTTCGTGACATGAATAGGCAAAAGGGTTGTCTTTTAATGAGCTGTCAATCAATCTGTATAGGTCAGTGCTGTCTACTTCAGAGAAGTCCAATGATATGGGGTTGTTGGACCCATCTGGAACTGTCAGTATGTGTGGTACACTTTAACAAAATGGCTGCCACAAGGGGTTCGTTCTGCCTTTGTCGCAAAATGGTTGCCACAGTGGGGTTCAGTTTAGTTCCCCAACTGAGCGCTTTTCGGGTCTGTAGGACAGCAGTTTCCAATCTTCTTTAACCTGTGCCTCTAACAACACGTAGGATGTTTATGGTGGAGCTGAAGTTTGCAATTTCTAACCTGGGTTCGGCAAGGTTGGAGAACACCTACACACCCTACGGAAAAGCAGTATATGAAGCAAACAGGAGCAGAAGGAAGCAAATTGTAGAGCTGGAGAGAACATACCAGAATTTGTGTCTTCATCTGATGTTTGCTGCAGCACCTCTACGGGCTTTGGGTTCAAATCTGAGGGAGGTTCTTCATCACCCTCTCTCTCGGGACCTTCGCTGGTCATGGCCTCCAGCAACTTCTCCTGGTTTTGAATAAAGGACTCCATCCTTGCCAGGGAGAGGACTTTGGAGGCCTAGAAGAGGAAGAGAATTGGAACAAAATGGGAAAAAGGTTTCTTTCTGCTAACCATTGGAGGTATTCCTTCAACATTCCTCAGATTGAAGACAGACTTACGTTCATGCCGTTCCTGAAAGAATATAAAATCTTCTCTGGTGTTCCGGCCACATTTAGCATTTTGCCAGATGTGAATTTCAGCTTCGACCTGTGAAAAGAGAGGCAGGAAAACACAGTATTTATTCATTCATTTAATCCGGCATTTCTCTCAGGAGCTATATCACTCCCATGGATGTGTTGCTTCCAACGGCTGGCCGCTCGACAACAATTCTGTGATTATCAGCAGCTGCAAAAAAAATAAATAAATGTCAATAGTTATGACATTGTCAACAAGTGAGAGAAAACACACAATGTGGTGGCTTTTCCAATTCTTTCCAAACCTCTTTACCAGAAGTTGCTATAGGAGGCATCTGTGTTTTCTTCTGGGTAATTTAATAATAGGTTGTGTTGAATTTATGTTTTACCGACAAAGAAATAAAGCGAGACTAGTATAGACCTATTTCAAGCTACTTAGCTCTCATCAGCTAGTCATACCCTTCTGGGATTTGAACCCGGGCTACTAGGTAGATGTATTAACCTTGAAGTAGTCTGGGTTCGAATCCCAGAAGGGTATGACTAGCTGATGAGAGCTAAATAGATTGAAATAGATCTATACCAGTCTCCCTTTATTTCTTTGTCGGTGAAACATAAATTCAACACAAATATAGTTTGTCGCGAAAGCGACTGCCTGCGAAGGCCCCTGGATTGGGGCTGAAAGGCGAAAGCAAAAGCAGTATGCTCCGTCCCATCATTGGGTAGACCAGGTTGCCCTGATAAAAATCACTTAATAATAGGTTGCAACTTTGTGCCTGTTTCTCTTCTGCCCTCATGTTGTGCTTGTGTATGCACTGGGAAGCACATGCTGGTTGCGTACAAGTAGTCCTCGCTTAATGACCAGTCTTTTTAAGTCCATTTGAAGTTATGACAACCACAGAATGGCTGTTTTACTGTCCATAAGCCACAATCAGCCATCGTAAATGGTCACTTTACTTTACTTTACTTTTTATTGTCATTGCACATGGTACAACGAAATTAAATGCCGTCTTCAGTGTACATTATAACTAAAAAAATAAAAACACAAACATACATCTTTTACATTCTGTATAATTGAAATTGAAAACCCGATATTGCACTATACCATAGAATTCAATATGGTTATTGCCCTGGAATAGAAGCTGTTTTTCAGCCTATTTGTCCTTGTTTTTATTATCCTGTACCGTCTGCCAGATGGTAATAGTTCAAAAAAAGAGTGCCCAGGATGAGATGGATCTTTAAGAATGTTTTGAACTTTCTTAAGGCAGCAGGAATTATCAAGCTCTTCCAAAAAGGGGAGAGGGCAACCAACGATCCTCTGGGCAATGACGTTAACCCTCTGGAGTGCTGTCCTATCGGCCACTGTGCAATTGGCAAACCATACACAGATGCAGTAAGTTAAAATACTCTCTATGGTGCAGCGACCCAGAAACTTAAAACTGGCCACTTGCTCCACTCGGTCTCCATTGATAAGCAAGGGCTGGATGTCTGATCTATTCCTTCTATAGTCCACTATAAGCTCCTTGGTCTTATTGGTGTTAAGGACCAAGTTATTGTCTCCACACCACGAAAGCAACCGGTCCACCTCATCTCGATAGGCAGACTCATCCCCCCCACCCCGGAGATCAGTCCCACCACTGTTGCATCATCTGCAAATTTAGTAATAGTAATCCACACCACCCCCTTGTGGTCACATGATATGTTAATTGGGTCAGCTTTATGACTTCTTGCTGCGTTCTATGGCCGTGTGATGATTCGTGATGGATTTCGCTGGCTTCCGGCATTTTTTGCTGGTTTCCAGCAAAACAACAACAACAACAACCCCAACACTCATTCAAGTGATTGAGTTTGCTTAGCAACCACTGCGAAAAAGGCCAGAAAATTACTTCCAGTCACATTGATGTCTTGACTTACAACTGTAGATGACTTATGACCATAACTCTGGGCTCAGTTATGGTCATAAGTCAAGGACTACCTGTATACCTGCTTGGAAGAACCAGCGCATGTCTTTCTTGGGTTGTGGGGGCCTGACAAACTGAGAAAGCAACTCGGACAACACTCTGAATGCTCATTCAGACTTCTAAGACTCTGTAGCTACAACCCTGTATTAATAAAAATACGGATAGTCCTTGACTTACAACAATTCATTTAGTGACTGTTGGAAGTTACAACGGCAGTGAAATAAGTGACTTATGACCGTTTTCCACACTTACGACCACTGCAGCATCCCCATGGTCACGTGATCAAAATTCAGACGCTTGGCAACTGACTCACATTTATGACGGGTGCAGCGTCTTGTGACCTTCTGACAATGGAGAAGCCAGATTCACTCAACAGCCCCATTACTAACGGAGAAACGGCAGTGATTCAGTTAACCACGGTGGCAAGAATAGAATAGAATATGAAATAGTGTAGTGTAATGTTGAGTAGGATAGGATAGGATAGGATAGGATAGGATAGGATAGGGTAGGGTAGGGTAGGGTAGGATAGGATAGGATAGGATAGGATAGGATAGGATAGGATAGGATAGGATAGGATAGGATAGGATAGGAGGAGGGGAGGGGGAGGCGAGGAGAGGAATAGGTTAGAATAGGAATAGGAATAGGAATAGGAATAGGAATAGGAATAGGAATAGAATAGAATAGAATAGAATAGAATAGAATAGAATAATAGAATAGAATAGAATAATAGAATAGAATAATAGAATAGAATAGAATAGAATAGAATAGAATAGAATAGAATAGAATAGAATAGAATAGAATAGAATAGAATGAAATTAGGAAAGAATGAATAGAATAGAATAGAATAGAATAGAATAGAATAGAATAGAATAGAATAGAACAGAACAGAACAGAACAGAACAGAATAGAATATGAAATAGTGTAGTGTAGTGTTGAGTAGGATAGGATAGGATAGGATAGGATAGGATAGGATAGGATAGGATAGGATAGGATAGGAGAGGAGAGGAGAGGAGAGGAGAGGAGAGGAGAGGCGAGGATAGGATAGGATAGGATAGGACAGGACAGGACAGGACAGGACAGGGCAGGGCAGGGCAGGGCAGGGCAGGGCAGGATAGGATAGGATAGGATAGGATAGGATAGGATAGGATAGGATAGGATAGGATAGGAGGAGGGGAGGGGGAAGGGGAGGGGGAGGCGAGAAGAGGAGAGGAATAGGTTAGAATAGGAATAGGAATAGGAATAGACTAGAAGAGTAGAGTAGAGTAGAGTAGAGTAGAGAAGAGAAGAGAAGAGGAATAGGATAGAATAGGAATAGGAATAGGAATAGGAATAGGAATAGAATAGAATAGAATAGAATAGAATAGAATAGAATAGAATAGAATAGAATAGAATAGAATAGAATAGAATAGAATAGAATAGAATAGAATAGAATAGAATAGAATAGAATAGAATAGAATATGAAATAGTGTAGTGTAGTGTTGAGTAGGATAGAATAGAATAGAATAGAATAGAATAGAATAGAATAGAATAGAATAGAAAAGAAAAAGGAATAGA
>QLTV01002829.1:201702-216099 GCA_003457575.1 Thermophis baileyi
ATATTTTGCAGTATCCTTCCCCTGGAGTGGGGAGGTAATGGTGATTTTGCAATATCCTTCCCCTGGAGTGGAGTGGGAATGGGGATTTTGCAGTATCCTTCCCCTGGAGTGGAGTGGGAATGGGGATTTTGCAGTATCCTTCCCCTGGAGTGGGGAGGGAATGGGGATTTTGCAGTATCCTTCCCCTGGAATGGAGTGTGAATGGGGATTTTGCAGTATCCTTCCCCTGGAGTGGGGAGGGAATGGGAATTTTGCAGTATCCTTCACCTGCCATGCCCACCAAACCACGCCCACAGAACCAGCAGGAAAAATTTTTTGAATTTCACCCCTGGGCTAAAGCAAGAAGCGAGTTCAAAATGTGGGATATTGTTTTGCTGAGTTAAACCTAGAAACTACTTACAAATGCAGTAGATATCAACAATCACAAAATCCTAGACCAGAAGGAGCCTATTTTGGTTCTCAAGTCCAACATTCCTGTTCTTCAAGAGGATCTTCAGCCAACATAACATACGTGCACACTTCAAACCCAAGAATACACTAAGGCAGAAGCTTGTCCACCCCAAGGATAAAACACCCTGACAGAAACTGAGCAACGTGATATATGCAGTGAGCCATGTGCAGATCTGTACATTGGGGAAACAAAACAATCACTTCATAAACACGTGGCACAACATAGGAGAACAAACACCTCAGGACTAGATGCAGCAGTCCATCTGCATTTAAAAGACACGGGGCACTCTTTTGAAGACAACAAAGTCCATATTTTGGACAGAGAGGACCACTGGTTTGAAAGAGGGGTTAAAGAGGCCATCTATGTCAAAATTGAACAGCCCTCTCTCAACAGAGGGGGAGGGATATGACATCATCTATCTCCAATCTACAACACAGTCCTTTCAACAGTTCCAAGAAGGCTCCACACCCTTTGCACCACTCAGGTGACCCTGATGACTCAGATAAACCTCCAGGTGCCCTTAACAACCCTGCTAAAAGAATGCAAATGTCCAGCTGTCTGCAAGGAGTATAAATCCTTCCATTCTCCACCATCCAGTCAGAGCTGAAGAAGCTTCTTGGATGAGAAGCGAAACGTCTTCAAAGAAAAACCAGAAAGTCCAGTTGCCTCTTGAAAAAAAGCACCTTTGGGACAACCATGACTTGGATGACTGAGAATCTCCATAGATCTTCAGTCCAAGAGAACTCAGCTTAACTATAAGGAATTGGTTACTCTATCACCCCGCTCTTAATGTTAAGAGGCCTTTCCTAAAGTTAAATCAGAATCCAGTTTCTGGCATTCCTCGTTTTTTGTAATCATCTGTTCAAGGCTTGATAAAAAAAAAACACACCAGATGATTGCAGAAACAATACTGGCCTGCAAATTCTTTAGTTATCTGTGAAGAGAACGGCCTGTTCACTGGTTCACACAAAAGCCATTACTAAGTAGCTGAAAAGGTCACTGCTATAATAAATTGAAAGATAAATTGGATTCCAAATTTAATTTAGTAATCCAGTTGCTGGAATTTCTGTAACCTTATCCCAGGCCCTTTCAATAACCTTGTTAAAGAAGATTCTTCCTGTCAATTGAGTTGGTTCCCAAGAGCTTCCCATTCTTTCTGCCCTTCTCTGAATGTGTTCCATTTTAGTTAATATCTTCAAGGACAGCATGCTGAATCCGATGCAGTATTTGAGGCAGATAATGCAGATTAATGTGGAAGTATCCATTATTTGGGAACTTCGTTTTTTGTTCCTGTCATTTAAAATTGTGCTTGCTTTTTTTTCCCCAGTCACACCCCATTGCTGAGTTCATTTTCCCCCAAATTTTTATTAAATTTCATCATATAAAATACATATGAAAATAAAGAAAGTAAGGAAATGAGGAAGGGAAAAAAGGAGGAAAGAAAAGTGTGAGGTGGGGGGGGGGAGAAGAAAGATGTAGGAGAAGAGTAGGCAGAGATGGGAAGTGGAGTTAAATAAGTCATCAGCCTAGAATTATGTTCCCACCAACTGTCTAAAATCCAACCCTTTTGTTGTTACTTTCTATAAAGTTCAGTTATTGGCCCATTTTGTGTAATCTTATCTGCATTAATATAACAGAGACTCTACAGGATTTCAGACCCCACTTTTTTTTCCAGCCTTATCTGGGGACTGTGCGTGGGGACCTCATCTGAAGTGTTCTGTATGCAGAACAGATGTTCTTCTGATGCCCATTGCTAATTTATGCTGTGTTACCCTTTCATAAAGGAAGTTCCACGAGGTTGACTTTATTAGCTAAGGGCGGTATTCCTTGAATAGAAACATTATTCCAGAGATGATCCAAAAAGAATTTGAAGAAAAGAAATGCAGATGGTGGGAAAGGGGAAAAAAAAAAAAGAAAAAGAGAAAAAAAACACTTGAGGTAAAGCTCAGCAGAGAGTTTAATTTTATGGGTAGAGCAAAAAGGGAAAAAGAAAGCATTGCCGGAAGCATTCAGGTGTTATATCTCTCAAACTTCCAATATAATTAATCATCAGACTTAAAGAGATAAGAGGAAGAAGTAAATCTGGACCTCTGGATTACAGTCAGGCAAAATGCAGAAAGTTTTTGAGGATAACATTTAAAACCAACATATTAGCAACATCAATAGCACTTATATACCGCTCTGTAATGCTTTACAGCTCTCTCCTAGCAGTTTACAGAGTCAGCATTTCCCCCCCAATGATCTGGGTCCTCATTTTACTGACCTCAGGAGGATGGAAGGCTGAGTCAACCATGAACCGGTCAGGATCGAACTCCTGGCTGTGGGCAGAATTAGCTTCATTCTAACCACTGTGCTACCGTGGCTACTAGAAAAGAAGTCTGAAGGTTTGTGGTTGAATGACAAAAGTATATTGTGGAAGAATGCATGGGAACAATGGGCTTATAGCTCATGCTTTAGCAA
This sequence comes from Thermophis baileyi, assembly GCA_003457575.1. Lineage (NCBI taxonomy): Eukaryota > Metazoa > Chordata > Lepidosauria > Squamata > Dipsadidae > Thermophis > Thermophis baileyi. The sequence goes on from QLTV01002829.1 coordinate 204,614, forward strand.
CTTGCTGTAAGACAGGGGTGGGTTCCAGATTCAGGTACTGCTGGTTCGCTCAGGGATGTGCTGCGTTCTTAAAAAAAGCTTCTGCGCATGCGCAGAAGCAAAAAACAAGATGGCGGCACCTATGGTGCCGCCGAGAGAACCGGCTCAGGGGCGTGGCAGGCCTGGATCGCTGCCGGTTCCAGTGACCCAGGCCGCCACATTACTAACGGTTCTATAGAACCGGTCCGAACCGGTAGGAACCCACCTCTGCTGTAAGATATCCAGGCTGAACCCTGGAGGATACCAGGATAGGATCTCATCCAGGGGTGAAATGCTCCCGGTTCGGGCGTGCCTGCCAGTGGTCGGAGAGCTGGTAGCGATGGCAGCACAAGTCTTCGCCCACCCACCCGGACGCTGCCATTTTGCGCATGTGCAGAGGGTAAAATAACCCAAATGGCGGTGTCCGGGCGGGTGGGCGAAGACTCGTGCTGCCGTTGCTACCGGCTCTCCGAACACCAGAAGGCACGCCCGGACCGGGAACATTTCACCCCTGATCTCATCTAATACTCGCGATAAATGTTGGACCTCAATTTCCTGATCTGAGCCACATTAGCTCAGTTACTTCATTCCATGCTTTTAGACTGTCCCATATGGGCTGAAAGATATTTGGAGCTGTGGTCCAACATATATGGAATGCACCCAGTTGGAAAAAGTGTCCATAAAACAGAGCCACGAGCTGAAAGCTAACAAGGAAGGTACTTTTTTTTTTTTTAAAATGGTCCTATTTCTATGTCATTATTTAGGGCCACCCAACATGTATTCTCACCCTCAGGCTGCTTGTCACCTTGGCTTTTAATTTTTAACTTTTTATTCTAATTGTAATGCTTTTCTTAGCACTTTTAAACTTTTATTTTACTATAAGATGCCCAGACTTGCTGTATTAGTGAGGTGAGTAGCATAGAAATTTAATTATTATTATTTATTAAATTTGTATGCCGCCCAACTCCCAAGGGACTCTGGGCGGCTAAATAAATATACTTTCCCCATCACTTAATTGCGACTACCTATTTTATTGTTCCATATACAGTATACTTAAACATGTGCGTTTGTGTGTATTTTGTGTGTGTGTTTGTGTGTATTTTGTGTCTGTATTTTGTGTGTGTGTGTGTGTGTGTGTGTGTGTGCGCATGCGCACATGCAAACCTGTCAGGCCCAGCTTAAGAACAATATAGAACAATCCAGCTGAAGTTCAGTTCTTTATTTGCTTACACCCAATAGACAGAATCTTGCCAGACTAAACCTTTACTCTTCCAAGATATACACTGGGAGATTCCAGGGAATGGCTGTTTTTACTATCTTCCTTTATCTCCTATCCATCTCTGGGCTGTACCGTCTCTTGTTACACACACACACACACACACACACACACACACACACACACACACACACACCTTGGCATGTGCTCCCTCCTTTCTGGGAAACTTCCATTTCACTGTAATCCATCATATCACCTCCCCCTTTGTAGATAACAATCCCTCACACCCTGATCAACCTGAAAATACATAGAAATCTTTTATATATCCTGGATTGTATCACTCATGCTGTAAGTCATTAAGTGTTTTATTATTATTATTATTATTATTATTATTACTTCATCCTTTGTGTGAACCTAGTGTTTCTGGTTTGTAAATCAGGGCTTATATGATTTAGCTACATAACCAACTATAATGCATTCCACTTATGATTACTGATTAGAGTGATGTGTGAACTTAGCCAATATTTCAGCAAAGCTGGGGGAATTAGCTCATTCGCTCAAATTTGGAGTAAATTAATGCGAATTTTGTTTCCTATGACTACGTTCCCATATCACAACAAACAAAGTGGCTTGTTTCACTTAGCATGTTGTGAGAATTGTACCACCTTTTGTACCTTACATCTAGCTGAACTCATTTGCCATCTGTTACCAATCTTTTACCTGTGAACTGGCACCTGGATGCTACTTAAAGAGATAATTCTGGATCCCTGGGAAATTTTTGTTATGCATTTCATAGAGTGCAGTGTCACGCGATGCAGGAGAAACCTAATTTTAAATAGGTGGATCAAAGGGAGATTTTCATAGGTTCTCCTTGACTGGAGAGATTGAAAAATATGCTCCTTGCTGAGAGTCATTTCCCCCCCCCCCACCTCAATCCTCTCTTCATCTGGAGGTCAGTTTAGATCTGGTTGAGCTGCATTAAGAGGACACCTTTTGTGGTTTAGCAATAGCACTTAGACTTATATACCACTTCATAGTGCTTTTTACAGCCCTCTCTAAGCGGTTCACAGAGTCAGCATATTGCCCCCAACAATCTGGGTCCTCATTTTACCCACCTCAGAAGGATGGAAGGATGAGTCAACCTTGAGCCGGTGAGATTTGAACTCTTGGCAGTGGGCAGAGTCAGTCTTCAATACTGCCTTCTAACCACTGAGAGGGAGGGAGGGAGGGAGATCCCCCCCCTGACCCACGGGGGGGAGGGGGGGGGGGGAGGGGGGGGGGGAAGGAAGGAAAGAAGGAAAGAAGGAAGGAAGGAAGGAAGAAAAATAGCAATAGACTTATATACCGCTTCATAGTGCTTTACAGCCCTCTCTAAGCGGTTCACAGAGTCAGCCTATTGCCCCCAACAATCTGGGTCCTCATTTTACCCACCTCGGAAGGATAGAAGGCTGAGTCAACCTTGAGCCGGTGAGATTTGAACCGCCGAACTGCAGCTAGCAGTCAGCTGAAGTAGCCTGCAGTGCTGCACTCTAACCACTGTGCCACCTCGGTTTTCCAACCTTCTCCAAAGAACATTTGATGGAACAGGAGGGGACGAAAAATCAAGACTTTTTTTTTCTCCTCATTCCTGCCTCCTTATGGTATTAATTAAAACTCTTAAATGCTGCAGCCTCCCCATCACAATTATTCCAGGAGAAGAGGGCTGGCACTTGGCCAACATATCCTGCTGACCGGCTTCTTCCCATGTTTCTCTCTTCAATTAGCCATAATTAGTTAGGAGCCCAGGGTGGGCTCTTGGGTCCGTACCATATTTACTGTCCAGGGACCATTCTGATCACCGGCCGGCCAGGGATAGAAGATTAATTTTGTTTTGATTGCACAATGTTTTTCTCGTTTCGAGAACATGGGTGGAAGCAGCATCCCACAAACACCCCTTGCGTTGTTTCCTTAGTGCAGGGGTGTCAAACTCAAGGCCCGTGGGACGTATCCGGTCTGCGGGGTGCTTAGATCTGGGCCGTGGGGCCGCCCCGGAAATGAGCATGCAAGAAGGGACAGGGAAAGGAGAACGGGAAAGAGGAAAGACAAAGAAAAAGAAGGGAAGATGGGAAGAGAGCAAGGAAGGAAAAATGAGGAAAGAGGGGAAGGAAAAAGAAAGGAGAAGGAAGAGGGAAGGAAGGAAGGAAGGAAGGAAGGAAGGAAGGAAGGAAGGAAGGAAGGAAGGAAGGAAGGAAGGAAGGAAGATTATAATGAGAGTGAGGCAGGGTCTGAGGGAAGTCCTGCCTTAGCACTTGGCCACCACAGGTGCCACCCACACAAGTGAGATCGAGCTGGCCATGCCCAACCTGGCCACGCCTACCCTGGCCATGCCCACCCCAGACCCCTGAGGTCAAACACAACCCTGATGCGGCCCTCAATGAAATCGAGTTTGACACCCCTGTGTTAGTGCTGTCTGCTTAATGCGGATTCAGTCACCATTCTGCTTCTGGGCTCAGGCCACATTCCACCTGGAATGCTGATTAATTAAGACATAGATAGTCCTCGACTTACAACAGTTCACTTAGTGACTGTTCAAAGTTACATCACCGAAAAAAGTGGCTTAAGACCGTTTTTCACACTTACAACCGTTGCAGCATCCCCAGTGATCCTCACGTGATCAAAAGTCGGACCAGCTTTATGACGGTCGCAGTGACCCCCGAGGTCACATGATCCCCTTTGGCGACCTTCTGACAAGCAAAGTCAATGGGGAAGACAGATTCACTTAACAACTGTGTTACTAACTTCACAGCTGCAGTGATTCACTTAACAGCTGTGGCAAGAAAGGTCGTAAGAATGGGGCAAAATTCACTTAACCACTGTCTCGCTTAGCAACCTGAATTTTGGACTCAATTGTGGTTGTAAGTTGAGGACTTATCTGTGAAGTTGAACTTGCATTCCAAATAAAATATCCCTTGATAATCAGTTGTTGGTGCCTGGAGTCAGGAAGGGGCACCTTGTCCTTTGCATGCATGGAAGGATTCTGGTGTGGTCATAGCAGGAGTTCCCCATTTCTGGAATAAATCTGCAGTGCCTTTTTGCCATCCACCTTTCCTTCCTGGGTTCTTAGACCCCTTTCAACATCTGAAATAAAGTGATGCTAATTCTGAGCTAAATCTACTTTGTGGTGAGATTCATCTTCCAGGGTCTGCTGGGATTCTGTTCTGACCCAGCTCCCCAAACACGACAAACCCTCTGTATTTAAATCAATGATTCCTTTATTAGGAGCACCGGCAGCCCTGACAAAAAGTTTCTCTCTCAACGCAGGCTAACAAGTCTGTCTGGCAAGGAGATGAATAGTTGTCTGCCACATCTATTCATCTCTGCCCCCTGCCTTTTATCCCCAGAGCTAGGGTGGGGCTTCACTAGCAGCGGTGGCTCTTTCGTCCCAAGGACCGGCCCATAGATTTCCACTGCTCTCCTCTCCTCTGCCTTCTGCGCATCTGCGCGTCAGGCACTGGACCCAGCTGTTCCTCCTCTTCCTCATCAGCCACCTCCAGACCTGGGGGCTGTTGACTCTCCATCTGAGGGCTGATGGCCGGCCCAGGCTCTGCCTCTGTTTCTCTCTCTGACATCTCCATTCCCTCTTCCCCCTCAGAGCACCCAGGTTGCCCTGATGCTGACCCTGATTCCCATGCCTCCTCCTCCTCCTCTGATTCAGCTGCTGGAGGGGCTGGCGACCGACAGGCCACAACATATTCACTGTATAAATGGGGCATAGTATCCTCCCCTCAGTGTGATTGCAGGGTCCCACATCAAAGTGTAGAGCACATTGTGACCGACTGTAAGCTGAAGGCATTTATTGGTCCAATATATATAACAAGCAGATAGGGAGTAGAATCCTGTGGCTCAGAGGTTTAAACACTTGCTTAACAAGGCAAGTGGCCCAGGTTCTAATCCCATAAGGGTGTGGCTAGCTGATGAGAGCTAAATAGCTTGAAATAGATCTATACTAGTCTCCCTTTATTTATGTAAAAATATGTAACATATAGAAAGGGACTGTCGTTTGTAAGTAACTGTCTGGATGGCCCCTGGAGGGGCCGAAAGGCAAAAAGGAAGCAGTATGCTCCCTCCCATATTTGGGTATACCAGGTGATTTAACAGAGAAAAAAACATATATGTGTATGTGTGTATATATATATATATAGATAGATAGATAGATAGATAGATAGATAGATAGATATAGATAGATATATATAGATATATATATATTCATATAAATGATGCTGTACTTCAATGGTTAGATGACCTAGACATTGGGTATCTGAATACAGATCTTTTTGTGAATCTGTGTAGCTCGGGTGTAGGATGAGGTTGACGGTTCGTTCTCCAAGCTTGTGGGTTGGTTTTCAAACATTTTGTTACCAGACTAGGTAACACCTTCAGCGGAGATTAGGGAAACTCCCCTAAACTCACTTTAACAGATTAACAGAGTTGGAAGGGACCTTGTAGGCCATCTAGTCCAACCCCCCTGCCCAAGCAGACCCTACCCTATTTCTGACAGATGGCAGTCCAGTCTCTTCTTGCAAACCTCCAGTGATGAAGCTCCCACAACTTCCCTAAACTCCGCTGAAGATGTCACCTCGCCTGGTAACGAAACATTCAGAAACCAACTCACAAGCTTGGAGAACGAACCTTCACCCTCATAAATCTTTTTAACATTTATATTTTAGTGTTTTTTTTTAATCTAGGGGAAATGTTAATGTATATTGCAAGTACATGTATGATATGTCATACACTAATGTTGGAAGAAATATCCATCTGGTTCAGTTCCAAGTGGGGAGAAGGACACTTGAAACGTGGAGGCTGATTGGAAAGATGGTTTAATGGTCAAGCAGAACCACAGGGGCTTGAGGTCCTGGGCAGCTGACCACATGGAGTTGAGAGTGAGGGTTATTTATGCCCTCTCTTGGGCCTTGCCCTTGAGCTTCCTGTTCCTGTGCAAGAAATGTATTCTATTGGCTGTAGTCAGACTCCCATGGGGCCATGCAGGGGTCATAGCTGACTTTGTGGGTTTTCTGAGTCAAGCTTGGTTGAAGCTTGCTGGGTGATGCAATGAAGAGGCTTGTGTTCTGAAAGGATGTTGGGCAATTCCTATTGTGTCTTAATGGCTTTGTCCTGGTTTGGATCTTGAGTGAGGTCTAATCCCATCACCCTGAGGCTGAAGGTCTTTTGTCTTGTAGATAGGTTGGCCCAGTCCTTCTTCTTCTTCTTTTTTGTATATGTTTTATTCACAGTTTTCCTTTAACAACCAATATATTTTGTGGACAGAGTGATGACTGGGTCAATACATTTTACACAACTCTAACAATGATATTACACTTACATATACATAACTTTTATCTTCCGACTTCTAACTTAATAAACTCATTATAGGTACAAAACATTCTTTTATATATCAATTTATATAGTACTATTTTCCCAATTTATACTCCCCCCCCCACTTATTGGGGATCTTCCACATTCATCTCTATCTTTAAACAATACTATTCTATCTTAATGTTTCTTTGCCGCTTTCTCCAAAGATATATTTAAGCATCAATTTCATGTCTTCAATATGTTTATTGACCCCTATAAGATCACCAATATTTTAGTATTTTAAATATTACTTATATTTCACCAAATTTATATCTCAGTTTTCTATAATCACAACCATTAAGAAGGCCAATTCCTTCTTAATGGGCACCAGAGGTGGGTTCCTACCGGTTCTAACCGGTTCTTTAGAACCGTTAGTAAACCGGTGATGACGTCACAGAATCGGTTCTTTTGGTGTGTTCCATGGGCGCCGCCATCTTGGATTTTGCTTTTGATTGCTGCGGGGGCGCATGCGTGCATGAAGTGCGCATGCATGGCACGACCCTGAGCGAACCGGCAGCAAATGGATCCAGAACCCACCCCTGATGGGTACCAAATAGCTGCTGGGGGCAGGGAGCTGAGGCTGAGTTTCTGTCTCCCTTAAGATTTCCATTTCTCTTTTAGGGAAAATATAATATTCTGCCTTTTTAAATATTTCATTCTTCTAGAAGGGGTGGGTGCTAATTTTCTACACTAAACAAACAGATCTTCCGACTGCCACAAAAAGGCCCGAGGATCCAAAATCTGAAGTTTAGCTGAAGGTGGCAAAATGGAGAGGTAGACATGGTCCATCATGGCCCAGTTTTCTGTGCCAGTGCTCTTCTTTCTCTCTGCCCATGAGAGATGCCAGGGCCAGAAGGAGCTGTTGCAAACGAAGTTGATTAACCAAACTATGCAGGCAGGAAAGGATGCTGCCTGGAAGTGCCCCTCTCCGTGTGTGTTACAAAGCCAAAGAATCTGGGAAAGAAAATGAAAATGGAAAGGAACTGACAGCCCATGGAGAAGTATTTCAGCTCTAGCACAAAACATTTGCTGGTAATTATAGAATAACCTTCATTTAAATGCAAATAAGCCAGTAATTAAGATAAGGGCCCTGTCATTTGCCAGCACTTTCCCCCTCCTCCCACCATGCCTCCCTCCCTCCCATTGGCAGCTTACAACTTTCCAGACTTTCCCCACAATTATTGATGAGCTGCCAAAATGCATGATGAATGCAGGGCCAACGAGAAATACGGGAGGCAGCTGTAAAAAAAAAAATCACGATTATACAGAGATCACAATCCCTGGCCCTTTTCAGGATCATTCCCTGAAACAATGATCATAGGTAGCAAGGATTGAATGGGAAGTATGCACTAACCTGGTTACTAAGAAGGAAGGAAAGAAATATCAGCTTCTCAGTAGGCTTTCTTCCCAAGCTTCTGTTGTTCTGTCTTAGCTTTGGGGAACTTATTTTAGATTTTTTTATCCCACTTTATGATTTTTATAAATAACATACCTAATCTCCTCCTCCTCCTCCTCCTCCTCCTCCTTCCCACTGTGAGTTGGATTGGACTGAGAGTGAGAAGCCCCAAATCATTCAGCTAGCTTTCATGCCTAAGGCAGAACTAGAACTCACAATGTCCTGGTGATTGGCCCAAAGTCACCCAGCTGGCTGACACCTAAAGTGGGACTAGAAGTCACAGTCTCCTGGTGATTGGCCTAAAGTCACTGAGCTGGCTTTCATGCCTAAAGTGGGATTAGAATTCACTGTCTTCTGGTGATTGGCGCAGAGTCATTCAGCAGACTTTCATGACTAAGGTGTGACTAGAACTCACTGTCGCCTGGTGATGGGCCCAAAGTTATTGGGCTTACTTTCCAGGGAAGCAGGGAACTCAAGAATGTCTTCAGAATGCTGAATTGTGGTTTACATCAATAACCAGGCTGAGAGGGGTTGCTGAAGGATGTGGATCAGTAACATTTGAAGGACCATAAAACGCACACCCTGGGTTCATAATGCAGGGGAAGTAGATACTGTAGGAAAGGGGTGTCAAACTCAAGGTGCTTAGATCTGGCCCGCGGGGCCGGTTTGGAAATAGCAAAGGACCGGCCCACAGTGCCTCTGCTAGCAAAAATGGGGCGCGGGCGGGGCGACCCTCCCGCAACTGCTTTTGGCCTCCGGGAGGCCTTCCAGGCCCAAAACGGGGCCTCTGGAGTGCTCCAGGAGGCCGTCCTTTACTTAGAAGTTTATAAAAGAGAGGAAAAGTAAAATATTTTACCTTTCAGGCTTGCAGGATTCTGCCACTATAGCCTATTCAACAATTTATAGCTCTAGTCTTCCTATGGAGTCAGTTTCTTGATCTGGTCTCTCTCTCATAAGGTGATCAAGTAGATCAAGTAAGTATTAAAAAAACAAAATCACAGAAATGAACGCCTCCCTATTTTTATAAGTTTATAAAGCTATGTCTGCGGAGGTCCGGTCTCGTGTCATGTCCACCATGCCCACCCCCATGCCCACCTCCCCACTGGCCCTCCAAGGTCAAACCCAATCCTGATGTGGCCCTCAATGAAATTGAGTTTGACACCCCTGCTGTAGAAGATCATAGTACCGTACAAGACTGGATAGAAAGCAATAAAAATGCCTTGAGGTTTATGTTCCTTGTTATTTTTCTTACTGACCACAAGATGGCAAACATTTCCTAGAAAAATGCAGATTAGAATGGCAGTGGAATGTAATCTGGATTTAACATCCTATTTTATTTCAATTTTCACAGAACTGTAGATTTCACAGAGAATTCAGTTTGACCAGGCATTTTGGCTTTTCTTGATGATATTGCTATTTTCTAGTGGCGAACTGGCCAGTGTCTATTTAGGATTTTTTAATTGCATGACTATGTCAAGTCTTTTCCTCTCCTTGATTTGCACACAATCTTCAGTTGGAAGATTCAGCTGAACTATTTTTACAAACGGACTCTTGAGGTCTAAAATAGCTCCACGCATCTGCAGCCATCCAACACTTCCTTGGCTAGAAGGAGGCTTTGACCCATGTCCCTTTCTAATCAATGAAGCTCCTTCAAATCAAGTATCTTTATTATGACATTTGACCAGCCTTTACAAGCAAGAGAGTCCAGTCAAAAGAGAAATAGTTTAGCACGACAATTTGTTATTGGGGAAAGGGAAATAGATATAGAACAATAAAACAGCATGCCTAATTGAAACTTTTGCACAGTTGTATAAAACCTATTCAGACACCTGATAGGTGAATTTGGGGTTAGCGTCCCTTAAAAAAAATAATAAACATACAATTTTTCTGTATGGCACTCGTATTTGGAAATGATTGGGGCGATCGGAGCATGTCTTGAGACATCATAGAATGGATATGTATGAGAATGTGAGTGAGGATTTCTACTACCCTGGATCCACAATTAGAATAGAATAGAATAACAGAGTTGGAAGGGACCCTGGAGGTCTTCTAGTCCAACCCCCTGCTTAGGCAGGAAACCCTATAGCATTTCAGACAAATGGTTATCCAATCTCTTCTTAAAAACTTCCAGTGTTGGAGCATCCACAATTTCTAGTGGCAAGCTGTTCCACTGATTAATTGTTGTGACTATCAGGAAATTTCTCCTTAATTCTAGGTTGCTTCTCTCCTTGATTAGTTTCCACCCATTGCTTCTTGTCCTGCCCTCAGGAGCTTTGGAGAATAGCTTGACTCCCTCTTCTTTGTGGCAGCCCCTTAGATATTGGAACACGGCTATCATGTCTCCCTTAGTCCTTCTTTTCATTAAACTAGACATACCCAGTTCCAGCAACTGTTGGAAAAAATCTCTGCAAATAAGGAGTCCCATGAAATATTCCTGCCATTGTGTCTATGGAAATTCCCAATCATGCAGGTCACAGTTGTCCCAAAGGTGCTTTTCCAAAAGTCCTTTGGGAGTTGGGCGGCATACAAATATAATATAATAAATCTAATCTTTCTTGTTTTTTCCCCTTAAAAACATTTTGCTTCTCATCCAGAAGCTTTGAGATGAGAAGCACAATGTTTTCAAGGAAAAAAAACCCCAAGATAGTCCAGTTGCCTTTTCGAAAAGCACCTTTTGGTTTCCACCAGTGGAGCTGATGGGAGGGCATCAGAGTGGCCTCTGGAAAAAGCCTGTCTATGTATATTTGCTTAGGGTTAAGTTGTATTGATGCCCAACAGCAGAGGGCTTGAAGCGAAAATGAAGCTCCTTGAACATAGCATTGGAAGACTTGCTTGGACTTTGTAAAAGGAGGTTCCCCAAGCTAGTGCCATGCTTTCTTGCAAAGAATCCCTCTCTTCTAGCTTTCTCATTCTTCTGTGAAAAGTAGAGATACTCTTATGAAGCTGAAGAAGACCTTTCATTGCTTCTTTAGGCCATCACCTGCCAACCCCCGGTCTGTGGACTGGCACCGATCTGCAGCATGCCAGCAACCGGGCCATGTAAACAAGCGAAGCCCCATCCGCGGTATGCAGGCAGCACACAAAACCACAAAACCCTTTCTCCACAGAACCGGTCCCTGGTGCCCAAAAGGTTGGGGCCCAGCAGCGGTTCTCAACCTGTGGGTCGCGACCCCTTTGGGCGTCGAATGACCATTTCACAGGGGTCGCCGCGCGCGTTAGCCCGCCATCTTGGTGCCACCGTCACTCGCAGGGGTGAAATGCTCCCGGTTCGGCTGTGCCTGCGGGTCGCCGGACAGCCGGTAGCGACAGAAGCGGGAGACTTCGCCCACCTGCCCGGACGCCGCCATTTGGGTTCTTTTACCCTCTGCGCATGCGCAGAACGCTTTGCGCATGCGCAGAGAGTAAAAGAACCCAAATGGCGGCGTCCAGGCGGGTGGGCGTCGCCTCGCGCTACCTTGGCTACCT
>QLTV01002829.1:216162-228662 GCA_003457575.1 Thermophis baileyi
GCGGGGGGGGTCACGGGGGGGTCGCGGCATTAGAAAGGTTGAGGACCACTGATCTACAGAATCAGGTCAGGACTCACTTAGCGCAGCATTTTCTTTCTTCACGTGTTCAGCCTATTTTTTATGGACTTTGGGCGAAAGAGTACTCCTCTAGTGTTAGCCTGTGTCTTGTGAGCTGAGGACTGGGGGGGGGGGGTACTTCTCGTTCAACAAACCTCCAATAAAAATGTATAGTCAGAAAGATATCTGTTTCAAACATGGGTCCATGCTAAATCCTATGCAAAGTGCCCAGGGTTTTGGGTTGAGACAGAACAAAAATTTGTAAAATACATACATACATGGATGCATTTATTGCCAGGCTCCAAAACCCAAGAAAGACACCTTAAATTTCTTCTAAGCATGTTTATTGTTCCTCATCTGTAGAAAGGAATCTTGCCGGACTAAAGCAAACCCCTTGCAGGTTGAAAGACTAACTGTGAGAACGCCTAGGGAGGAGCTGTCTTGACTCTCTTCCTCCCAACCAAACTATCTAAAACTTTGCTTCTCTCTTGGTCCTCTGGAATTCAGCCCCTCCCTCCTGGGAATCCAGACTACATTCCACCACAGATAGAAAATAACGAATCCCGCCATTGAAAACCTGGCATTGTGTCATCCTATTCTGAGGACAAAAATTTCAGGATGTTCATAGATGCAGTGTGCATAGACTGTAGATTATGATTTCTACGCTTTTGAAATTGAGGACTGTCCCCTAACATGTAGATTACAGCTGTATTCATTCCCTAGGGCCGTGATGGCGAACCTATGGCACGCGTGCCAGAGGTGGCACGCAGAGCCCTCTCTGTGGGCATGCGCGCCATCACCAGCTGAACTTCTGGGTTCTGTTGCACACATGTGCGAAGACCAGCTGGTCCGGCGCACATGTGCGTGCGGCCAGCCGCTCTCTTCCGGGTTTTGGTGCTCTGACGCGCGCTCCTGTGTTGGCACTCGGTGCCAAAAAGGTTAACCACCACTGCCTTAGGGAAAGCCTGATGTATTCTGAGCTCCTGATGGACTGTGATGCATGACTACATTCGGCTTAGTGGTTGGATCACAGATTTTCAGGCTAGCTTTAGGTCTACCCCTAGTTATCTCAAGTGAAATACTTGAAGGGTACTTGAAGGCATGCATATAAATAGAATCCAATATTTCTCAGCCCTCATGTCTCCTCGGTAAAATAAAGTCTTCCATTTTTCAAGACTGCTCTGGCTTGATCTGTTACACCTCTCAGGAAGCCAGAAGCTTTGTTATAAATGAACAGAGGCAGAAGACATTCCCAGGGGAAGGATCACTAGCTGCACACAGGAGCATTTTCACCATCATTAGCTATCTAATTGTGTGCCACGGCACTGTTTGGTTGTGTGAATGGTGATGATTTATTGATTACAGCTCCTTTCGTAAAGCTTTGTTTCCCCAGTTTTGACAAATTCCAGCGACGGCTCCTTAGCTGATTTGATTCCCTCTCTTTTGCTTTCTTTTCTTTATTCAGTGAAAAATTACTTTGCACGCTTGCTTGGAATTTCCTGTACATTATTATTATTATTATTATTTTCAACCAGAGCTCAAACACACAAAGCAAATAACTACCTACTCGTGCTGCATAAACAAAACACATATATGGAAAAAAAAAATTACAATTCGTGCAGGAATAAATGGGGCTGGCAGGTTCATTGATCTACTATGCTCAAAATGCACAAAACTGGGATTTGAAGCAAACTTATTTCCAATGGAGGTTTTACAGCTTGTGCTCCAGGCTATCCCCACTTCCTGGGGGAACACCTGTCACAGATAGGAGGGAGAGAAAGAGAAGGAGCGGGTGGAGGGAGGAAGGGAGAGAGGAAGGAAGGAAGGAAACAAGAAAGAGAAGAAGGAAAGAAGAGCAGAAGGGTTATAACACTCTTTATTTGCTAGGACTAAGTACATTAAATAAACAGAATGGAAGTTTGAATGACTGGAATCTATTGCCAGCTAAGCTCTGAGTTCATCTGCATGCAGGAAACCTCGGAAAATGGCCTTTTGAAATGTTATATCTAATGGACGGAGAATTTGGTTGTGGGGGAGCCATTTCCCCTAATGTCTTTGGGAAGATGTAGAAATTATGCAAGAATTCCTGTAGATTTTTTCTTCCCTAAGGTTTTTATTTCACCACAGATGGCAACCACATTTATGTTGGCCATATGGCCATTATTTTGTAGAGGTTTTGGAGCAGTTATCTTTGAAAGGCTGCATTCGCACAACACACATTTCCTGCCCATAAACTGAGCTATTGATTAATCAAATGATCAGGGTTCAAAAAACCCTGACCTACACCCTCCCAGTCCCTAACTAGGCCCAGGTTGGGTGAATGTAGTTGACTTGGTTAAGTATTTGAAGAACACAGAAGAGCCCAATAGGATCAGTTCAAAGCCCATCAATAGAATAGAATAGAATAGAATAGAATAGAATAGAATAGAATAGAATAGAATAGAATAGAATAGAATAGAATAGAATAGAACAGAGTAATAGAATATGAAATAGTGTAGTGTAGTGTTGAGTAGGATAGAATAGAATAGAATACAAAATACTGTAGTGTAGTGTAGTGTAGTGTAGTGTAGTGTAGTGTAGTGTAGAGTAGAGTAGAATAGAGTAGAATAGAGTAGAGTAGAATAGAATAGAATAGAATAGAATAGAATAGAATAGAATAGAATAGAAAAGAAAAGAAAAGAAAAGAAAAGAAAAGAAAAGAAAAGAAAAGAAAAGAAAATATTCTTTATTGGCCAAGTGTGATTGGACACACAAGGGAATTGTCTCCAGTGCATAACCTTTCGGTGAACATTGAAGCAACAAAGTGATAAATCATACAATACAATCATAAATCATAAGATATAACCAACAAAGTGATAGTCATACCAATAGGAGTAGGTAAGGGGAAAGATGAGAAGGATAACAGTAATACAGCCCTACTACATGGTTAAATAACCATGTAGTTAGATAACCTTAGGCATAAGACAGTTCCATAAGTTGCAACTGATATAATTTGGGAAGCGAAAGGCCTCAACTAAAAAGGGATAGCCTCTTTCCAGTGTTGTTCCCCAGAAACAGTATTTTAAGACCTGCTGCCTATGATTCTGGAGATAGTAAGCAGCCATCAATATCATCATCTCCTTTTAATGACTCCATAATCCCTTGCGGAGTGGAGTCTGGGCAACTGAATGGAGCTGAGTGTTTACTGAGCCGAGGTGGCGCAGTGGTTAGAGTGCAGTACTGCAGGCTACTTCAGCTGACTGTTCAGCAGTTCAGCGGTTCAAATCTCACCGGCTCAAGGTTGACTCAGCCTTCCATCCTTCCGAGGTGGGTAAAATGAGGACCCAGATTGTTGGGGGCAATATGCTGACTCTGTGAACCGCTTAGAGAGTGCTGTAAAGCACTGTAAAGCGGTATATAAGTCTAAGTGCTATTGCTATTGCTATTGCTACTGGCCGGATGCCCTTCCTGTCGCCAATGCGGAGTTATATTCAGCAGATATATTCTCATTGTGCCCAGAGAGAGAAATATCTGCCTCTACCTAGGATTGAACTCACAGCCTCCTGATTGTGATGCGAGAGCTCCAACTCTAGGCCACCGCACCACTCATCAATATTAATAGGCAATGATAGTCTCATTTTCCATTAATTTGTCCAGTCTCTATGTAGAACATCTAAATTAACTTTCATGATCAGAATTGCTGGTACTGGGCTGAATTCCTTGTTTTAATGATGTCATCTTTCTCTTTCTCCTTTTCTTGGCCCTGAAACTCTGCATTAATATCAGTGGATAACTTTAATTTTTAACATTGGGAGGAGATGGCAAAATGTCACTCTTGATGCTATGCCATGCGTGATCTTCTATATTTCATATTTCCATCCCAAACTAAAGAGCTCAATTTGTTTTGTAGTTATTTCTCTTCCCCTTAATGATTAGACTGCTCTTTTTTGGCATAATTTTTGAGCTCCGTAATAGATTTCTTAGGGAACGGTGACTAAAACTATAAACAGTATGCCAAGCCTTGCTCTCATCATAAGTTTGTACAAGAACATTATTGTATCAATACTTCTAGTTTGAATTATCTCTCCAATTATTTCAAACATGCAATCTGGCTTGCTTTTTTAAAAAAATAATATTATGTGAACACAGTCAATATCTGGATGCTCCTAAGTTTAAATCCCATACTTTGATTCTTAAATTAGAACTGCCAGTTCTTTCTACTGGTAGCAAGAATCTACACTGCAAGCAGTTACAGTCAGTCTTATGCCTTCTAGGCTCAAGAAGATATATTGAATCTGCCTTGATTAGAAATTCAGAAATATATCTACAACAAAGGTGTCTCTTCCTTCCTTCCTTCCTTCCTTCCTTCCTTCCTTCCTTCCTTCCTTCCTTCCTTCCTTCTTCCCTCCCTCCCTCCCTCCCTCCCTCCTTCATTCATTCATTTCTGGAACTGGGTATGTCTACTTTAATGAAAAGAAGGACTAGGGGTGACATTATAGCAGTGTTCTAATATCTGAGGACCTGCCATAAAGAAGAGGGACTCAACTTATTCTCCAAAGCACCAGAAGGCAGGACAATAAGTAATGGATGGCAACTAATCAAGGAGAGAACCAACCTAGAACTAAGGAGAAATTTCCTGACAGTTAGAACAATTAATCAGTGGAACAATTTGCCTCTGAAAGTTGTGGTTGCTCCAACACTGGACGTTTTTAAGAAGAGATTGAACAGCCATTTGTCTGAAATGGTATAGTGTCTCCTGCTTGAACACAGGGTTGGACTAGAAGACCTCCAAGGTCTCTTCCAACTCTGTTATTCTGTTACTCTGTAAGATGGTGGGTCTGAAATTGTATGGGTTTGCAAGTTCTTGAGGTTTTCTAATTAAAGCTGAGAACACTGACATGCACCATCTCCATACTTTGCTCTGAATTTTGGTGACACACCAGGAGGGTTTCCACAGATTAAAGAAAAAAAAGAGAGGAGGGGTTGAGCTTTAAAGGCAGACCACCTCTCTAATCCAGGGTCTGAATTGCACACCCATGCAGATAAATTCCCCTGACTAGTCTGTTGTTTTCTGTATTTCTCTAGATAAAGTAGGAATCCAAGTTGTAAATCTTGTGGATTTGTATCTGTCAGGCTTGTGCAGAAGACAAGCAGACTGAAGGGATTTAGGAACAACGACCTGTGGGAGAAACCAAGTGAAATGCAATGTTCTCCAAGAATACATTGTTCTTCAAGCAATACCTAATTCAATCAAGACGATGGTCATCCTATAGCCTGGAGGTACATTAAATTGCCCAGGAAGATGAGCTTAGAGCTATTGCAAGTATTAGAACTGCATGTCAGGGTTCCAAATAGCATCTAAAACTAAATCAGAGTCCGAGGCAAAGCATTGCTCGAAGTTCCAATTTATTAGTAGAGCCATGTTGGCACGGCTGGGAGAAACCCGACTCTGATGCTACGAGGGTTTCTCCACCCAGTTGAAAGATCAAGCCCCTTGTCCCCACACCCACAAGTTCATCACGTTAGCCACTCGTCTTCTGCCAACGTGTCCGTTACTCCCCTCAGCTTCCGGGCAGGTGCTGCACAAAGGATGACCTTGAGAATCTAAAGGAATTTGTTATGGCTACATGTCTACATCCCTCATGCAACAGCCCCTCCCAAATTCCCACAGAAAGAATACGTTTTTAAATGGATAAAGTGTGGCAGGCCAAAGTGTCCAAATAAGATGGCTTCGGCCTGACACTGCAACTATTTTCTAAGCATTCCCAGATTTTATCACTTTCTTATGAAAAAAAAAAAAAAGCTTAAAAAATCATATCTGGGGCTAACATCTTACTAACATGACCTGCTCCTGATTGTAGGGTAGGAAGGAAGGTCTCTTCCTCAAAAATTACAACGGAAGAAGATATCTGAGTCCCTGCCCTGCCCTGCCTGCTGCTAATGCCCCCCCCCCGTGCCTCCAAGGAGGCCATAATCCTGCAGATGCTTCTACACAAGTGCCCACCACTGCCCCACCTGCCACCATTGCCACATGCAAATGCCCCGGGACAAGAGTCCCACTGCCACCCCCCACCACGCCCATGACCGATGCCCTGCGGCACCTCCACAGAGGCCACGATCCTATGAGCACTACTCCGCAAGTGCCTGCCCACGAAACGCCTGCCACGAATGCCCCCTGCACCTTCCACAGCCGTGTGTGCCACAAGCGGGACTAATTGTCCTGTGGGGGGAATCGCCATGGAGATTTGTGTCGCCAGAGGTGGGTTCCTCCCGGTTCGGACCGGTTCGCCTGAACCGGTAGTGACCCGCTGGTGACGTCACAATGACGTCACGGATCTGGTTCGGTCAGTGCCGGTCTGTGGACACCGCCATTTTTGTTTTTGAATTTTTTTGATTATTTTTTATTTTTTATTTATTTATTTTTTTTGAAATTTTTCTGGTGTTTTTTTTTCCTTCTGCCCATGCGCAGAAGCCGAATTTCCGGCACTGCACATGCGTCGCCATCTTGTTTTCGGCTTTTTTTGGGGGGGGGATTTTTTAAAAAAATTTTTGCACTGCGCATGCGCACGCGCTTTGCGCGGGTGCACCCACACGGCGTGGCCATGTGGCGCGGGAGGAAGCGAACCAGCAGCGAGGTAAGTTAGAACCCACCCCTGCGTGTCGCGGTGCATTGCCTGCAACTAGACAGTGTGGGAGAAGTGGCAGGGTAGTACCAGCAGTGGTTTAGAACTGGTGGGACAAAGACCCATGGTGGGTTGCCTGGGCAGCATGGTTAAATGTCCATGGAGGGTCAGCCAGAGAGAAAGTACTGTGTTGGGTCAGCTGAGTCAGGGAGGCCAGGGTAAAGTGGGCACAGCCATATGTCTACAACCAATTGTCCCATTTCTGAATTTTGAGAGCCAGTTTGGCTTAGTGGCTAAGACACCACGTTAGAAAGCAGGAGACCATGAGTTCACGTCCTGCCAGCTGGATGACCTTCGGCCAACCACTCTTTCTCAGATCCCCTCACAGGGTTGTTGTTGTTGTTTTTGAGAAAATAGGAGGAGAAAGGTGTGTTGGATATGTATTTGCCACCTCGGGCTGTTTGTGAAAATCATAAAGGTGAGATTTAAATGAATGAATAAATAAATAAATAAATAAAATAAACGCCTTCAGCAATGGACGATAGTGAGCAAGCAATTATTTAAGCCCACCAGAGTGCTCCAGCTTTCCCATGTGGAAATGGGAGGGAGGAAAAACAGAATGCTGTATCTTAAGATAATACAGTGGGAAGTGGTAAACAAAGGCTACCAGGGTTCAGCAGAAACCTGGAGATTATTACTGTAAAGGTCACAAGAAAAGACCAATTAGAATTCTGGACAGCATGAATCTTCACTGAATATCCTCTGTGGAAAGGTCAGGAAAAAGAAGAAGAAGATATGTATATTACCTTTCATTTCCCCCCCCCCCCCCCCCCCATGGAGATGAATCTTTTTAGTATACGAAGTTCTTGGCTCCATGCAATGTCTATCAGAGCGTGCAAGAAAGAGGGCAAAATGTCAGATTATAGCTGGGTCACAATTTTATTGATTTGTCAATAGACCCAGAAAACTGGGGGGGGGGGCATGGGAAGAATTGTGACAGGCAATGAGTGGTTTTGGAAGGGATATTTAAGGAGAAGGTCCCATTTCTGACCCATGTACTTCTTTCCTGGGGCCAGGGAGACATATATCATTGACTCCTTTGGCCTCAGGATATTACTAACGTGTTTCCCCAAAAATACGACCTACCCACAACGTAAGTCCTAGCTTGATTTTTACATGTGCGCCCAATATAAGCCAAAAATAAGCCCTAATTAAGACCCCGCCCACTCCGGGGTGCACGGATAAAAATTAAGCTAGGGTGGGGATGGTGTTTTTGTGGAGCTGCCCTACTACTTACCTTCGGACAGTTGCAGCCAGGCCTCGCACTCCCTGACACCTGCCTTGCCGGCCCATTTCTTCTGCAGCCGGCAAGGCTTTCCTGAAGGCCTCTGCAGCCGATAACAGAGCTCTGGATTGATCTGGAGCTCTGTTATCGGCTGCAGAGGTCTTCAGGAAAGCCATGCCAGGCTTGTTGGCTGCAGAAGAAATTCCTGAAGGCCTCTGACAGTGAAAAGGAGGCTGGGGGGCAATGCGGCAGGGGTGGGTTCCGGATTCAGGTACTGCCAGTTCGCTCAGGGACGCACCATGCGTGCGCATGCGCAGTACTTAAAAAAGCTTCTGCACATGCGCAGAAGCAAAAAAACAAGATGGCACCGCCTATGGCGCCACCGAGAGAACCAGCTCGGGGGCGTGGCAGGCCTGGGTCACTGCCGGTTCCAGCGACCCAGGCCGTCACATTACTAACGAACCAGTAGGAACCCACCTCTGCAATGCGCGCAACTGAAGTGAGTTAGTGGATGACATCCCCTCCAAAAATAAGACCTGGTGTCTTTTTTGGTGGCAAAAAATATATATATAAGACAGGCTCCTATTTTCGAGGAAACACAGTAGTGATTGACAAACTTGTGTACAATTAAGACTGGATCCCTCTATGGTAGATAGGAATGCAGATCTAGCCTGGATCACAGAAACTAGTTGAGTGAGGGCAGGTGCTGCCACAGCCATTGGTGCTGAGTTTGAGGAAGAGATATAGCAATGATCTTTCATGAGATAGTGATCAAATACACTGTGCCACAAGTCATCAGGTGTAGGTGCTTTAATGTTAGGTTTGGCCTTATGGACAAGCCAGATCTGCTAGTATTGTACCAACCTAATGATGCCAAGTAGTAGTTAGGACTATGCTTCTAATTCTCATAATTGGACCAGAGTAGGAGTCCCTCCATCTAATATGAATTGTGAGTTTTCAATCTCTGCATCCCGGTGAGAGATTTCATTACCACTGAGCTGCAGTGGCACAGTGGTTGGAATGCAGTACTGCAGGCTACTTCTGATGACTACCGGCTGCCTGCAATTGGGCAGTTCGAATCTCACAGGCTCAAGGTTGACTCAGCCTTCCATCCTTCCGAGGTGGGTAAAATGAGGACCCAGATTGTTGGGGGCAATGGGCTGACTCTGTAAACTGCTTAGAGAGGGCTGTAAAGCACTGTGAAGCGATATATAAGTCTAAGTGCTATTGCTATTTAAGGGCAACCATAGGTTTGTCCCAGCTTACCTCATGCCCAGCTCATATCAGTGGTCCCATGTTAGTAGTTTTCATCTTATGGTAGGTAAGACACCATCTGAAAATGGAAGGTGTTATTATCAGCCTTTTGCGATAGCCAGATCATTTCATTGTTCATAAGGATATGGTCGGCACACCTGAGTTTGGTGCATGTGGGAACCTAATGGATCCCTTGAATTGTCTGAGAAAATCTGAAACCCGTAGTTCTACCTCACACTTTGTCCGAGAAGGCCTGAAGACCTGTAGCTCTATCTCATGCTTTGTCAAGCTCTCGAACTTGGAGAGGATAAGGGCCTTGGGTGATATTGCATCTGAGCAACCCCTCTCTGGTTGCAGATCTCAGGAGACTCCTTGGTTTATGGAAAAGCTTTGGGAGAAATGACAGGAGAGAGACCTAGAGTAGTGGCAGCACTAAAGAAAGAGGGAATGTGACTAAACACAATTGCCTACCCATGCAATGACTGTAAGAGTGGCAAATCTCAGCGAGCTGGAGAGCTGTTAATAGGTAATTGATTTGGCTGCATTCCAGGTCCAAGGTTAGCTCTGGATGGGATTGCACTCCTTCTGAATGAACAGTTGTGACCTGGGTATTCTCTATTAACAGCTCATGGTTCCTGCTTAAGCAGCAGGTGAAGGCTGTAGCCAGGGGAGGCTTTACCCAACTTCGTCTGCTGCACCAACTGCAGGCTTTTCTGGATAGGGAAAGTGACTTATGCCCTTCCCCCCATGTGATAAGAGCACTGCAATACACTTTAAGGGAGGCTGCTGTAAAAAAAAATAATGCTTAGAAACTCCAGCTGACAGATGGAGGAGAGGGACTAATGGAAATAGGTAGGCTTAGTAGCCTAAGATGGGGTTTTAATCACTGCTTTGGTTAACAATAGGTTCCCAGTCCAATTCAAAGTGCTGATGTTAACCTATAAAACTGCACGTGGCTTGGCAGCTGTGTGCTTCAGCACCACCCCTTCTGAACAGCTCCCATCAGTCCTGCAAAATTATCCAGAGGAGGGATGCTGAAAGTCCCCACTCTACATGAATTGAAGAGTTTGGAGGCCTGGAAGTGACCCTTCTTCACATTACAGATTATAGATTACAGATTAACAGAGTTGGAAGGGACCTTGTAGGTCATCTAGTCCAACCCCCCACCCAAGCAGGAGACCCTACACCATTTCTGACAAATGGCAATCCAATCTCTTCTTGAAAGCCTCCAGGGATGAAGCTCCCACAACTTCCGAAGGCAACTTCTGTTCCACTGGTTGCTTGTTCTCACTGTCAGAAAATTTCTCCTTATTTCTAGGTTGAATCTCTCCTTGTTCAGTTTTCATCTATTGTTCCTTGTCTGGCCTTCAGGTGCTTTGGAAAATAGCTTGACCCCTTCCTCTCTGTGGCAGCCCCTCAAATATTGGAAGACTGCTATCATGTCTCCCCTGGTCCTTCTCTTCACTAATCTAGCCATGTCCAGTTCCTGCAACCGTTCCTGTAACTCAGTTCCTGTAACATGATGGGACAGTTTGCTTCCTAGTGTCTAAGGAATCTCCAACTGATTAGCTTTATTCAAGGCTGTTCCAAAAATGCTTTTTCAAAAGGCAACTGGACGTCCTTGAAGATGTTTTGCTCCTCATCCAAGAAGTGGATGAGCTTTTTGGATAAGAAGCGAAACGTCTTCAAGGAAAAAACAAAGTCCGGTTGCCTTTTGAAAAAAAGCACTTTTGGGACAACCATGACATCATGGATGGCTGAGAAGCTCCATAGATATTTATTCAAAGGTGTTATAACTATCTTGGGCTCTCAAGCTTTTGGAAGCTAATTCTGGTTTGGACTGCTTTTTTATTTTTTATTTTCCTTAGACAATGTTTTATTTTAATTTATTATTTTATAGGGGATTTGATTTCTTGGTGGTTAAGAATTGCTTTCTTTTATTGTGGGCCTTTTATTCTTCATGTGAACTACCTTTAGTCTCTGGAACCAGGAGCATACAGATGCTTATATAAACAAATAATCAATACATCTTTGACGCTAAGAACTGGCATGAGTGTCAGCTCAAGTTTGAGCCTTCTGCTGTGATGGTCCTATAGAACAGTTCCAAAAATTCTTGGACAGTCACTATTCAACTTCCTGGCTTCACATAAAGGCATAACTAATATCATCTTCTGGTTATCTTAGTCTTTGCTACTTTTCTTTTCCATATGCCAAAGATGTAGGAGTCATATATACTTGTATAATCTGGCAGATATGGAAAATTCCTTCCTGGCTCCCAGCAGTACTAGCTAATGTCTGCAGAAACCTTGAACATGAAATGAGTGGAGCATTTATGCTGCTCGGCCTACCTTAACCCTGCTACAACTCCTGTTCTTCCATTACTTCTCTTTGTGAGCCCTACTTCTAAAGAACAGTAACTCTTCTATTTGCCTTAGGCTGCTTCAAGCTGCTTCTGGTTTCCCAAAGAAACACAAAGCATCTTCACTCTCACATCGATACCATCACACCCAGCTGCTGGACTGGACTTAAAGGAACAGGACACCAGCAGTCCAGGTGCTGGCCACCAAGAGCGGTGGTGGCACAGTGGTTAGAATGCAACATTGCAGGTTAATTCTGCCGACTGCCAGCAGTTCCATTCTCACCGGCTTAAGGTTGACTCAGCCTTCCATTCTTCCAAGATTGGTAAAATGAGGACTCACATTGTTGATATGCTGACTCTGTAAACCACTTAGAGAGGGCTATAAAGCACTGTGAAGTGGTATATAAGTCTAAGTGCTATTGCTATTGCTATTACGAGCAGTCTGTCCTCTCACATTGTTCTATGGAATGAACATGAAAGACTGATTGGGTTTCTTTTCTTACAACTACCTTTTGCACCATTACAAAATTCAATACTCCTTTGTAATTTCTTCTCCTACGATTCTATTTTCCTGCAGAATGGAATTTACCTTCTTTCCATACCCCTTTCACTTCCATGAACAAAGGTGAAAACTGTGGAAATATGCACTCACTGTTCCAACAACTTAATTTTGCCATTTGAATTTCAAAACATCAACATTTGCATAGCAATTTTCACTGCGGAAGCAAATCAAGGATTTTCAAGATAGGTTGCCATCTCTTTTCGTTTGTTTGGAGAAGTTCAGATATGAAATATGTCACAGTTAATTGTCAAAATCCTAGCAAATAATAAAATACTGCTGCATGTGAACTACTAGAAAACACCCCGTACTAAATAACTTTGCATATCGGTGATCAAATCCTGAAAAATATTAAACTACATAACTTTTTGGCTGTTAAACATC
>QLTV01002829.1:233662-235890 GCA_003457575.1 Thermophis baileyi
GGGGGGCCAGGGTGGGCGTGGCCAGGGTGAGCGTTGTTCAGCTCGATGTCACTCGTGTCAGGACGCTGGTAGTGGCCCGAGCACTCTGCCAGTGAAAACGGGCTCCTTTTTTAAAAAAATAAGTTTTTTATTTATTTTTTCATCTTTATACATCTCATGTTGTGAATGTTTGTTTTCTGGGTTAGCACATCCATACACATAATCTTAACATTTTTCTTAGTAATTACAATTCCTTTTCATTTTGATTGTAACATATCACTTCTATTATCATACTTCCATTTCTAAGCCTTTTAGTACTTCTATCATCTTGCTTATCAACTTAATATCTATCTTTTACTCTTTCCCCCCTCTTATATTGTCCCTATTTTAATTCCCCTTTTTTTCCCCTCTCTTCCTTTTTCTTCCCCTTTTATTCTAGTAGTCAGACATGATCTTCCCTTTTTTCCTTGTATTCTATTTCCTTTTATCTATCACAATTCATAGTTATTTTTCACTTTGTACAATTCTAATATTATTATTTTATATATCTGTATATTATCTAATGTCCACTATATTACTTCACCTCTTTTTTTTCTTTTAAACAGTATTGACAAAATGGTTTTTGTCTCTTTTTCCTCTTTCCATATCATTCTTACTCTTTAATACAAGCTAATTTTATCATTTAAACGTATCTTATAAATCCATTACTTTACCTCATTTATACTCATTTATACCATTCATGTATAAATGTATACCATACATTGTTAATTAACTTTGTAACATTCATAGCAAATATTCAAAAGTAGTTTTTTTTTTTTTTTGTCAGGGCGCCGGTAGTGGCCCGAGCACTCTGCCAGTGAAAACGGGCTCCTGAGCTCCATTTTCAACTGCTCCATTTTCGCTGGCAGAGGCACCGCAGGCTGGTCCTTCGCTGTTTCCAGGGTGGCCCCGCAGGCCAGATCTAAGCACCCCATGGGCCAGATCTGGCCCACGGGCCTTGAGTTTGACACCCTTGTTATATATCTTATATGCAGCCCAAGACACTTCCTCTTCACTCAATGCAGCTCAGGCAAGCCAAAAGGTTGGACATGTCTTGGTTAAATGAAAAATGAAAAAAAAAAAATGAAACCCCCCCCCACCTCACCAAGTCTGTACCCGAGTGCTACCTTTGCTATCAGTGTAATGTGTAGTTAAGCCCTCAAGCTGTAGTCCTGCATATATTTCAGGGAATAGCAAATCCCACAGAACATGTCAAGATTTCTAAATAGGAGTGCTCTGCAGATGTCTTCTTTTGGGGAAGAGGAACCTGTGCAGATGGCCTTGGATATTCTCCAGCTTTTCTATGCATTGGGGAGAACATTTCGGGAATATTTCCCCCAGCTCATCACAGGAATAATTCTTCAGCATTTCTTTGCTGATATGCTTTATTGTGGATGCTTCTATGGCTTATTTTCTTTTTCCTAGGAAACTGTTTCTGCTGGTACTTTTGATATCAACTCAGGAGGCATCTTCATTATGGAGAATTGAGGGTCAGGGGAAAAGAGGAGATTTCCTCCCCCCACCTCAGGGGAGAATACTTGTAGAATATTTTTCGCCGGGAGGATAAGAATGACCAAAGGGGAAAATCCCTGATGTTTTCTTAGGAATAAGCAAACACGCAATGTCAACCTGCAAAACGACTTCAACTGAAGCCATGCTTACTTCTACTTCATTTCTTGGTTGCTATTCAAGGGGGGAGGGAAGGGGGGGAGAGCTCAGGAATGTGGTGCCTCAGAGGTCTAGCCATAACATCCACCAGCCCGGCGTGTGAACCAAGATCATGTCAACGGACACCTGTCGAATCCGGGCGGGAACCACGGCTGGCCTGATTGGCCCATGTGACCTGAGAGACTTAGGGGTGGGTGGGGAATTTCTATTTTTTTAACTATCCCTATGTGCAGGAATAAATTAGAGCTAGCTTCACCTTTCTAAGTGCCGATACGATGTACCCATTAAAAGGTTTTTTGAACCTGAACTGAGATTCAGAGTCCTGATTTCCTGGAGTTCATTACTCGGAATGATGACACATGAATTTTAAGAAAACTCAGCTTGGTTTTCTTTCCCTCTCTTGCTTCTCACAAAGGACGGAAAATACAGTGTGTGTGTGTGTGTGTGTGTGTGTGTGTGTGTGTATGTGTGTGTGTGTATATATATATATATATGTATGTATCTATGTGTATGTGTATGTGTATGTGTATGTGTATGTATAT
>QLTV01002829.1:284406-310674 GCA_003457575.1 Thermophis baileyi
CGTCATGAAACATTTGCAAGACAACAACCAAGCTCAGGGAGCACCAAGGACCCCACACTCCTCCTCCTCCTCCTTCTCCTCCTCCCACTGATGATGTTACCCAGTTTGTTAATGAAATGTCTGCAAGAAAACAACCAAGCTCAGAGAGCACCAAGGGCCCCTCATTTCAATCCCGAGCTACAAATATTCTCCTCTTTTGAGACTCACCTTTGTTTCAATTCTAAGAAGCTTCAAGACAATGGAACCTGAGAAAGGATTGCCAAAGATACAAAGCCAAGGTCTACAACAAGAGAATCTATACTGCATGATTATTCCCCAAACAGCAATGCTCATTATTTTGTAGAGTAATCCTGTAGTCCATCTATCTGCAGAGTATGTACCAGCTTGAGGAAAATTGTTCTATTAAAAGAAGTTCAATTTTCTTGATGAACTTCATTACCTATACCGCAATTTACAAATAATTTATTTAGGGTCCCCTCGTTTTAGAAGCTTATTATTGTTTTCGTGCATGGTTCAGTTTATATAGCTGGATTCTGAGATTTATTTCTTTTTAGCATACTGGTCTTCACTGGCAGCAGAAAACCAAATCGCAGATGAGAAACTCAAAGATGATTTTGGTACTTAAAATCTCAACATCTCCTTTCCTTTTTAGATACTTTTAATTTAGATTTGGAATTGATCCCTTTGCTTTTTTTTTTTTAAAAAAAGTGGTGTGAAATTCTTGGGATACTGAACACTATGATGAAAAAAGGGATGGACCCCTTACTCCTACATTCCTTGTGTCAAAAGGGCAATTTTGATCTGCATCATCTCCATGGAAACTAATAACTCTGGGAAACTTCCAGATTTCACCTATAAAGATGTAGAAGTCCCATCTTCTTTTACATCCATCTACCTTTACCTTTACAATCCTGCATAAGACGACTAGCCAAATAATGTAACTCTCAATGCAAGATCAAGGAAGTACTTCTTCCTTGTGGGGACAAGTGGCACAATTTTCACAAGAATGAGCAGGACTCAGTATGTCTCTGCTCGTGTCTGAATTGTCCCAAAGGTGCTTTTTCAAAAAGCAGCTGGACTTCCTTTGTTTCTCCTTGAAGATGTTTCGCTTCTCATCCAAGAAGCTTCTTCCGTTCTAGATGAAGAACTGAAGAACTGAAGAAGCTTCTTGGATGAGGAGCGAAACATCTTCAAGGGAAAACAAAGAAAGACCAGTTGCTTTTTGAAAAAGCACATTTGGGACAACCATGACCTGGAGGATTGAGAATCTCTATAGACATCATGGCTGGATTCCTCTTTTGGATTTGTCAACTAGAACTTGGTGGTAGGCCTGTTCTCCTTTTTCACAGGTGAACAACCCTCTTGAAGATGATCTACCAAGTGTGCTGGCTGGAGAATTCTGGGGGGGGGGGTTGAAGTCCACCCATCTTAAAGTTGCCAGGTTTGAAAAACACCACAATAAATGATGAGCAATTTCTGGATTGGAAGGAGAAAGAAAGGTGGTCAGTCTTGTTTTAGATTGGATTATCTACTAATAGGAAGGATGACATTCCACTGTACTTAGAAGAGTATATAGAGTATATGAGCCATGGTGGCGCAGTGGTTAGAGTGCAGCACTGCAGGCTACTTCTGCCGGCTGCCTGCAATTTGGCAGTTCGAATCTCACCAGGCTCAAGGTTGACTCAGCCTTCCACCCTTCCAAGGTGGGTAAAATGAGGACCCAGATTGTTGGGGGCAAGAGGCTGACTCTGTAAACCACTTAGAGAAGGCTGTAAAGCACTGTAAAAGCGGTATATAAGTCTAAGTGCTATTGCTATATAGTGGAGACACAATAATAATTTTTAGTAGGAAAATCTTTCTCTGTAAGCCAGAAACAAAGTTTCCCTCGCTTTCAGCTCAGTGGTGGGCTGCTGCCGGTTCGGACTGGTTCGGGTGAACCGGTAGTTCCGACGATCAGCTGGCCCCACCCACCGGCCCCTCCACTATCCTGTCCTATATTTCCTTCTTTCTGGCTCAACTGATTCGTGCGGCACAGCTGATTTCTGTGCCTCCGCTGTTCTACTTACCAGGGCTGCCTTAGAGGGTAAGCAGCTGAGCTTCAAATTGGTCTATTTTGAATGCTGTGTGCAAGTGCGTTAGGAGCGTGCGCACGCAAAGCGCGCAATCACCGAACCGGTTGTTAAACCGGTTGCAGCCCACCACTGTTTCAGCTGATTTACTAGTTGACACTGCTAAGAGCACGTCATCAGTCTTAATAAACAACTGGAGTTAGGGAGAAGAATAATAAGCACATATTCCTCAATTCAGTGGAGCTAAGCAGTTTCCCAAGCTCCTGAATGAATCAGAGTAAAAGATATTATTGCTGTTCTTCGGAAGCTTACAGAATCGGTCCTGAGATTGAATGGAGAAAGAGGCAGAGAAGCAACCAAATGGAATTCACCCTGCTGCCGTGTTTTGCTGTAATCTAACATGACTTTCCCCTCTGTTGGCAAAGGGGTGCACATGATGTTAACACTCATTATCATGTCATATTCAATTGAGTGCCAGAATGTATTATGCTTTCTCCTGTAACACCCTGAATACTGACAAAAACTATTCACTCACACCACAAAGGTCTCTGCCTTTCAGTGTTCCAGGCATAACGGTGAGGTGGAAGGCCATCACTACCAACATAATGAGCATCAGGAATGGGCAGAAGCCAATCTCTTTTGGTGCCTCATCGGCTATAAGGAAGAGGAGGGGGAACCCGAAGGAGAGGGAAATGGTTCAGAGGTGGCATTAAAAATAGACTATCAGAAATCCCATCATCTACAAAACTAAACTGTTTTGCGGAGCGGAGTAGGAGGCTAAAGCAATTATTGGGTGTCTGCGGTCATATTATTTTCTTGTAATTTAATGTTGCAGGGTTCTCAGAAAAATCTAATTTGAACAAGGACTTTGCTTGCATTAGAAAAGTTACATTCAGCCCTTTGTCCATAAAGGACCCAAGGTGCAAATCAACTATGTTCTCCCCATCCACCCCCCAAAAAAGAGAGAAGGGCTTTATTAACCTAAGGAAGATTAAATAGAGGAATGAAAAAACAACAACCCTGATTCCTTAAAGTAATTCCGACTTGCCTGGGATGAAGAAAACAGCAAAATGGTGGTGAAACCACCTGTGGGAACATTATCCCTGCGGAAATAAGATTGACCACCCCCCAGTTTGGCATTCTTTTGAAAGACCCTGAAGACCTGGTTCTGCCTGGGGACCCTTGGGGACCCCAGAGTGATATGGAGTCTGTTAAATGGTTGGTTTGATTGCTGTTATTGGGGTTTTTTATTGGCTTATGTATTGGGGTCACCGTAAGTGGCCATATAAACTTTGTTAGTAGATAATAATAAATAAAATTCCAGCAAGTGCTATGACGATTATCTCTGTAATTCCTAAACTGTTGACCTAAAGAATCACTTCAATGATTATCCTATGCTTTTTATCCTATCCTAAGACTTTTTCTGGAAGATAAATTCCTTGATATATACCCAATAAAACTGACTTATCTCCCTAAACTATGAAAATTATACAACCTCTGTTGTATTCTTCTGAATGACTGGTTCTTCTAATGGCACTGGGAGATTAAAACAATTCTTTTCATGTCCAAATATGCCTGAATTCTGGAATGACAGTCCATTCATTATAGAGATGAGTTAGTGATGGAAACATCTCCTTACCTTATGTGCTTCTGTGTAACAACCGGAATCGGTGCTTCCACCCACTATTTGAACCCAGACACAATCCTTGCTCTTTTTTTTAACTAACTTGGCCCACTTTTCATTCTTAATAGATATTGTCTCTTCCTCATCAGGGGTGGGTTCCACTTACCTTCCCTACCAGTTCGCATCGTGACGGAAGTGCGTGTTTTGCGCGCACGCACGAGTGAAGCAAGTGCACGTGCCTACATCACTTCGGGGAAATGACCCTCTGCGCATGCGCAGAAACCTCTGCGCATGTGCAGAGCATTCTTTGCAGGGCCGCAGTGACCAGAGAACCGGTTCGGGGATGTGGACAGCCGGCCATCGCTGCTGGTTCAGCGAGCGGGTGAAAATTTCCACCACTGGTACTGGAGAACCGGTCCAAACCGGCAGCAACTCACCACTGTTCCTCATTCTCCAGCTAGAAAGGAAATGTAGCCATCTTTATGTTGACCTATTCATGGCAAAAACATTATTGCATTTTTCCCCCCTTCCTAGTTATTTTAATTGGTTTGAAGACAATTTGCTTTCATAGGACAAGAGTAGATTAGAGGGATTCTTAGAGGCAAGTCATCATTTTGTTGTACTTCTGTAAGTCCAAGGTGTTAAGGATGTCACGTGAGTGAAAATGTCCTGTCTTTCATTGTATCATCACCACTCCAGTGACCCGTAGCCTCCTTAACTTCCCATGGTTCAATTAAATCCCAACTGAAGACTTCCAGACGCCTTGCTTAAACTGGGAAATGGGAGCAACCGCAGAAACTTCAGAATGAGGATGGTGAGTGACAGGAGTGGTATCTCTAATATGGAAGTGAATTCTAGAAAGCCACCAGAAAGAACTTTCCAAGCATCCTGAGAATCCTGTAGAGCAGGGGTCTCCAACCTTGGCAACTTTATGACTTGTGGACTTCAACTCCCAGAATTCCTCAGCCAGCACATGCTGGCTGAGGAATTCTGGGAGTTGAAGTCCACAAGTCGTAAAGTTGCCAAGGTTGGAGACCCCTGCTGTAGAGCAGGGGTGTCAAACTCAATTTCATTGAGGGCCGCATCAGCATTGTGTTTGACCTCGGGGGGAGAGGCTGTGGCCGGAGTGGGCATGGCCAGCTCAACATCACTTGTGTCGGGGGCACCTGTGGTGGCTCTGCCAGTGAAAACAGGCTCCCAAGCTCCCCTTTCAGCTGTGACAGTCTCCTGCAACCCTCTGCCAGCAAAAACGGGCAGAGCTCCGTTTTCGCTGGCAGAGGCACCGTGGGCCAGTCCTTCACTGTTTCCAGGGTGGCCCTGTGAGCCAGATCTAAGCACCCCACCAGCGGTAGTTTGCTTCCGGTTCGGCCCGGTTCTTAGAGCCGGTAGCAGTGGGAGGCTCCGCCCACCCACCCGGGACGCTTCTGCGCATGCACAGAAGCATCACACGCGTGTGTGAGCGCGCACGTGAACCGGTAGTAAAGGGTTTTAGAACCCACTACTGCACCCCACAGGCCACATCCGGCCCCCTGGGCTTGAGTTTGACCCCCCTGCTGTAGAGGAAGGAATTGCAAAACAGAGTTTATCACGGTGTTAGTCTTAACGCAAAATATTGAGTCGTGTCCAAAATATTAGCTAGCATTGGCATCCATCGCTGATTAATATCTCTACATTGGCTGAGATCCCCCCTGAAAATGGACCTACACAATTTTAAGAACGAGCCATCTTTCTTTAGCTTCAGGAAATAAAAGATTTTTCAGGAATTTCAAAGTTTGGGATGATGCCTACAAGAATTTGAAAGCTGTGTAAGAATGTCTAATCCGCCCACTTTCTGTGTTTTTGCTTTTACTTCAGATCGACCTACCCCGTTTCTCATTGTACAGCTCTTGTTCGAAAATAAAGCTTTGGAAATAATTCTTTCTGGTCCCATTGTTGAAAGGGTTTTCTCCTCTTGTATTTTACTTCCAAATGATAAAAATGTTTTGAAGGCAAAAAAATGTATGAGAGCTAGTCAGAGTGATTATTTGCCAAACGAGAACTTTTATGTTTCCAGTACTTATCATTTTTTTTCTTTCAACAATCAGCATTGAATTTTCCTGACTACCTTGTTTGTAAATGCTGTCAATCTAGATGCATTCATCACAATCTACTTCTCTCCCTCGCTCTCTCTTTTTTTCTCTCAAACACACACACAACTAGCCAGCACCGTGTTATAGCTCCCACATTGGCATATGCATGTATCTTGTAAAGTAATTATTTTGCTTCCCAGGCAGAAAATTACAATCATGTCCACTCACTGCAAAAAATGTGTCAGTGCCGTTTGCTTCTAAATGATCCTGAATGTGGGGGGGGGGGGATTACCATTGTTGCAAGATGACTCTAGGAGGTATGCAACACTGCAGGTGTGTGGGGAACCCACATGTCAGCCTTTTTGTTGGTTTATTTCTTGCATAAATCTGCCGAGGAGCTGTGTCAGCTTCAGGTTTCTGAGCATTGATGTTGCTAGGCACTAAGCATGTGCCAATGTTCTATTCTGATCTGCGTATCCTATGGTTTAAAGCAGTGGTGAAATCCAAATTTTTTACTACCAGTTCTGTAGGCGTGGCTTAGTGGGCGTGGTGTGGCTTGGTGGGCGTGGCTTGGTAGGCGTGGCAGGGGAAGGATACTGCAAAATCCCCATTCCCACCCCACTCCTGGGGGAAGGATACTGCAAAATCCCCATTCCCTCCCCACTCCAGGGGAAGGATATTGCAAAATCTCCATTCCCACCCCACTCTGGGGCCAGCCAGAGGTGGTATTTGCCGGTTCTCCGAACTACTCAAAATTTCCGCTACCGGTTCTCCAGAACCTGTCAGAACCTGCTGGATTTCACCCCTGGTTTAAAGCCGTTTCTCAACCTTGGCCACTTTGGGATCTGTGGACTTCAACTCCCAGAATGCCCCAGTCAGCAAGGAATTATGGTTGTAAGCCATGCCAGTCATTAAGAAGGTTACCACTTGACCACACCTGATTTTATGAATTTTGGTGGGCGGTGGTTAAGCAAATGCCCAGCGTCACATGATAGCGAGATGGGCAGCATATAAATTTAATAAATATGTTTATTACTTTACTATGGGGATGTCTGTAGTAACTTTGAATGGTTGCTAGGTGACCGGTCACAAATAGAGGACTACCTGTATGACAACTTCCCATTAAATGAAACAAATAAAGAGCATTTATAAACTCAACTGAATAAGAGAGGCAGACCCTCATGCAGGGAAGAGATGATGGGCACATGGCGATCCAATAGGAAGTCTTTTTTCTTATCCCTAACATAGTTGTCTGATTTATTTAGAAAACGTATATATTGCCCACATTCTTAATGGCTCTGGACAGCTAACAAAAATACAATTAAAAAAAATCAATAAAAGCAACACTAAAAGAAATTGAGGACATATAAAACGCAAAACTAAAACTGTAGCATTATAAACATGGGCCATATGTTCTGAATTGCCTCCTAAGCAATAATAGGAGGAAGTGTGATTCAATAGGGGCAGAGGGGAGGGGTTTCTTAATATGGGCCCCATCATGGAAAAATAAAACTCTAATAGTTGATGTCAGGAGAGTATGTCATCAGAACTAAGTGTCCTGTTCCAGGCCAAGCACACACAAATACACAAAGAGTGGTTCTCATGAATGAAGGCCAATATATGTGTCCCAGGATAATGTTGCAGGGTCCAATCTTGGTCGGTCACTGGGATCAGAGGTTTAGTCTTCTGAGCTTTTGGACTCGTGCTGGAGTCCATCCTCAGGGAACTTCTCTCTACATTCTGGTAGAGACCCAAAGGTGCTTTTTCAAGAGGCAACTGGACTTTCTGGACCAGAAAATCCAGTTGCCTCTTGAAAAAGCACCTTTGGGATAACCATGACCTGGATGACTGAGAATCTCCATAGACATTCCGGTAGAGAGAAGTTCCCTGAGGATGGGCTCCAGCATGAGTCCAAAAGCTCAGAAGACTAAACCTCTGGTCCCAGTGACTGACCCAAGGTTGTTTGTTCTCTTTATTAAATCATATTTGCAAACACACTGTTAGGTCTCTGTCCATGTAGTTGGGTTGGCAATATATAAACCAACAATGTATGTATGTGTGTTTAAAACAAAATCACTGTATTGATTTGTGCTGTATTCTGATTGGTTGATTGTGTTGCAAATTGCCATAAGAGGGAGCTAGAGATCATAGCTTATTCTCTCTGACATGCTCTATTTGATATTCTAGTCTCTGTTGTATCTGAGCTGTGCTTATATTGTAATATCTTTGTTTACTGTGAATGACAAAGGCAACAGGTAAGAAGACTCTGTAATTGTAATTCTCTGGACTGTTATTCTAGCTAGTTATGGATTTAAACGTGTATGACCTGGTCTGTTTATTGGACTGTGCTATTTCTTAAAGTAAATTTTAACTCAATTTAGTGTATCTGTGATACACTAGTGTATCACAGATGTGTATTTAGTGTATTTAGTGTATAGTTATTCATATCTACTATCATAACGTTTCTATGTGCATATCCTTGTTAATCAAAGGTTACTCTGCACATACCTTAACACACACAACTTACAGGTTAGAGGTGAGTCTCCCCCACCCCACAACTTCAGCAAGTTTGCTTTACAACGGTTCCAAATCAAAGTGGAATGTAAGGGAGCCATCAGGTGGAGTCCCAGGGTCAGAGCTGCGAGCAGAATCATCAGCCAGTCTGGATTCAAAGTCAGGCTTGTAGGGTTCATGAGTCATGGCACACGGAGTGGGAGTTAACAGGCAATCGTTGTCAGTGGAGAGCTTGCATTTTTGCGACTCCATTTTAATAGCAGCAGCCCTGGTGTAGCTCATTTAGTGGACCGAGACTCCTTCCACACAAGCAGTCACACAGAACCCTCTACTCTCTTTACAGCCCACCAAGCTCTGGCATAGGGAGGGGGTGACAATGCCATGTCCTCATCTTCAGACTCTGAGATGTCTGAGTCTGCTTGGTCCTGGTTTACCCCAGTGGTGAAATCCATTTTTTTTTACTACCGGTTCTGTGGGCATGGCTTGGTGGGCGTGGTGTGGATTGGTGGGCGTGGCTTGGTGGGCGTGCCAGGGGAAGGATACTGCAAAATCCCCATTCCCTCCCCACTCAGGGGCCAGCCAGCGGTGGTATTTGCTGGTTCTCCGAACTACTCCAAATTTCCGCTACCGGTTCTCCAAACTACTCCAAATTTCTGCTACCGGTTCTCCAGAACCTGTTAGAACCTGCTGGATTTCACCCCTGGTTTGCCCCCACCTCCTCTGCGTGCTCAGACTGCAGTCCGTCTGGTGGTGCTGGAGCTAGTGGCACATCTGTTGGCACTTCTGGAGCTGGCTCTGGAATTGGCAGCTCATTGTCGGTCCTCTCCTCTGACTCCAAATCTGAGTCCACCAGGACACAAAGTGTGTAAACTGTATAGGGACTGTGATGGAACATAGTCTGGATATCCTGAAGGGAAGGGCTGCATTCCAGAGGAACAAAAGTGAGCAACGTTTAGATCAGGGGTGTCAAATTCAAGGCCCGGGGGCTGGATCTGGCCCGCAGGGTGCTTAAATCTGGCCTGTGGGGCCGCCCTGGAAACAGTGAAGGACCGGTCCATGGTGCCTCTCCCAGTGAAAATGGAGCTCGGGAGGGCTGCACGTGGCTCTTCCAAGCTCCATTTTTGCTGGCAGAGTGTTCCAGGAGTCCGTGGCAGCCAAAAACAGAGCTCGGGAGCCCGTTTTCGCTGGCAGAGCGCTTGGGCCACCACAGGTGTCCCCGACACGAGTGACGACAAGCTGGCCATGCCCATCCTGGCCACGCCCACCCACCCACCCCAGACCCACGAGGTCAAACACAACCCTGATGAAATCGAGGTTGACACCCCTGGTTTAGATAGTTTGGTTGGGAGGAAGATGATCAAGACAGCTTCTCTCTAGAAGTTCTCCAAATGTTGCAAATTCAACATGCAAGTAGTTTGCTTTAGTTTGGCAACATTCCTGTCTCTAGGTGAGGAACAATAAAGGAAACTGCTCAAAAGAAACTCAGTGTGTCTTTTGGAGCCTGACACATATTGTAAATAGTCATGAAAGACTTGAGATACCATTGTAAGTACCTTCAGTTCGGCAACCCGAGAGGTTGTTTCAACAGTGAATAGTTCCCTCACCAGCTGTGCTGTGGTATACTGGACCAGCTGTAGCTTATGGCCATCTTTAAGGCCTGCCCCATGGAGAACAAAAGACTTCCAAACAGTAATCCCATTTAAAACCTTAAGAGGGCAAAGTGCAAACCAACGAGCATAGAATGAATATATACAGAGGTCATGTTGACTGCTGTGTATTTAAAGTGGGAGATTGAATGGGTAATACAGCCAACTAGTTAGCAGCTTCAACACTTGGTTCAGGTTTCTAATCAACCTTAGGGATTTATAGATTTCATTAGGTTTTGGACAGACTTTCTTTTCTTTTTTTTCGGGATATGTGCAAATAGACAACCTACTAAATATTCCAGTATCTCTCCAGTTCAATTTAGGGCCTAAGTAGGATAATCAGATCTGCTGACCTCAGCAGAAAAAAGGACTGAACTGTTTCAATAAGTGGAATTCCTGATATTTTCACCTGAGCTTGGATTTTATGGCTGCTGGATGGCCCGGCAAGTATTCTGAATGGTGTTTTTTTTAACCATCAAAACTACTCTAAATACCGTATTTTTCGGAGTATAAGACACACCTTTTCTCCCCCTAAAAGAGGGTGGAAATGTTGGTGCGTCTTATACACTGAATACAGCCATTTTTGGCCTCCCGAAGCCCCGCCCCTGTGTCCCATTTTTGCAAAAAATGGGCCCGTTTTTTGCAAAAACGGGGTGCGCAGAGGGTTTGGGAGGCCTGCAGAGTGCTTCTGGGGGTTGGGGGAAGGCAAAAAACAAAAACGGGTGAAAAACAGGCCATTTTTTGCAAAAACAGGGGTGTTTTTGCCTGCCCCCAGCCCCCAGAAGCACTCTGCAGGCCTCCCAAACCCTCTGCACACCCTGTTTTTTGCAAAAACAGGTGAAAAATGGGGCACACACAGGGTTTGGGAGGCCTGCAGAGTGCTTCTGGGGGCCGGGGAGCACAAAAACTTTTTTTTCTTACTTACCTCGTTGAAATCTTGGTGCGTCTTATACACCGGTGCATCTTATAGTCCGAAAAATACGGTATATTGGAGTTTCGGTGACAAGGATTTAAGTAGAGAAGATTTCTGTATTCACATACAGATAAAGTGATTCACATGCTAATTATAAATAAGAGATAAAGAGAAGTGGCCCTGAATTCATGTGCAGCAAATGATTTGAATTTAGGACTCTGTATCCTGATTGTGTTAAGCCAACTCAGCATCCCATAGTTTCTCAGCCTTTTAGCTAAGATCAGTGTAGTATCCACTCTTACTGGTTTTACTCAGAATTTTAATAATTCCAGAAGGTGTGAATTGAGCTCAGTCTAGTTGGTTAGTTTGTCTATGAGACTCTAGAAAGAATAGACAGAAGAGTAACAAACTGGAGACTGGAGGCAAAAAGAAAAAGAAAAAGAAGAACTAGGGGTGACATGATAGCAGTACTTCAATATCTCAGGGGTTGCAATAAAGAAGAGGGAGTCAAGCTATTCTCCAAAGCACCTGAGGACAGGGCAAGAAGCAATGGATGGAAACTAATCAAAGACAGAAGCAACTTAGAACTAACGAGAAATTCCCTGACAGTGAGAACGATTAATCAGTGGAACAACTTGCCTCCAGAAGTTGTGGGTGCTCCAACACTGGAGGTTTTTAAGAAGAGATTGAACAACCATTTGTCTGAAATGGTATAGGGTTTCCTGCCTGAACAGGAGGTTGAACTGGAAGACCTCCAAGGTCCCTTCCAACTCTGTTATTCTGTTATTCTATCAATGTACTGAGCAAAACAGAAGATGGTTTAATTAGGTAGCCAGGTTAAGCATATGATATTAACATAGCCATACAATGTTTTGGAAAATCGTGAACTTAGGATTTATGCTTCATCTAACCAACCTTCCCAAAAGCTTCACACATCTATAGGTAGTCCTTGACTTATAACCATTTTATTCAGCGACTATTTGAAATTGCAAAGGCACCGAACAAAGTAACTTATGACCGGTCCTTCTATTTACATCTATTTGTCTATGGAAATTCTCAATCATCCAGGTCATGGTTGTCCCAAAGAGGCTTTTTCAAGAGGCAACTGGACTTTCTTGTTTTATTCTGAAGACATTTTGCTTCTCATCCAAGAAGCTGAAGAAGCTTCTTGGATGAGAAGCGAAACATTTTCAAAAAACAAAACAACAAAACAAGAAAGTCCAGTTGCCTCTTGAAAAAGCACCTTTGGGATTTACATCTACTGTATTGCTGTATCCCTACAGTCACATGATCACAATTCGAGAGCTTGGCAACCCACTTGTATTTGCATCCCGGGGTCACGTGATCGTCCATCTGTGACATCTTTAGCTGGCTTCCAACAAGCAAAGACAATGAGGGAAGCCTGATTTGTTTAACAACCACCTCATTCTCTTAACCAGGGGTGTCAAACTCAAGGCCCGGGGGCCAGATCCTGCCCACGGGCCTGCCCTGGAAACAGCGGGACAGCCCGCGGTGCCTCTGCCAGTGAAAACGGAGCTCGGGAGGGCCATGTGTGGCCCGCCCGGGCTCCGTTTTCGGCTGCGATGGCCACCTGCAACCCTCTACCAATGAAAATGGAGCTCGGGGAGGCTGATCGCAACCTGCCTGGGATCTGTTTTCAGCTGTGGCAGCCTCCTGCAACCCTCTGCCAGTGAAAATGGAGCCCAGGTGGGCCACGCACGGCCTCACGGCCAAAAAACGGAGCCTTGATGAGTAATGTCGAGCTGGCCACGCCCACCCTGGCTACGTCCCCAGCCACACACACACACACATGGGCCCCCCGAGGTCAAACACAACCCTGATGTGGCCCTCAATGAAATTGAGTTTGACACCCCTGCTCTTAACAATTGCAATGATTCGCTTAACAGCGGTGGGAAAAAAGGTCATAAAATCGGGCACGGCTCGCTTAGCAACTGCCTTGCTTAGCGGCAGAAATTCTGATTCTCAATTGTGGTTGTAAGTTAGCAATAGCAATAGCAGTTAGACTTATATACTGCTTCATAGTGCTTTACAGCCCTCTCTAAGCGGTTCACAGAGTCAGCATATTGCCCCCAACAATCTGGGTCCTCATTTTACCCACCTCGGAAGGATGGAAGGCTGAGTCAACCTTGAGCCGGTGAGATTTGAACCGCCAAACTGCAGCTAGCAGTCAGCTGAAGTAGCCTGCAGTACTGCACTTTAACCACTGCGCCACCTCGGCTCTTGAAGGCTACCCGTATTGGCGATAACTTCCTAGGTCTTTTCCACGAGGCTCCTAAGTACAAAATCTCGACATCCGTTTAGAGAAAAAGGCAGCTAAACCTTTTGCTGTCTGAAGTCAGATATTTCAGAAGGATGCCTCTCTTACCTGGTTTGCAATGAAGCAATCCATCAGGATGATTTTTATCCTCATTAAGGCAAATTAAGTCCACGGCCCTGGCAAGTGGAGGAAAGGGAAGGAGATGGCTCTTCATGTATTATTTACTTAAAACAGCCCCTGGAATAATATTTGAAGGAGCGGTAATGAATATTAAGTCATCCCAACGTCGGAAGCAAGTTTCCACATCATCTGTTCTCTTAATTAGTTGCCAGAAAAGCAAGCCCCACCTGGCAATGGGTCACCCTACATTGAGTATCCAGAAGCCATAACTGGCCTATCATCTACAATATATCAGATGGGGAGAGGCTCAAAGAGAGAGATTAGCTACAAAGCTGGGAAAGGCGTCTTTTCAAGGAGAAAAGGGATAAAGAGAATATTACACGGAAAGGAAATACTAGTCAAAACTACGTTAAAAATAGATTTGGTAGAAATAAACGGCGTTTTTTTTTGTTTGTTTTTGTTTTGCTTTTATTGTTATTGTCTTTACAAAATAAAACAAGGCAGGCATTTTAACCTGTGCAATTATACTCAGGGTTCCAAAAAGAAGAGACAGCTAGGTTTGCCCAGAGTCGCTTGACAGTGAGATAGGTGGCATATTAGTCAATCAATCAATCAATTAATTTCTGAACCAGCCAGGAATTTATTAGAGTTTGGCTTAGTAGACCCTGTGGCTTAGAATTGCATAAACAGATAGTCCTCGGCTTACAACAGTTCACTTAGTGGCCGTTTGAATTTACAATAGCACTGAAAAAAGTGACTTATGACCATTTTTCACACTTATGACTGTTGCAGCATCCCTGTGGTCATGTGATTTACATTGGGATGTTTGACAACTGACTCGCGTTTATGAAGGTTGCAGTGTCCCCGGGTTTATGAGATCCCCTTTTGCGACCTTCTGACAAGCAAAGTCCACGGGGAAGCCAGACTGACTTAACAACCGTGTTACTATCTTAACAACTGCAGTGATTGACTGAACAATTGTGGCAAGGGAGGTCGTCAAACGAGGCAAGATTCGCTTAACAACTTGGCAACAAAAATTTGGGGCATCGGTTGTGGTCGTAAGTTATATATAAACCAGCGGTGGGTTGTTCCCGGTTCAGACTGGTTCTTAGAACCAGTAGCGCTGGCGGTGGGAGGCTCCGCCCACCCGCCTGGGACGCTTCTCCGGTGCACATGCGAACCGGCAGCAAAATCATTTAGAACCCACCACTGATATAAACCAGAATAACATGTCTGTATAAGCCAGAATAATTCAACTCGTTCCACAAATTGTGGTCAAACAAACCATGATTTAGGATGCTGTGTGAATTCCATAAAGACTAGAAAAACAGACCATCCTCTTGCTAAATAGGGATGCTGGAAGTGGGTGTTGGTGTTCCCTTCTGCCTTCCCAGGCAGTTGACTTTGTGTGTTGTGGGTTCCTGTTTATCTTCTAGTCTCACTGTTTAATAACAAAGCCAACCACTTGACTGTGAAGAAGGGGCTGTGGTGAAAGGCCGTGATTATTTTTCAATATAATCTAAACATCATGATTTTCCAATGGGGCAAGATAATTATCCTGCAATGGAAAAAAAGTAAGTAGCTTGCTCTTGCGATAAAACACCATCTCCGTGCAACGCAAAGCAAGAAAATGAATTTGCAGCTTGGGTATAATAACATCTCCGTCAAATCAATATTGATTATCAGAAGAAAGGCACAGGAAGAAAAAGTACCAAAACTTTCTGCAAGTCAAAAACAACACCAAAATCATAACAATATCCTAAAATGGTGGCAGATGAGCCATGGTGGCGCAGTGGTTAGAGTGCAGTACTGCAGGCTACTTCTGCTGAGTGCCGAGATGGCAGTTTGAATCTCACCAGGCTCAAGGTTGACTCAGCCTTCCATCCTTCCGAGGTGGGTAAAATGAGGGCCCAGATTGTTGGGGGCAATATGCTGATTCTGTAAACCGCTTAGAGAGGGCTGTAAAGCACTGTGAAGCGGTATATAAGTGTGAATGCTATTGCTAAGTGCTAAAGAAGGGAGGGAGAAAGATGGAGGGAGGGAAAGAGTGAGTGAGTGAGGGAGGGAGGGAGG
This sequence comes from Thermophis baileyi, assembly GCA_003457575.1. NCBI lineage: Eukaryota > Metazoa > Chordata > Lepidosauria > Squamata > Dipsadidae > Thermophis > Thermophis baileyi. Next base: position 299,713 of record QLTV01002829.1, read on the forward strand.
GAGGGAGGAAGGAAGGAAGGCCATGGTGACGCAGTAGTTAGAATGCAGTATTGCAGGCTAACTCACTGCTCACTACCAGCAGTTCAATTTTGACAGGGCTCAAGGTTGACTCAGCCTCCCATCCTTCCAAGGTTGGTAAAATGAGGACCCAGATTGTTGGGGGCAATATGCTGACTCTGTAAACTGCTTAGAGAGGGCTGTAAAGCACTATGAAGCAGTATATAAGTCTAAGTGCTATTGCTATTATGCTCGGAGCCAGTTGGAAGAGGAAGGTGCATGAGGCATGGATTAAGTAGATGCATGGAACCTGAATGGGATTGCATCCCATTGCATTTGCTTTCTCTCCAATATGGCTAAATAGTTATTTTAGAGCAGTTAAGCGGCTTGGAGGGAAGGAGGGAGGGGGACACATCTTTCTCTCCTTTATTGTGTACCCAAAGAGGCAACAAAAAGGCATCTTCTCAGAGTGCAGGTCAAGAAGAGATGCCAACACCCAGTGGTGGGCTGCTGCCGGTTCGGACCGGTTCAGGAGAACCGGTAGTTCCAATGATCAGTTGGCCTCACCCACCTGCCCTGCCCTATCCTGTCCTATATTTCTATCTTTCTGGATCAGCTGATTCACACAGCACAGCTGATTTCCGTGCCTCCACTGTTCTACTTACCGGGGCTACCTTAGAAGCCGGGGTGAAATTCAACCGGTTTGGACCGGTTTGGGCGAACCGGTAGGGACAATTTGAATTCACCAAACTGGTAAAAACCACCCCTGGTTGGCCCTGCGCACACCCGCCCAGTCGCCCGGTCGCCCGGTTGCCCGGTCGCCGCTCACCTCTTCTGGCCACTCACTCGCCCCTTCCGGCTGCTCGCTCGCCCCTTCCGGCTGCTCGCCCCACCCACCCACCCCCGGCTCGCCCCTTCCGGCCGCTCGCCCCTTCTGGCTGCTCGCCGCCCGCCCCGCCCCCCCCCCTATATGTTGCCCTCGCCACGTGGCCCCNNNCCTTCGTGCCACGCGGCCCAGCTAATCGCCTTGCTGATGCCCGCTCAGCTCAGCACCTCACACAGTCGCCTCACCGATGCCCGCTCAAAGATAAGCAGTGCCAATTGCGGCCTAGTGTGCCACCGTCCCCCCCATCCCTGGCCTCGTGTAGTTTGCGACGCTGGCAGTGATCAGCTGCGGCCTAGCATGCCTCCCCCCGTCCCCGGGCTTGCCTGGCTGGCTAAGCCGCCTTGGCTCCATCCCAGGTGGGCTTCCTAGCTAACTAACCCACCTTCCCCCCAGCCTCCAGCTTACTTACCTTCACTTTGCTTTACTCCCGAACCGAATCCCAAGCCGCTGGTCACAGACTCGCCAGCCTTGCTTTGCCTGCAATCCCATGGCTGCAGCCTGCATCCATCTCATCGGCGAGCAACTGAATCTGCCTGCCTGCCTTGTGCTTTCTTTTTTTTTTGCTTTTTAAAAAATAGTTAATTTAACCAAGCCACGCCCACCCAGTCACATGACCACCAAGCCACGCCCACCAAGCCACGCCCATAGAACCGGTAGGGAAAAATTTTGAATTTCACCCCTGCTTAGAAGGTAAGCAGCTGAGCTTCAAATTGCTGTATTTTGAACGCTGTGCGCAAGAGCGTTAGGCTTTCGCTGCGTGAAGTGCGCGATCACCAAACCGGTTGTTAAACTGGTTGCAGCCCACCAATGCCAAGGGTTCAGCCATTCCTATTTCCTTTCTCTGTGAACTTTATATTGCATTTAGCAAAAAGATAAATGGGAAATTACTGTTGAGTTAAAATGTTCAAAGGACCATGACACTGTTTCCCTGAAGATTAGCAATAGCAATAGCACTTAGACTTATATACCGCTTTACAGTGCTTTACAGCCCTCTCTAAGCGGTTTACAGAGTCAGCATATTGCCCCCAACAATCTGGGTCCTCATTTTACCCACCTCAGAAGGATGGAAGGCTGAGTCAACCTTGAGCCTGGTGGGATTTGAACTGCCGAACTGCAGCTAGCAGTTAGCTGAAGTAGCCTGCAGTGCTGCACTCTAACCACTGCGCCACCTCGGCTCTTTGAAGATTGAAGTACATGGACCTTTTTCTGCTTTTGGGGGAGAGAGTTTTCCTTGAAGATTGTGTGAAGGAGCACTACAGCTGGAGGAGACAGAGAAGGACAGTTAATGGAATTCAAGAGGTATTGGTAATAGACTGTTTGTGGGAACATAATGATTCCAGGCTGATTCCTTTCTTGACTCCACCTCCCAGCCTCTGCCTGCCCTTCTCCTGCATGTCTTCAATGAATGTAACATAATGCTCTTGGCTCTTTGGAGTCTCTGGCATATGGATAAATGAATTCTTCTGTATTTCAAAGTGTTGATTGGAATGGAGGACAAAATATCCCACTTACACCTTTCAGAATTTGACTGTCTCCTGGCTTTTAGTGGTCTCTCCTTCCTTCCAGCCATGTGGCACCAGGAACCTCCTTCCCCAACAAATCGAGACCATGTTTGGAACCGTGAATGAATGCTTGGGGAGCACCTGAAAAAGGCCACTCTATCAGGGCTGCCAATAGGATTCAGTCTTTGGCAGTGCAGAGTTGGGAGAAGAAGCAGTCCTATTTATTCTGGAACAGAGCTTTCTGCAAGTTGCCGTAGCAACGGTTGGAAATGACAGCTGTTGCAGGTCACCAGAGGCTTCCATTCACAGACTCTGTGCAAATTACCCCTTCGTCCACAGCGTCAGAAGAGAATCTACGACACACACACTTGCTCAGATAACGCAAATGCAGCTGTAGAAAAGGAATGGCAGTAGATTCTTCTTAGTATAGTTGACAGATGGGGTTAATTCTGAGACACCCTCCCTCCCGTCCTTTTTTTTTTTAATAAAAAAAGGGGGGGCATACATTAAGAAGGTGGATATTTGTCCTCTTTTGGAAGACAGTCAACTAGCAAATAAATAATTGGTAATTTAAATGGAGGCTCAGTTTAGGTTTCTGTAGACATGAAAATAAACCAGATTTACAGTTCCAGAAGAATCCAGTTTAATATGAAAGAGCAGTAGAAGGGAAAACATTGAAAAGTGTGTATATGCATGCTTACACAACACACACACACACACGCAAACACATATACGGATATATGTGTGTGGGAGCATGTGTACATATATTTTGTACACACACACAAAATATATGTACACACGCTCACACACGCACACATATAATGTTAAGGATGGTATTTATATTAGATAATGGCTATATTACACGGCTAATTTGATAATTATAATAGGCCTTAAGAAACCATGGAGGAAAATCCTCTTAAACTGAGGGTGAGGACAGCACATTTTCTTCATCGTAAATTGATCCGTTCAGGCTGAAAGCCAGCAACAGGCTGATATGAAGTAACTGTCCTTATTATTTAGTACATCCATTAATGTTTTAGCGGACTAATTCCTTTCACAAAAACCACAATGTGTTTTCCCACAGCTTATTTCAACCACCAGGATCAAAGCTGTGAAGAAGAGAAAATAATCTGTGGAGCTGATTTCCTTCATCCCACCATCTTTGAAGAAGTGTGGTACCTCAGTGACTTAAAAGATGTCAGAGAAGGTCTATACTCCAGCAGTTTGAGCCCTACCTCTGAGTGATGGAGTGAGCTCCCATCACTTGCCTCAGCTCCTGCCAACCTAGCAGTTCGAAAGCAAGTAGTTAAATAGGTACCACTTCGGTGGGAAGGTAACAGAGCTCTGTGTTTCGCCACATGCTCTGCATTGTCGTGTGATGTCATGTTGGCCACAGGACCACAAAAATGTCTTCAGACAGTGCTGGCTCAGTGGCCTAGATGTCACGGTTCCAAACCAAGCCAGCAAAAGAAGAGACCACACTGTGAGCAGAACAGGTCTCTTTACTTGAGTCTCAGCTTGGCACGTGGTGAACCAATACAAGTAAAAGGGTTTCTAGCCAGCATTACTGGCTTCTGCTAGCCAGCTAGCTATACGGACTCAGCATGCTCCACCCTCATGTTCCTGGTTGCTCCTGGCTGGCTCCAGCAGTACTCTTCAGGCCTGGATGGCTTCTGAACTGACCGCAGCTGGCTTGCCTTCCTGGCTCCTCTCCCAGCGTGAGTCCCATCTGTGGCCCTATGCATCCCCCTCCCCCTGCGTGTGTGTGGCAACTTTGAACGGCGCGTTGTCTCAGACGTTGACACTAGAAATGGAGATAAGCATCGTCGTCATCAGCCATTCAGTTGTGTCTGACCCTCAGCCACTCTATGGATCAGCACTCTCCATGCCCCTCTGTCTCCCACTGCCTCCTTTAGATCCAGCATGGTCATCCCGGTGTCATCTTTTATAGTATCCAGCCAGTAGATACTAGGGCCATCCCTTCTCCTTTTCCCAGTGATCACTCCCAGCATGATTGATGTTTTTCAGTGAGTCATCTAGCCTGACATGACCAAAGTATACAGATTAACAGAGTTGGAAGGGACCTTGTAGGTCATCTAGTCCAACCAGAGGTGGGTTCCTGCCGGTTCGGACTGGCTCTATAGAACCGGTAGCGGGAATTTTCCCCCGCTCGCCGAACCAGCAGCAAAGGCCGGCTGGACACGCCCCCGAACCGGCTCTCTCGGCGGCGCCATAGGCAGCGCCATTTTGTTTTTTGCTTCTGCGCATGTGCAGAAGCTTGGTTTTTAGCACTGTGCATGCGAGTGCCCACGCGGCACGTGAGGAAATGAACCAGCAGCGAGGTAAGTCAGAACCCACCCCTGAGTCCAACCCCCTGCCTAAGCAGGAGACACTACACCATTTCAGATGGCAGTCCAATCTCTTCTTGAAAGCCTCCAGTGATGAAGCTCCCACAACTTCTGAAGGCAACTTCTGTTCCATCGGTTGGTTGTTCTCACTGTCAGAAAATTCCTCCTTATTTCCAGGTTGAATCTCTCCTTGTTCAGTTTCCATCCATTATTCCTTGTTTGGCCTTCGGGTGCTTTGGAGAATAGCTTGACCCCCCTCCTCTCTGTGGCAGCCCCTCAAATATTGGCACACTGATATCATGTCTCCCCTGGTCCTTCTCTAGCCATGCCCAGGCAGTATGACAGCCTCTGTTTGGCGATCTTGGCTTCAAGTGACATTTTTGGTGAGCATCTCTTTGTTTGTTATTTTTGTAGTCCATGGGAAGCAAAACTAGCCACACAGTTTAAAGGCATCCACCCTTCTCCTATCTGCCTTTTTCAGAGTCCAGGTTTCGCAGCCAGAAGTAGCAATTGGAAAAACTGCCCCCTAAAGTCCTTTAATGACATCTTTATCCTGGGCTCATCCATCCACCCAGCCTCCTTGCCCAAGCTTTGAGATGACCCAGGAATGCTTGTGAGAACGTGACCTCCCAAAGGAGCCAACATCACATTGCTAGCCAGCTAGCCTGTTATAGGTATGGTGGGTTCTTTTCTTCCCTTAAAAGATGAGCGAGAAAACTCCAGTGTGAACAGTGTGTCTGGAGGATTCTACTGGTTTGGACCAGTTCGGTTGAACCGGTAGCGGCGACCTGCAGGTGGGACCTGCCCACCTGCCCAGCATAGACCCACCCTGGCTCTATGCTGTCCTATTTCAGCATGTTTTAAAGCCGCACGCATGCGTGCAAGCCACATGTGTGAGCAAAGCGCATGCACGGAAGGTCGTGTGCATGCGTGGATGCACGCACGCTCACATTTGCGAACCGGTAGGGAAAGTAAGTGAAAACCACTTCTGAGTCATATCCCATGTTGTGTGGACGGCAACGCCACTCACATGTTAAGAGGTGTGTGGGAAAAGAGATGTGGTCTTCACCATGACATATTTTTCTCTCCTCTCAGGGATGGGTGAGAAGCATATCAGCAAGACTTAGTGAGTTATCTATTTAACTCTGAGCAAAAATATTCTATTCCAATAATACTGGCAAATGTTCTAAGAAATGTTCAGTTTTTAGTTCCTTAATTTAAACTAGAGGCCCTTAATGCTCTAAATTCAGAGCACACCTAACTAAGGAGCACATTCCTAAATCCTTTGTATTGCAGAGATGACCTCCTTTCCAGGGAAATGCAGGGACTTTCTCAGACAGCATTGGGGAAAAAAATAACTAATTTTTCCATAAATCTTCCAGAGAATTCACAGGGGCTGTGTTCCTGTCACATATTTACCCACAAAAAATGATGTTTTACTGAATATCCTGGGTTTACATGACATACTGAACTAGCTCAATATAGAGACTATAAACTAGCTCACAAGCTGAGTGTTACCCCCACCACCGATGTGTAAAATGTGGCCAGGGAATTTGTGGATCATCCTGTAGCATGAGTGCTGATTTCCATTATAATGTTCTCCCAACATCATTGTTTATTAGTTCAGAAATAAACTTGCTTTTATTATCCAACCCTGTATTGCAAAGTAAAAGTATCTGAACTAACCCAATGAATTGATTAGATATAACAGCAAGGATATCCAATATTGGTCAAAAAGTCACAGTGGTAGTCACATTGGTCCCAACTGTTTTTTTTTTAAATCTGTATCAACTAAAAATAACCAGGTGATACTTGTTCTCGTGTCCTTCCTTCCTTCCTTCCTTCCTTCCTTCCTTCCTTCCTTCCTTCCTTCCTTCCTTCCTTCTCCTCCCCCCCCCCCCCCCAGGGTTATAATGCAGTATTGCCGGCCAACTCTCCCCACACCCTGGAGTTCGCTCCNNTCTTTCTTTCTCTCTTTCTTTCTTTCTTTCTTTCTTTCTTTCTTTCTTTCTTTCTTTCTTTCTTTCTTTCTCCTTATTTTTTTTTTACTATTTGCACTCTGACTGGCAAAACCTTTTTCCACAAGCATTTGTATCGGGAAAATGTGAATGAATTTTATTAATCAGGATATGAATGCCAGAAAAACTAGGAAGTGAGTCATACTTCAAGACTTTCTAACAGGGAATTTTGGCTTATATAAACCGTAGTGTCAGCCCTGAAACCAGATGGACAAGGAGAAAAAAGAGCATGTAATCATGATTAAAAACATAAAGACATAAGCAATGCCTTGCTGGAATAAACCCCTGGCCCATTTAATACAGCAAGTCAGCTCCACCGTTATGGGCACCATCTCTCAACATTACTCTTAATTTGCAAACGTTGAAGATCTGAGCATTCTTCCTCTTCTTCCCTTTTACATCTGCTTGGACAAGGGACAGCAACCTGGCACCTTCCAGATGTTTAAACTTGAATTATCCTCAGCCTGGTCAGCATGGCAAATAGCAAGGGACCTGGGAGAGTTATTGTCCAGAATCTGGAGAACATCAGGCTGCCCATCCATGGAAAACTTCCATGAAAAGGAAGTTTTGGGGTTTTTTGAGAAGAAGGTCCTTCATTTATCAGCCATCAGATAAAATCCCAGCCAGCTTCTCTTCTGATTCTGCGGATAAATAATACTTTTAAAAAACAAAACAAAACACACACACACAGAGATATCCTTTGCCCACGCCTGACTAAGTTTAAGGCAGATAAAATACAGTGTTTAATGCTCAGCTCTCAAATCCAGTTGCCCAGCAAGCAGTGACAGACTTGAAACATAACCAAAGTCCTGCAAAAATGTATGCAGAGGCTGACAGTCAACGGAATGATTATTCTCAGAACCTGCTATCAAGTTGCTAGGAAAATCACTTATTTCTTTGACTTGACAAAGCTTCTGGTCTTTGCTAGGTTGTGTTACCTGCAGGCTGCCGTCTTGGCAGCATCTCTGCCTCCCAATTGACTAAAAGCCCTTCACACGATGCATTTGATAGTCCTGCCAGCCACACATCAAGTTTCTGGCAGTTCTTTCAAAGATGTTGCCTTCTCCATGTGTGTGTGTGTGTGTGTGTGTGTGTGTGTGTGTGTGTGTGTGTGTATGTGTGTGTGTGTGTGTTTGATACCCACCCACCCCCAAGCACTGCTGAATGTCAAACGTTGCTGCTAAGAAGAATAGAAGGAGGCAGAGCAGGCCACTTTTAAATTTGTTTTATTAAAATATTTTTATACTACTTTCCCCAATACTTCGAAAATGTTTTACATCAAAAAGAAATGCATACGCGGTGCAAAAGCAAATGGCTTCAATCTAAAGATGTCGCTGCAGATATCAAAATCCAATTTTACAATAATAATAATAATAATAATAATAATAATAATAATAATAATTGCTCCATGGGATTTGTCACAGCACAAGAAGAATTAAGGTATGAATAAAGCATGACTTTGCCTTATCACAATGGGAAACCTTCTCCCCTGAAATGTGGCTTAAAATATTAAAGATGCATAAATAAACGTATTAAAAATTAGTTTAAAGAATAATAATAATAATAATAATAATAATAATAATAATAATAATAAACCCCAGATGAAACAGAAAGGTTTATGCTCTGAAGAGATAATTAAAGTCCGACTTGTAACTGTTTCAGGAAAAGGTTCAATTTTTGAAGTGTGGGGAAACTAATGGGTGCAATGGGTGGAAACTAATCAAAGAGAGAAGCAACCTAGAACTAAGGAGAAACTTCCTGACAGTGAGAACAATTAACCAGTGGAACAACTTGCCTCCAGAAGTTGTGAATGCTCCAACACTGGAAGTTTTTAAGAAGAGATTGGACAACCATTTGTCTGAAATGGTATAGGGTTTCCTGCCTAGGCAGGGGGTTGGACTAGAAGACCTCCAAGGTCCCTTCCAACTCTGTTATTCTGTTCTGTTCTGTTCAATTGGTTGGGATGAATAATTCTCCTGAGCATCATCTCCAAGGATCAAAGACAGAAGAAGTCCTTCCTAGAAATTCAGTCCAGTCCTCAAGCACCACAACTTGAGTCCAGGATAATTATGCAGGTGTAAGGTGGAAGTATTTTCTTGGTCACTGTCATAAACTTGCAAATTATTCCTTTCTGCAAGGATTTCCAGTGAATCATGAAAAAGAGTAAGCCCTGGAACATGGTAATTGCTGTTGTACAGACCATAAATTTCTTTAATATGCTGTTTTTATGCAACTTTTCACAAAATGTCATTTTTCCTATGCAACTGAGTTCTAAAATATTATTTTAAAAATCCCTGCATTCCTCAAACCTTCCCTATATTTCTCCAGATTCTGAGCTGAGTCGGACAAAGTTTTCTAACCAAGTACAAGGGGAAGTAATACAGTAACATCTGTTAATAATGTCTGATTTGGCAGGTTATCTGTGATGGATTTCCTTAAACATTCCTTATCCGTGGATCTGCCAGGTGTTTCACCTGATCAGAGAAGCTCTCCATAAGTCCATCAGTCAAATAGGTTTCTCTCTGCCAGAGCATAGCCATTCACTTCTAGCATTATTTTTCCTTTATCTATTTTGTTTGAGGAAAGCTGCTGGAGTGACCAGAAGAGATAAAATCAGAAATGAGATCATAAGAGAAAGAATTGGCATAGAAGTCCCAAAGGTGCTTTTTCAAGAGGTAACTGGACTTTCTGTTTTTTCTTTGAAGACATTTCACTTCTCATCCAAGAAGCTTCTTCAGCTCTGACTGGATAGTGGGGAATGGAAGGATTTATACTCCTTGCAGACAGCTGGACATTTGCATTCTTTTAGCGAGTCGTTGAAGCCACCTGGAAGTTAATCTATGTCGTCAGAGTCACCTGAGTAGAGCAAATGGGTGAGGAGCCTTCTTGGAACTTTTGAAAGGACTGTGTTGTAGATTGGAGATAGATGATGTCATATCCCTCCCTCTCTGTTGAGAAAGGGCTGTTCAATTTTGACATAGATGGCCTCTTTGACCCCTCTTTCAAACCAACGGTCCGCTCTGTCCAAAATGTGGTCTCTGCTGTCTTCAAAAGAGTGGCCTTTGTCTTTTAAATGCAGATGGACTGCTGAATCTAGTCCTGATGGGTTTGTTTGCACTACTCAGGTAACCCTGATGACACAGATAAACCTCCAAGTTGCCTCAACAACTTGCTAAGAGAATGCAAATGACCAGCTGTTTGTAAGGAGTTTAAATCCTTCCATTCCCCAACATCCAGTCAGAGCTGAAGAAGCTTCTTGGATGAGAAGTGAAACGTCTTCAAAGAAAAACCAGAAAGTCCAGTTGTCTCTTGAAAAAACACCTTTGGGACAACCATGACCTGGATGACTTAGAATCTCCATAGACAATTGGCATAGAACCAATCTTAAACTACAAACAGAAACAGCAAATAAAGAGGTTTGCTCACCTGGAGAAAAAGTCTTGGGATTCCATTCTGTACAAGGCATATACAAAAAGAGGAGGTCAAAGAACATGAGGCAGACCCAGAAGAAGACGGAGAAACAACATCAAAGACACTCTACAACAGCATCAAATAACAATGGTTGAGGCCTCTAGCAGTGCATGAACCAGAATTTTGTGTCTCCCTCAACACCCGAAGCACTAAAACAGGAAGTAAAGATCTACTCAGTTCTTCTGGATGATATGAAGCTGGCTCAAAAGCTATTTATGTAGCCATCAGAAAATGGTTTAGCAAACATATTTTTGGGAAAGTTTCCTCTGACAGGTAGTCATTTTAGTCCCCAAAACCCCATTATATTCTATATTACCATGGTTCATTGTCTTCTGTTTCCTCTTAACCTACTTTTCCCACTGTCTATCTTTTTTCCTCCTCCTCCTCCTCCTCCTCCTCCTCCTCCTCCTCCTCCTCCTCCTCCTCCTCTCCTCCTCCTCCTCCTCCTCCTCCTCCTCCTCCTCCTCCTCTTCTTCTCCTGCTCCTCCTCCTCCTCCTCCTCCTGCTCTTCCTCCTCCTCCTCCATCATCATCTTCCCTCCTGCTCCTCCCCCTTCCCTCCCCCTCCTTCTCCCTCCTCCTCCCCTCCTCCTCCTCCTCCTCCTCTGGCTGTGTTAGGTCATCGTTTATCATCCATCTGTGCAATCTTCTTGTACAAATTGAATATATATTCTACTGTTTCTTCTGCTTCTTTGCATGATATTCACTTTGAATCAATTGATGATTTTTCAGTTCTGGCTT
>QLTV01002829.1:311031-339169 GCA_003457575.1 Thermophis baileyi
CTCCTTCTCCTTCTCCTTCTCCTTCTCCTCCTTTTTCTCTTTGTCCTTCTCCTTATTCTTCTCCTTCTCCTCCTCCTCCTCCTCCTCCTCCTCCTCCTCCTCTCCTCCTCCTCCTCCTCCTCCTCCTCCTCCTCCTCCTCCTCCTCCTCCTCCTCCTCCTCCTCTCTTATGTAAAGAAGACCATCTATTTTCAGATAGAATAGATCGTTTTAAAAGGAAGGTTAAAAAACAAACAAACATGTCGGTGACATGGTGAGGTCTCCAGGAGGGATGGGTCAGAAACTTTGGAAATTCATTTCTTTATGTTTATTTGGGGAAGTTTTCATTGCCTGTAAAAAAAAAATCAATATGTTAAATCTATCTGAATGCTTGCTTAAAAAAGAAAAGAAGCACATTCTGCTTTGGAAAGCTGGTTATTTGCCATTAATCTTGAGAGGGTTTTCTAGAAATGGGGAGGGTGACTGTATTCATCCTACAGCGGGAAAACTGTCCTCCTTTTTCCATTGCTCTGAAACTTCAACGATATCAGTCACTGAACCAAGAAATGTTAACAGTACAGAGCATATTAGGAATATATAGCAGTCGAATGACAGCACATGTACAAAATATTTATAAAATCTCAAATTGCAAATCAGTTCATGAGGATGGGAGAAAATCTTGCTTTAAATTGGTATGCTTAGGAAATGAAAAGCTTGCTGATGTCAGCCCAGACCTATTTTGTTTCTAAATAGAATTTCACTTCATAGTCTAAACTAAAGCAAGTATCGAGAGTGCTCCAATTGACTATTTGTTTAAAGTTAATTTTTCAAAGTCGATGACACAGTTCGGCTTCCTCTCTTTTATTCTTTCAAAGAGGGAGAAACAGGACATTAACTCTGATATTAGACTCTCTCTCAAACACAAAAGTGTATCTACCTACAGACAACATTCATTCATTCATTCATTCATTCATTCATTCATTCATTCATTCATTCATTCATTCATTCATTCATTCAAAAAGTTGATGTGACCTAAATGGATTTACAGGTTCCAAGATTTAAATAAGTCTACATGAGTCTACAGAGTTACTGAAGATCACGTATCTTTAAACTTGGCCAGAATTCTCCAAGGAAAAGACTTGGGATTGGTCTAGTCTGGAACTGGCATTGAGGTACAGATGTCTACAATTTCCAGCTAATTTTACTAATGCTTAAACTGGACCTTTGGGGAAGTTTGCATTTTTCTGAATGTTATGAGAAGAGCGAAAGAGAGGAAATAAAAAAAATACTTTTTTTTTATTTCATAGGAAACAGAATGGAACAGACTTTTGATTGGAGACAATGGGACGTGGGAAGCAAAATTTGGCAGGCGCTGGAAGCAGACAGATTGCATTTCCTTGAGACCATATTATTTGTTGCAAAGGGCACTTCTGTGTAGTTTTAGTTTTTATAATCACATTCCACCATCAGTCTGTGCAAAATGTCTGTTTTCTTTATTCGTGTTGTGTTTATGTTCCCATGTTTCTCCAGAAACCTCAGAATAATGTACAATGTCATTTCTCCTCCCTTCGTAGACACAGCAATCTTCTAAGTCAGGTTATGACTGCAAAAGTATTCCAGAAACTCATCCCAACGTTCTGGCCAGCACATTACCATAACTGAAAGCAACAGCTTGTGCAAAGACTCCCGAATAAAAATAAGAGATGGCAATTGCAAGAAGCTACCTGGAGGGAATCTGGCCTGGCTTACACACTCCAAAATTCATTGTCAGGGTTCCGACCGATGCCCTAATTAAATCATGAGCCTCAAGCCAAGCTTCAAAAGAAATCCAGTTATTTATTAGGAGCTTCATGTCGGCACGAACCAAGTGAAGCCAACTCTGACCTCACTTAATTCGCGCCTTGGCTCTGACCCTGTTTCCCCCTCCCCCCAAGGTGTGTCATCAGTCACATTCGCCAATGAAGCAATTTCGCGGGTTGTAGAAGTCACTCCCTCCGGTCACTGTGGGTCACCCTGCAGATGACCTTGACATTGCCAGCTGGAATGTGTTTTGTTTTGACTGAAATGCAAGTTCCTCGATGCAGCTGCAAGGCTCGATTCCCCATCCCCCTGCCTATAGCAACTCGACAGCAGGTCAGGAATGCTTCGCGAGTTGACATTCATTGTGTTTCACAAGTAGCAGTGAAATTTGTCTCTGCCAACCAAGGATGGTCAAGCAAGGTAGGTGCACACTCTGGGTCTCATCAACTAAACAATATCAGCTTGGAGGACCCAGGAAGCACACCTATTCTGTTGCAATATCTACCCCCACAGAGATCCCATCCTTACATTGTAGGAAGCCCCCCCCCAATAATGAAATATTTTGGGAAATATTAAAAAGGCAGGATAAAATATTTCCCCTAAAGGAGAAATAAAAAATCTTAAGGGAGGCAGAAACAAGCCACAGTTTCCCTGCCCCAAGCAGAAACTGAGGAGGCCAACTTTTAGAAATGCAGATTTGGTAATCCATTCAGAAAGACTGGGTCAGACAGAAACTCCAGATAAGCAACAAATAAAAGGTTGACAAAATTAGCTCACACAAACACCTAGGATTTGCATTTCCTCTTTTGTCTATAGAGCCAGCTATGGCCCCTACATAACCCCTACATGACCCCATAGGAATCTGACAACAGCCAACCGGTACAGCCTCCCGAACTGGTAGCGGCCCGCTGGTGATGTCACAATGACGTCACCGAACTGGATCAGTCGGTGCCGGTCCGTGGGGGCCGCCATCTTTTTTTTTTGAATTTTTTTGAATTTTTTTTCTTCCTTCTGAGCATGTGCAGGAGCTGACTTCCGGCACTGTGCATGCGGTCGCCATCTTTTTTTCGGCTTTGTTTTTTTCCCCAGAATTTTTGTTACTGCACAGGCGCGCGCACGCCCACATGGCGCGGGAGGGAGCGAACCAGCAGCGAGGTAAGTTGGAACCCACCCCTGTATTAAAGAACATGTTCTTGCACATGAACAGGAAGCTCAGATACAAAGCCCAAAGAAGATATAAAAACCCACCCACTCTAAACTCCAGTTTGTCAGCTGCCCAGAATCACATGTGGCTGGTGGTTCTGCTTCATCAATAAAGGGAACTTTTCTTTCCAATCGGCCTCCAGCCTCCATTTTATCTTCAGTGCCTTTCTCCTGGATTGGAACTTGACCTGGATATTTCTTCCAACAACATTTTTAAGGAAACTATTAAAGGTCTGTTTGTCCAGACCTTGGGGACAAGATCATCTTTTATACATGTAGTCCTCAAATGACAACAGTTCCGTTAGTGGATGGGCTAGTTGAGGAATAAAGCAGGATAAAGATTGTCCTTTTTTTCTTGGTAAAATACAGAAATCAAAATAATTACATATGTTATTTCTAAAGGAGAAACAAGGAAGTCAAAGTTAACAACCATGATACATGGTAAGAAATTTTTAAAAAGCAAATTATTTATTTGCAATATTTGTAGGCTATTTTAATTGTGAGAGGTTTACAGAAAATACCGAAAAAATGCAGGAAACATAGAAATTACATAATTTGCACTGCTTTCCTCTACTTAAAGTTTATCCATTATAAACTCTTTTATGCTTATTTTCTCCAGAGAGACATCAAATTGCTTGCTCTTAATTTGCTTGCCTGTTATCTTGTTAATGTGAATTTGGTAGACATTTGTAAAAATTTGCTGTATTTTTTTTTTAAGAATTCTTGATAGCACTAGTACTTAGACTTATATACTGCTTCACAGTGTTTTACGGCCCTCTCTAAGCGGTTTACAGAGTCAGCATCTTGTCCCCAACAATATGGGTCCTCATTTTACTGACCTTGGAAGGACGGAAGATTGAGTCAACCTTGAGCCGTTCAGGATTGAACTCCTGGCAATGGGCAGAGTTAGCCTGCAATACTGCATTCTAACAACTGGGAGGGAAGGAAGGAAGGAAGGAAGGAAGGAAGGAAGGAAGGAAGGAAGGAAGGAAGGAAGGAAGGAAACAATAGCATTTAGTGTCAGGGTTCCAACCGATGCCCAAATAAAAGCAGGAGTCTCAAGCCAGTTTTCAAGAAAAATCCAGTTATTTATTAGGAGCGCCATGTCGGCACGGACCTGGTGAAGCCAGTTCTGACCCCACTCAGTTCGTGCCTTGCCTCTGACCATGTTTCCCCCTCCCCACAATGTGTGTCATCAGTCACATTCCCCAACGAAGCAATTTCGCGGGTCGTAGAAGTCACTCCCTCTGGCCGTTACTGGTTTCTGTGGAGATGGCCTTGACTTTGGCCAGCTAGGATGTGCGTTGTTTTGACTGAGGTGCAAATTCTTTGATGCAGCTGCAAGGCTTGGTTCCCCATCCCCCTGCCTATGGCAACTCGGGAGCAGGTTAGGGAAGCTCCGTGAGTTGACACTTAGGCTTACATACTGCTTCACAGTGCTTTACAGCCCTCTCTTAAGCGGTTTACAGAGTCAGCATATTGGCCCCAACAATCTGGGTCCTCATTTTACCCACCTCGGAAGGATGGAAGGCTGAGTCAACCTTGAGCTGGTCAGGATCGAACTCCTGGCAATGGGCAGTGAGTTAGCCTGCAGTACTGCATTCTAACCACTGCACTACCATGACTCTTATGGTCTTTTTTTTCTTAAATTACATACTCATAGCCCATGAGCTTCCATTTCTAAGGCTAGTATCTTGTTGTAGCTACGGTACCAGTTCTTTTTCCATCATGTTTTGGAAGAGGGTATTTATAAGACCCATCTGCATAATCTAAAATTCAGATAAGAACGAAAAATGCCACTATGTTCCTGTGGACACACATGCTAAAAACATAATTAACCATGGTTTATAGCAGCGGTTCTCAACCTGTGGATCGCGACCCCTTTGGGGGTCAAAGGACTCTTTCACAGGGGTCGCCACGCGCTCTCGTCCGCCATCTTGGTGCCACCGTCACTGCAGGGGTGAAATGCTCCCGGTTCGGCCGTGCCTGCGGGTCACCGGACAGCCGGTAGCGACGGAAGGGGGAGACTTCGCCCACCCGCCCAGATGCCGCCATTTGGGTTCTTTTACCCTCTGTGCATGCACACAATGCTTTGCGCATGTGCAGAGGGTAAAAGAACCCAAATGGTGGCATCCGGGCGGGTGGGCGAAGTCTCCCGCTTCCGTCGCTACCAGCTGTCCGGCTAGCGCCCCCTTTGTCGCCTCATCCTGGGGGTCATGGCGGTGGGGCGGGGGTCGCGGGGGGGGTCGCGGCATTAGAAAGGTTGAGAACCACTGGCTTATAGGATAAACTACAAATGACTGAATTCCAGAATATAATGGTTGGGTTCTGATGCCTTAAGCCACAATGAAACAAACCCCATTATTCTTCGGTGCATTGTGTGAATCAGGATTATGAAGTATTTGAATTTTACCTCTTTGCCCGTGGCAGGTCTTTTCGTAACAAATTGCTTTGATTCATCCTATTTTCATTATGTTAAGGAATTCTAGAATCTCCCCCAACACCACTTTCACACAATAACAATTCTTCTTTTGGCTCAGAGATGCTGCAGCTATCCAGGGCACCTAAAAAGTAACCCTGCATGTTTCAGAGATATGATTTCACTTATCTTCCTGCACGGCCTTGCCAAGAGACATTAATTTGGACCAGTGGTGGGTTCTAAAACCCTTTACTACTGGTTTGCGTGCTCGCGCACGCACACAACACTTCTGCGCATGCGCAGAAGCGTCCCGGGTGGGTGGGCGGAGCCTCCCCCCGCCGCCGCTACCGGTTCTAAGAACCGGGCCAAACCGGGAGCAACCCACCGCTGATTTGGACCCTGTAGAATGGGCTAATTATTTGAACAAAAAGCAGTAAGGAGATAAAATTGGCAATAGAATGAGCAGCATTGATAAGTTTTAATAGTCCAAAGGAAAAGGAACTCACCTCCTGAGCAACGGGAAAGAAATGGGAAATGTCTTTGTAGCACAAAAGGCCAGGAAGGAGAGGACTTCAATCCCTTTTGCTCCTGCTAAGCTGGCCAATTTACACGAAAATATGGCATTAAGGAGAGCATTTGCAGACATTCTCAAGTGGAGCTTTTATAGTGTTGTCACTTGCTAATGTCTGCAAAGAAAGCAGGAAATTAGGAGCTGGTGGAAAGTTGGCAAGCCTAGCCCGTGTTTTTTTTTTTGTTGTTGTTTTGTTTGGGAGAATACTGCCTCCTTTTGTGTGAAAGAAGAATGTAGAAAAACCTTGCAATATAGTGTGTGGGGCATTTGGAACTGGTAACCATCACTCCCTTCTCTACTAGCCTTCGAATGTGGGCTTGCCTTGTGAAAAAGATACTTTGCAGAATTGTCAATGATTAGAAGGAGGAGGAAGCTTTGATCTCCCTTTGATAGCCAACTGTTGTGTCAAAACCAACAGATAATGATTTTTACCGCATGGTGATAAATATTCCTTATGGTCTGATGGATTGGTACTACTAAATTTGACACCGACCACAGAACAAAGTTCTCCCAATATATTTATTTAGCATCAATAAACATAATTCCCTGTTAGATCTCCAAAATAGTCATGTGTATTAAGGGTCTTCCCAAAGTTGATGGAGGATAAAAATTATAGGGACCGAATACAATCAATTTGCTATCCCTGGATGCCACCAAGCAATCCGCTGCCATCATTGGAGGCAACCATGCAACCAACAACACCCAGTTGCTGGGGTGTCTCTGTAACCTAGTTGACACATCACACCGAGCCAGTGTTATTTAGCTATGATAGCATTGAACCCATGGTTATGAGGGTTCATGCAACATGCTAAGCTTCAAGTCAGCAAACCACATTTTGGGCTTCCTGAGATAGGTAGCCCTTGAGAAATCCATTGTCACTAACCTGTCCAGCTTCTTCAGCTACCCATTCATTCCTGACTGTCCTTGGACAATTAGATACTTCTTCCTTAATCTGTCCTGATCTCTGGTTCTCTCCTGCTCTTCCTCCCCACTGACTCAGAATAACAAAAAGTTGGAAGGGAACTTGGAGGTCTTCTAGTCCAACCCCCTGCTCAAACAGAAAACCCTATACCATTTCAGACAAATTGTTGTCCATGTTCTTCTTAAAGACGTCCAGTGTTGGAGCATCCACAACTTCTGAAGGCAATTTATTCCACTGGTTAATTGTTCTAACTGTCAGGAAATTCATCCTTTAGTTCTAGGTTGGTTCTCTCCTTGATTAGTTTCCAGCCATTGTTTCTTGCCCTGCCTTCAGGTGCTTTGGAGAATACTCTTCTATTGTAGCAGAAGAGGTTTATGGCAGCATGCATTTTGCCATCTGTATTGACTTCTCCTATCTTTGGGCAATAGGACAATACTGAATCTTGGGGTGCTCTGTTACTTTAAGTAGTGCAATTGAGGAAGCAGGAGAACAGTGTTGAAAAATAAATTTAACTATCCTGTTATTTTAGACTATACCAACTTCTGGGTCTTTTCCCTCCCCCTGGGTCTTTCAAATATGATTCATCTTAAGCACCAAAGGGTCCAAATGCTTTACCACTCTGGGCTTAGTGTGTTGCATCCACCAATGTCAATGAAGTTTATGAACCGTGGTTTAAGGGTTAGTAGGGTTATGACCCTATTATTATAGTTTAAAGTAATTCGTTAAACAATGACTTGCCACACTGGTAAATTCTAACCAATAATTTATTCTATTCATATCCTTCCTGGTCTTGTTGACCTTAACTTGCTCCCTTCATCTGACTTTAGACCTCTGTCTGCTTATTGGTTGGGTTCATATGTTGAATTAAGGGACTGGAAGTGGGTCCACTTAGAACTTGGGTCTTGAAAAAGACCTGTTCAAGTCAATCCAATGGGGCAACAGGGAGCCTGACCTTTTGGGAGAAAGTCAAAAAAATACAGTCCCTCCCAGATAAATGGAGAAAGGCTGTTATGATGTTGAAAGGTGCAGTATATTCTTTTTTTGTTTGTTTTCACTTTGTCTGCACAATTTTTTTCAGAGATATTTCTCCACCTTCATGAACATTTGTAAACTGAACTGGAATAGCGTTCACTGGGAAGACTCTCTCTGAAGAGTAAAATAAACCTAGCCATGGCTATTCTACTTCTAAAAGGGTCAAAACGGCTGCCCAAGGTCTCAAGGCCAAGGGTTCTTATTAGATCACAGGTATATCTTTATATTTAAGAGTCTCGACCTTCATCTCTTCCT
This sequence comes from Thermophis baileyi, assembly GCA_003457575.1. Taxonomy (NCBI): domain Eukaryota; kingdom Metazoa; phylum Chordata; class Lepidosauria; order Squamata; family Dipsadidae; genus Thermophis; species Thermophis baileyi. The sequence goes on from QLTV01002829.1 coordinate 319,212, forward strand.
TCTTAGGTGCTTCACGAGGCTGCTCTGAAGGCCAGTTTATTAAAGCCTGTGTGATACTGAGTTACTATGGTGATGGGGGGGGACATACAAGAAAAACTGTTAAGAACTAATTTTGTATCCAGTGCTGAGTTAGTAAATAATCAAATCTATCTTGATTTAGAATGTGTTGGGTATGTCTTCAGTCTGCTGTTTTTCCTGACGCTTTTTGATTGAATCTTCTAGTTTAAAATCGTTTGAAGGTCCTGGCACTAATGTAGAACATGGGTTGGTTGGTTTTGATTAGTATATTAAGAAAAGCCAGCTATGGTGTTTTAGAAAATGTGATTTATGGCTGAGCATTATGTCCAAACCAGAGCAGCCTAGTTTGTTCAACAAACAAGGATTAAAACAAAATACACTTTGATGTGTTGTATGAGCCAGGCACTGATTAGTTTTTCATTCATATACTGGCTAAGCTTCTACTGATACAGCTGTATTGGATGGCATCTTCTCCTGAAGCTCCATGATAGCAACGGCACTAGCACTTAGACTTATATACCGCATCACAGTGCTTCACAGCCCTCTCTAAGCATTTTACAGAGTCAGCACATTGGCCCCAACAATCTGGACCCTCATTTTACTGACCTTGAAAGGATGGAAGGCTGAGTCAACTTTGAGCCCATCTGAATCAAACTCCTGACAGTGGACAGAGTTAGCCTACAATACTGCATTCTAACTACTATGCCACCAGGGCTCTATATCGCCTCATAGTGCTTTATGGCACTCTCTGAGTGGTTTACAATGTCAGCATATTGCCCCCAACAATCTGGATCCTCATTTTACTGACTTCGGAAGGATGGCAGGTTGAGTCAACCTTCAGCCAGTCAGAATTGAACTCCTGGCAGTGAGCAGAGTTAGCCTGCAATACTGCACTGCGCCACCACAGCGCTGATGCTTCATTTCTGTGCCACTGAAGACTTCTCCAGAATAAGATACCTAAGGCTGGAGGAGAATAAATGTCCTTGCTTTTCAGACATCCCATCTTTTGCGAGAAAGTGTGGGGCAGGCTGGGGGAGTAATTACAGAGAGGGTGGAGGTCACCTGTAAGCTATTCCATCATAAAATGCCAATGATGTGGAAATACAAAATCGTACGAGTAGCAATCCATATGTCATCGCACGGCAGAACAAAAAAAATCTGTGCTGGAGAATTAAAGGCATAAATATTGAAGGAGAAAGGGAAGAGGAGGAGGGAAACTAAAAAGGAAACATCTTCTAACTAGGATGCTCTTGACATCTGGAAATGACAAGATGCTGGAAAGCCGGCATGAAAGCACGATGGCAATTAAGGTGTACAAATGCAAAGGGTGGAAGTAAAATGTTTTTTTTCCCCTCTCTTTTTCTCCTTTTTAATGACTAGGTAGAGGATGAAATCCCAAATATCTTTTGCTGTTAGTATTAGCAAATGTGCCCCTTAAAAATGGGTTAAAAAGATGAAAGAAGGTAATTGTCAGAGTCATTTACTGAGCTCTTCTTCTCCTTTGGGGGCAATGTGTTGCTAGCCGATCTTGTGTGCTTGATCTCCCACCTGGATGAGGGTTGAAAACTTCCGCTGGTATGATATTCTTTTAATGCTTTCCAGGTCACACAAAGAGTTTTGTTTTGCTGCAGCAGTGAAGAACTTACAAAGTAGAATTTAGTGAAGGCACAGCTGTGTCAGAACGTAGTCTTTTAAGAGCAGGAGTTAGAACAGGAAGTAATCTGGTTTTCACCTATCTTGCCTTGGGTACTGTAATGCTCAGAGCATTCTTATACCTTTGGGACTTGTTCCTGTGGATCCAAGTCAATACTTCATCCAGAAATTATGTTGGCTGTATATTTATGTGGCCTTCTGCCACACTCCTCCCAACGACCAGTGAGGTCGCACAGGGCTGGCCTTCTTCAGGTCCCGTCAGCCAGACAGTGTCGGCTGGCGGGCCCGCGGGGGGGGGGGGCTTCTTTGTAGCCACTCCGACTCTGTGGAACCAACTTCCCCCCCGAGATCCGTACTACCCCCACCTTACTGGCTTTCCGTAAAGCCGTTAAGACCTGGCTTTTCCGGCAGGCCTGGGGCCAATAATTGATTGATGTATGGCCCATGTATGTTTGTGTGAATGTTCTATTTTAATATTGGTATATTTTTAAATTGTTTTTATATATATATATTTTATATATATTTTATTGTTGTCTTTTTTATATACTGTGAGCCGCCCAGAGTCCTTCGGGAGTTGGGCGGCATACAACTTTTATTAAATAAATAAATAAATAAATCCAGGATTCTGAATAGGTTTCTCTAACTAATGAGAGTTAAAGGCCCAATTAATTATATATGGAGACATGGAGATGACCTGACACAAATTAAAAAAAAAAAAGTGCAGAAGCATATCATGAGTCCTGCAAAAGGAGAAAGTATTAGGAAAAGATTCCAGCTAGCTCCCTCGTGACTAAGAATGAGGGAAGCAAAACTGCAATCAGATTCCGTTAATATAGCTTATGTCCATAAAGCATAATTCTAGTTTTCTTGTGGAGTCTGTTTCCTGATCTGGACAATCTCAGAATAATAAGCAACATCAGAGTAATAGAGTTGGAAGGAACCTTGGGGGTCTTCTAGTCCAAGCCCCCTGTTCAAGCACGAGACCCTATACCAATAAGCACCATGGTGGTGCACAGGGGTAGGTTCTAACTTACCTCGCTGCCGGTTCGCTTCCTCCCGCGCCGTGTGGCTGTGCCTCATGGGCGCATGCGCGCTTTGCATGCACACGCATGCGCAGTGCAAAATAAAAATTAAAATTAAAAAAGCCAAAAACAAGATGGTGACGCATGCGCAGTGCCGGAAACTCGGCTTCTGTGCATGCGCAGAAGATAAATAAATAAATAAATAAATAAATAAATAAATAAATAAATAAATAAATAAATAAAAATAAATAAATAAATAAAAAATTAAAAAAAAAAAAAGAAGGCGGCGCCCACGGACCGGGACCGGCGGAGCGGGGGGCGTGATCTGCGCATGCACAGAAGAAAAAAAAACCCGGAAAAATATTACCCCCAAAAAAATTCAAAAAGAATTAAAAAAAAAAAAAGATGGCGGCGCCCACGGACCGGCACCGACTGAACCGGATCCGTGACATCATCGTGACATCACCAGCGGGTTGCTACCGGTTCGGCGAACTGGTCCGAACCAGGATGATCCCACCTCTGGTGGTGCAGTGGTTAGACTGCAGTAGTGCAGGGCTAACTCACTGCTCACTCCAGGAGTTCGATTCTAATGGGCTCAAGTTTGACTCAGCCTTCCATCGTTCCAAGGTCGGTAAAATGGGGACCCGGATAAATTGTTGGGGCCAAGATGCTGACTCTGTAAACCATTTAGAGAGGGCTGTAAAGCACTGTGAAGTGGTATATAAGTCTAAGTGCTATTACTATTTCTATTCCAGACAAGTGGCTGTCCAGTCTCTTCTTAAAAGCCTCCAGTGTTGGAGCACCGACAACTTCTGAAGGCAAGTCATTCCACTGTTAGGAAATTTCTCCTTAACTCTAGGTTGCTTCTCTCCTTGATTAGTTTCCATCCTTTGTTTCTTGCCTTGCCTTCTAGTGCTTTGGAAAATTGGTTGACCCCCTCTTCTTTGTGGCAGCCCCTCAAATATTGGATCACCGCTATCACGTCACCCCTAGTCAAGTTCACTTAATGAGTGTAGTGATTTGCTTAATAACCATGCCAAAAAACCTCATAAAATCTGTTAAGTTGGGTGAATGGAAGAGGCAGACAGAGTGACTTCAAAACAACAGCTCTTTATTAGTCAAGTGCTAACAATCCAGCAAAAACCCTGTCTGACAGCCAGCCCTATAGGGAGCTGTCAGACAGGCTAACCAATCAGCAGGCAGTATTTTCCCTCCAGAATGGAGGACCTGACTGAAGCCTATGTGCTTCAGTCTGAGAATGTAACAAAATCAGGCATGGCTCACTGAATAACTGCCTTCCTTACAAACAGAAATTCTTGTCCCAACTGTATTCATAAATTGGGGACTACTAAGTTCCAAGGACCAATCCCTCTTCATCAGGTCCTAATCACAACCCCAACCCTAACCCTTAGCCCTTTTCCCACTAGGGTTTTTATGGGCATCTAGGGAAGATTTGAGATAATGAAAAGACACGCAACAGAGGAGTGGCACTACCACCAGCAATATTATGGTGCTGATGTGTTCAGGAATATTACTAAGAGAGAGAGGGGGAAAAAAAGAGAATTGAGATACATAAATCAGGAAGCTTGTCTGCAGGAAACTAGCATTTTCGAGAAACTGCAAAACATAAAATGGTTGCAAGCATTGTGTCTGTTGCTTCGAGCACCCAGGAACAAGACGGCTTCACAAAGAAATGCATAAATGGAATGGATTTCTGTCACCCTGTGCACAGTTCGAGAAGGGAAAAGGTATCATTCACTTTTTCAAGCGTGTGTCCAGGACTGGGGAACTCAGGCATTTCGAAGCAAAGAGTGTCCTTGATGCAAACCCAGAAGCTTAAACTCCGACAGTCTATCCTTCTTCCTTCTGATCAATGTGGCAGTATCATATTTGGTCTTGGGATTGTCTCTGGCTTATCTTGGCTGCAAGATCCTATTAAAAAAAAAAGGACCAGCAAGAGATCCCTCAAACTGAGTGATGTCATTTGAAGCTTGGAGTACTCACCTCTGTCTCTAGAGATGATTGCTCATTGTTTACAGCTTTTGCCACAGCACTTGGAGTCTCCTTGGTTCTCCTTGAGTGATAGTGCCGGTTCACAGCAGGGTGAGTGGAAGGCCGCTACAGCAAAACTCAACTCTTCACAATAGTTGGTTCCTATGCAGTGGTGGGTTTCACTTACCTTTGCTACCGGTTTGGGAACGGGAGCGTGTGCGTGCAATGCTTCTGCACATGTGCAGAATGTCCATTATGACATCTGGGTGGGTGGGTGGAGCCTCCTCCCGCCGCCGCTGCTACTGGTTTGCCCGAACTAGGGCGAACCGGTAGAAACACACTTCCTACGGTGGTTGTGCTCAAACCCAACCTAACAATGCTCACTTAGGTAAAGAGGAATGCCCCTTAAAAACCCAAATATGCTCATCTGGGCAGAGATTTATTTAGCAAATGAAAGTAAATATATGTGTCCCTGGATAATGTTGCAGGATCCAATCTGAGTCAGTCACCAGAACCAAAGCTTATTTCTTCCAAGCTTTGGGGCACATGCTGGAGAAGTTCCTCAGGGAACTTCTTTCTCTCCAGAATAGGTACATTGGCCTGTTCTATGTACGGTATTGTTGGAAGAAATCTCCATCTGGTTCAGTTCCAATCCGGGAGAAAGGCACTGGAGACAAAATGGAGGTTGGAGGCTGATTGGAAAGATGGTTTAATGATGAAGCAGAACCACATGGGTTTGTGGTTCTGGTGCAGCTGACCACATGGAGTTGAGAGTGAGGGGTTTTTAAGAGTGAGCCGAGGTGGCGCAGTGGTTAGAGTGCAGCACTGCAGGCTACTTCAGCTGACTGCTAGCTGCAGTTCGGCGGTTCAAATCTCACCGGCTCAAGGTTGACTCAGCCTTCCATCCTTCTGAGGTGGGTAAAATGAGGACCCAGATTGTTGGGGGCAATATGCTAACTCTGTAAACCGCTTAGAGAGGGCTGTAAAGCACTATGAAGCGGTATATAAGTCTAACTGCTATTGCTATTGCTATTATACCTTCTCTTAGGCTTTGCACTTGAGCTTCCTGTTCCTGTGCAAGAACATGTATTCTATTGGCTGTTGTCAGACTCCCATGGGGTTATGTAGGGGTCATAGCTATAGGCAAAGTACAAATCCTTTGTACAAAGTACAAAGTATAGGCAAAGTACAAATCCTAGGTGTTTGTCTGAGTACCCAGGTTTGGTTGAAGTTTGGACTGCTGAGATGATGCAACGAAGAGGCTTGTGTTCTGAAAGGGTGTTGGGCAATTCCTATTATGGCTTAATGGCTTTGTCCTGGTTGGCTCTTGGGTGAGGGTATTTGCTTATGAATAGAGCTATCTAGTTTTCAATAAGCTCTTTATCTCTTAAGTGCTGACATCTGCTGAGGGCTATTAAGAAAGGTGGGGGCTGCTTTCTATCTCCAAGAGCATGTTTCTCCATTCCTCATCCAGGGAAATATTCTGCCTTTTTAATATTTCTCAAAATATTTCATTCTTCTAGGAGAGGGGTGGGTGCTAACTTTCTACAGTATTTATATGGTTCCTGGTTGTGTGTGGCTTTTACTTGTTAACAGCTAAAACTAACAACTAAAAGCCACACGCAACCAGGAAGCATGAGCCTGAAAGCTTGGAAGAAATAATCTTTGGTCCCAGTGACTGACTCAGATTGGATCCTGCAATTTATTCAGTTTTTGTATATTTGGCCTGGAGCACGTCAGAACACATCTCCTTGTCTGTTTGTCTGCCCATTGTCTTTCTGAAAAAGAGGTGTGAATGCAGATCAACAAGTAAACAGGATTATATGGTGTGGGAAGAAATATCCATCTGGTTCCGTTCCAAGCTGGGAGAAAGACACTGGAAACATGGAGGCTGATTGGAAAGATGGTTTATTGATGAAGCAGGACCACATGTGGCTCTGGGCAGCTGACAAAATGGAGCTGAGAGTGGGTAGCTTTTATACCTTTTTGGGGCTTTGCACTTGAACTTCCTGTTCCTGTTGAAAAACATGTCTTCTATTGGCTGTTGTCAGACTCCCATGGGGCCATGTAGGGGTTATGTAGGGGTCATAGCTGGCTCTATAGGCAAAAGAGGAAATGCAAATCCTAGGTGTTTGTCTGAGCTCCAAGGTTTGGTTGAAGTTTGGACTGCTCTGAGGTGATGCAATGACTGAAATACCTTAGGACAGTGATGGCTAACCTTTTCGTCGCCGAGTGCCAAAAGCGTGCGTGCATGCGCGCACCCGCACCCATAATGCAATGCACGCATGACCCCCCATGACCCCCACATGCATGCGCAACCCCCATGTGCGCCCCGCCCCACGCATGTGCGTGTGACCCCCCACATGCACCACGCCCCTGCGTATGCGCACACGACCCCTGAATGCACGTGCAAACCCTGCGCATGCACATGCGACCCCGTGCATGCACACACGCCCCCCGTGCATGCCCCTTCCCCGCACATGCATGTGCGACCCCTGCACGTGCACCCCACCCCCTCGCATGCACATGCATATCCCACATGCACCACACACCCCCGCGCATGCGCAGCAGGGACCTGAAAACCAGCTGGTGGGTGGGAGGCGCACGCATGCACGGTGGAGCTGAGCTGTGGCAATGGCTCGCATGCCTGCAAAGAGGGCTCTGCGTGCCACCTGTGGCACGCGTGCCATAGGTTCGCCATCACGGCCTTAGGAGATTGTGCAATGTAGTGAGCTCTGTGTCTTCTGTTAAATGCTAGTGGGTTAATCCTATTATGTCCTGAAGGCTCATGTCCTGTTCTTAATCCCATCATCCTGGAGCTGAAGGTCTCTTGTTTTGTAGATAGGCTGGCCCAGTCTTTCTTAATGGGCACAAAATATCTGCTGTGGGGGGGCTATTAAGAGTGACTCCGCTTCCTGCCTCTAAAAAAAAAAACAAGTTTCTCCATTTCTCATTTAGGGAAATATAATATTCTGCCTTTTTAATATTTCTCAAAATATTTCATTCTTCTAGAAGGGGGGCTTCCCACAGTGGGGACAGATTTAAGGCACTATAAGTAGAAATCCCATTTTAAATTACTCCCAGGGCATATAATGTTGAATTGGAGTATCATTGAAAGCCAGGGCATATAATGTTGAATTGGAGTATCATGGTCAGCAAAATGATCTCTACGTATCCCTCTGATAGAGTTGTAGTTAGTTAATCTCAGTGTACATAGAGCACGTGTGAAAGACGACAATAGGTTCGCCATCACGGCCTTAGGAGATTGTGCAATGTAGTGAGCTCTGTGTCTTCTGTTAAATGCTAGTGGGTTAATCCTATTATGTCCTGAAGGCTCATGTCCTGTTCTTAATCCCATCATCCTGGAGCTGAAGGTCTCTTGTTTTGTAGATAGGCTGGCCCAGTCTTTCTTAATGGGCACAAAATATCTGCTGTGGGGGGGCTATTAAGAGTGACTCCGCTTCCTGCCTCTAAAAAAAAAAACAAGTTTCTCCATTTCTCATTTAGGGAAATATAATATTCTGCCTTTTTAATATTTCTCAAAATATTTCATTCTTCTAGAAGGGGGGCTTCCCACAGTGGGGACAGATTTAAGGCACTATAAGTAGAAATCCCATTTTAAATTACTCCCAGGGCATATAATGTTGAATTGGAGTATCATTGAAAGCCAGGGCATATAATGTTGAATTGGAGTATCATGGTCAGCAAAATGATCTCTACGTATCCCTCTGATAGAGTTGTAGTTAGTTAATCTCAGTGTACATAGAGCACGTGTGAAAGACGACACGGCATTCAGTGAAAAATGCAGCAGATAGCACACAGGCTGAAGCCATGGGAAAACACAGCCATAGCTACTTCTTTGATATCTTAGAAGCAAAACAGAATCCGGAGCTCCTTCTGAGCTAAACCTCTGCATGTTTAGGAAGAGTGCATAGATAATAAGACATTTCTCACTGTTGCTTCCACTGTCACATTCTGCAACAGCTCTGCCATGCATGAGTTAAGTATCAATTATTTGGTTATATTACACCCTGAGCTACAGGTTCAGAAATTTTCCTATACTCTCCGCTAGATATAAATAGACAGAATTGGACAGAAAATCCATATATTAGTGACTTCTCAGATCTCTAAATACTTTCATGAGAATATTAAATAGAAAAATGAACAAGACAGAACCATCACACAACTCACAAGCCGTAGGAATATCAGTTCTCTAGTACCAATTGCTGAATTCTACCTATCAGACCTAGCCTCAATTTCAAATGGACAACTTCAGAAGATTCCATGATGGTGCTTTTGAGATCTAATGAGAGCTCCCACAGACCTGGAAAGGAATACTCTCTTTCTGTCTAGCATCTCATTGATCATCTATGAAAGCTACCAGTTCCAAAGTCAGATTGAAACTAGCATGAAAAAGTTTCAAACTGCATCCAAGGATAGATCTCTCTATCCTGCTAGAAAGCTTCAGCATTCCATTAAAATCTGAATATTGTTCGGCAGAGTCAAATGAGAAGTTTTCTCTCTAGTCATAACTAGTCTATTGAACTTCCTTCTGAGGGTGACCTGTCCCTCTCTGAAAGCTTTACCTTCCTTTACAAAGTCATTTATTCATCAGCAGGCCTCTCTCACCTGTAAAAGATCTGTATTTCCAATTCTCTAGATATTTTTAATCTTCTGATCTTCGTCTTCAAATGATATACCACCTTGAATGTGCCTTATTCTAATTACCTGGAAGCCACTGTATGTGTTTTAGACCCTAGGTGTTGCTTTGAAAGGATCCTTTGTTTCAGTTAAAGCATCCCCTTGCATTTCTGAACAGTACTGTGAACAGCGGTAAGATGTCATGCCCCCAAAGTGCTTTTTTTCAAGAGGCAACTGGACTTTCTTGTTTTTCTCTGAAGACCTTTCATTTCTCATTCAAGAAGCTTCTTCAGCTCTGACTGGAATCATCCAAGAAAAACAAGAAAGTCCAGTTGCCTCTTGAAAAAGCACTTTTGGGACAACCGGGACCTGGATGACTGAGAATCTTCATGGACAGTAAAATGTCAATTCCTATAGACCAGGGGTGAAATGCTCTCGGTTCACTCGTGCCTGTCGGTCGCCGTAGAGCCGGTCGCCAAGGTAGCGCGAAGCTCCGCCCACCCACCCGGACGCCGCCATTTGGGTTCTTTTACCCTCTGTGCATGTGCAAAGCGTTCTGTGCATGTGCAGAGGGTAAAAGAACCCAAACGCCGGCGTCCGGGTGGGTGGGCGGAGCTTTGGCAACTGGCTCTACGGCGACCGACAGGCACGAGTGAACCGGGAGCATTTCACCCCTGCTATAGACTGTCATAGGATTGCTATGCTAGTATACTGCTTTCAAGAATGATTGTCCCTTGATTTTTTTTTTTGACTCCCCTAATTGTAGTTTAGCATATACATAAGAAAGAGGGTGAGTTTGTTTGGGGGACATCTACCCATGGTTTATGGGACGTGATGATGGCTCAGTGTTTAAAGACACTGAGTTTGTGGGCTGGAAAGCTGACAGCCCGGGTTCAAGACCCAAGCATTGTGCAACGGGCAAGCTCCCGTTACTTGCCTTAGCTCCTGCCCACTTAGCAATTCAAAAGCATGCAAATGTGAGTAGATAAAGAAGTACCACTTTGGTGGGAAGGCAACAGTGTTCCATGCATCTCGGCGTAGAGTCATGCTGGCCACATGACCACGGAAGTGTCTTCGGACAACATTGGCTCCCTTGGCTAGGAAATGAAGATGAGCCCTGCCCCCTAGAGTCGGTTATGAGTGGACAGGAGGAACCTTTACCTTTACCTTACCATGGATGAACTCACCTGCAATTGCCAGTTCCACAGTTGGAGGCACTTTGTTTATAATAGCGGAAATACTGTGACAACAACTATGATGGAAGGAGAAAGCATCATTAATGACTTTGTCTTATTTAACGTTGACATCCTGAGGTCAACCCATTCATCTCCTGAGAATGTTCCAAGATATTAGTCAAAGACAGCCTCTCGTGCCTTATATTTCTGTGGTGTGATTTATAAGTGAGAGAAGTAAAAAGAAAATGTTTGTGTAGTACTGATAGGGATTGTGCAGAAGTGGGCATATATATTTCTTCTCCTTGGCTCCCTAATCTTTATTAGGTTGTTGCATGTGAAAGTTTCTTTTATTTATGCCCTGCCTTGTGACATGGATCCAAGGGGGCTTACAGCAACTTCATCAAACTCTGCTTCAATGCCAAAGTGTTTCTCATGATCAGAGACTTCAGTTGGATAGTCCATGTGGTACATTCATGGGGGCAACTGACTAAAGGTGATTGAACTATGTAAATATAAGTTGTCTATAGAGAACTCAAGCAGATAAGTGACCTGGAAAAGTGGCAGAAGGGAATGAAAATAAGCAGAAAAAAGTATTTGAGAAATTATCTGAAGTCAGGAAGGAACTCAAATCTCACCTGAGAAGAAAAACCAAAAGATTTGTCGAATTATAGATTGGAATTGTTGGATGGTATCTTGGAGATACAATAGTCTAGTCTAACCTACTTCCCAGTTCAGGAATGTCTATGGAGATTCTCAGTCATCCAGGTCATGGTTGTCCCAAATACGTTTTTTAAAGAGGCAACTGGACTTTCTTTGCTTTTCCTTGAAGATGTTTTGCTTTTCATCCCTATTACATTATAGAACAATACATTGTCTTGATATCTAATCAAAATCTACTTTTGTGTCATTCAAACCCATTGTTTCTTGTCCTGATTTTAAGATCAATTCTGCATAATTCTGCCCCATCTTCTATATTCTTCAGGAGTTTCAAAAAAGTTGTCGTGTCTTCTCGCAATGTTCTCATCTCTGAGCTAAACATACCCAACACTTCCAGATATTCTTAATTTTTCCTTCAGGAAATGCTGAGGAGTTTTAGAAACTGGTGGGAGAAGAGGGTTTAGTTAGCCCTGGGGTTTCTGGTGGCCTCATGGTGAGTTCATCACCGCATCCTGGTTCATACTGAGCACACTTAGTCAGCCTGCTACTCCCTACTTACACAGTGCTCTCTTCCTACCGCTCTTGCTGCTTCTCATTGATTTCTCAATTGCCCCAAATAGCAGGTGGCAATTTTTGCTGGAGAGACACTTCATGAATGACTTGTCCTTCCCCTTACTTCGTGACTGCCTAAAGCAAATGCAAGGTTTTTTCCAGCAAGGAGCTGGTGGTGGTGGTGGTGGTGATGGTGGTGGTGCTGTGTGTGTGTGTGTGTGTGTTGTGTGTGTGTGTGTGTGTGTGTGTGTGTAAGGAAGGTTATGAAGTAGACCCGATTGCCAGATGTGAGGAGATGCAAATGATTACAACAGAGAAAATTATTGCCATATGCCAACCTCTTCCCTTTCATCTTGCTTTGTTTCTCTAAGAATACAGCAATTATGGAATCACTCAGAGCTGGTCCCAGCATTAGACAAGCCGGTGCAGATGCTGCGGGCAGGAGTTACTAATTGAAGGCAGCAAGGTATGTGCAGCTGGGATTTGTCCATCACTAAGTGGAATTCATTCACCCATATGCCTTGCTGGGATTTTGTTTTTAGGTCATTGACCAGCAGATGAGCTACTGTGAAGCCCTTGATCCTCACAAGCTTGCTAATACTAATTTTTGCTGCCATTGTTTCTCTAACGCTTGCTTTCTCTAAAGCCATAGTAAGACCTCACCTGGAATACAGGTAGTCCTCAAATATCAACCACAATTTGGCCCAAGATTTATGTTGCTGAGTGAAACATTTTTTTAAGTGAGTTTGCCCCATTTCTTGCCACAGTTGTTAAGGGAATCGTTGCATTTGTTTAGTTAGTAACAGGGTTGTTAAGTGAATCTGAATCACCCATTGACTTTGCTTGTCAGAAGGTCGCAAATGGTGATGGCATGACCCCAGGACAGTGCAACCGTCATAAATATGAAACAATTGCCAAGCTTCTGAGTTTCGATCACGTGACCGTGGAAATGCTGCAAGGGTCGTAAGTGCGAAAAATGGTCATAAGTCACTTTTTTCAACGTTGTTGTAACTTTGAACGGTCACTAAATGAACTATTGTAAGTCAAGGACCACCTGTACTGAATCCAGTTTTGGTCACTGCATTATACAAAAGATGTTTGGACTATGGGAAGAGTGCAGAGAAGAGCAACAGAGATGATTAGGGGACTAGAGGCTAAAACATACGAAGAAAGGAATTGGATAGGTCTAGTACAAAGAAGTGACATGATAGCAGTGTTCCAATATCTCAGGGGCTGCCACAAAGAAGAGGGGGTCAAGCTATTTTCCAAAGCACCAGAAGGCAAGACAAGAAACAATGGATCTCAAGAGAATACTGAACCAGGCTACTCTTCTTAAGCAAAATACGGATCTGTTAGGAATTTCAGTTAGCTATCCAACAGCATGGTTGAAAATGAGATTCTAAAGATGTGAGAGGAGGAATCCAACGTTACTTCTGAAAGAGCCATATTCTGCTTACGGTTCCTGTAGCCATGTACTGAACCAGGCTACTCTTCTAAGCAAAATACAGACCCGTTAGGAATTTCAGTTAGCTACCCAACAGGGTTCTCTTCTCTTTTTCTCTTCTGTCCTCTCCTCTCCTCTCCTTTCAGGATGGTTGAAAATGAGTTTCTAAAGATGCAGGAGGGGGGAATCCAATGTTACTTCTGAAAGAGCCGTATTCTGCTTAGGATTCCTGTAGCCATGTAGCTAACCAAGAGAATACTGAACCAGGCTACTCTTCTTAAGCAAAATACAGACCTGTTAGGAATTTCAGTTAGCTATCTAACAGGATCATGGTTTTCCCTCCAAAGGGTGTTGTCAGGCTGCAAGTGCCGCTCTTTCTAAAGAGAGATAAAGGAGCATCTAAAATGCTCAATATTCTCGCAAGATTCTATTAAGGCAGTTTCTGCCTGTCATATAAATAAGATTCAATGGCTTCAAAGGAGGTCAGCCCAACCATTCCAGTGGAGCTAATGGACTTCTAAAGAGCCAGAGGTGACGGTGATGACCCACTAAAGAGAGCTTGTCGATACCAGCCTTCAGGTGTGCCGGATCTGGAAATGCTCCATCCAGAGATCCTGGATACTTGTTCTTCTCTGTTCTCCTCTGCTCTGCCTCTGGCTCTTCTCCAGCATTAGCAGCAGGCACTGACAGTTAATTGCTGCAAAAAAGAGCTAATCTCTGTTTCTGGATATGGCTTTATTTTCGCTTTAGGAGCTGGCAAATGAATTCACAAAAAGATTATAACGACTCTGTCTTGGGTTTTTTAAGTCTCTGTCCCTGGCGCTCCTTCTTCCAGCGCTGAAAATTTATTTCCTGTCTTCATCCTTTTGAAGTCATCCGCTCCCTGATCTCTCTATCCATTCCTCTTTTCATAAGTCTGCCTGGCTTCAAGACAGCTTGGAACACTTGGCACTATTTTCTCTTATAGTGCCAGGGTGGGGATTTTATCCAGAAGCCCTCGATCTTCTACTCTCGTTCTGCTCTCTTATTCTCATCAGAGCACAAGGGAGCAAAATATGTTACTAAATCTTTTGTAGCGTTCCAGTTCTTCGCAGTTATGCAACAGCTTTCAGCTCACCCCAAATGTTCACTCTTTTGAATGCATGATATACTAATTTAGATTTAAAACATACCAGACATATTTTTTGTATTCTTTAGCATTAGCAGGGCTATAAAATTATCAGCTTAGCGGTCTTGGGAGGTAGTCCAGATGAGAAGCCCATCCAGGATTATTATCTCTTCTTTAATGTAAGGTTACGTTAACAGAATCTTGCAAGTCTGAAATTCATCTCTCAAAGTCCATCTCTCCTTTCTTACTAATGAAACCTATAAAGGTTTCCCTTGTCCAGCCATGTCCAACTCTAGGGGGCGATGTTCATCTCCATTTCTTAGCCAAGGGAGCCACTGTTGTCCAAAGACATTTCCACGGTCATGTGGCCAGCATGACTATACACTGAGGTGCACAGAATGCTGTTACCTTCCCATTGAAGTGGTACCTATTTATCTACTTGCATTTGCATGTTTTTGAACTGCTAGGTGGGCAAGAGCTGGGGCGAGGATGGGAGCTCACCCTGTCCACCGGTGGGTTGCTCCCGGTTTGGCCTGGTTCTGCGAACCGGTAATGGCGGCGGCGGGAGCAGGGGTGGGTTCCGGATTCAGGTACTGCCGGTTCGCTCAGGGATGCGCCACGTGGGCGCATGCATGCATGCGCAGTACTTAAAAAAGCTTCTGCACATGTGCAGAAGCAAAAAACAAGATGGCGCCTATGGCTCGGGGGCGTGGCAGGCCTGGGTCTCTGCCGGTTCCAGCGACCCAGGCCGCCACATTACTAACGGTTCTATAGAGCCGGTCTGAACTGGTAGGAACCCACCTCTGGGCAGGAGGTTCCGCCCACCCACCCGGGATGCTTCTGCACATGTGCAGAAGCATCGCGCGTGCGAGAGCGCATGCACGAACCGGTAGCAACGGGATTTAGAACCCACTACTGACCCCGTCGTGCCCTCTTCCTCACCTACACAGTCCGAGAAAGGGACTGGTCCCTTCTGAGATGTTTGCCATGTCCCCCTCTTATCAAACCATTGCCCAGTTTGCAGCTCTTCCTCCCAGGATCATTCCCACATGCCATTACATCATGCAATGCCTGGAAAGATAGGAGTCTAGACAGTAAGGAACTAGATGCTTATAGAGGTAGCGTTCATTCAACACATACAGCATTATTCATAGAAAACTACAGCTTTCAAATAATAACCTGGATATGTGACTACCAATAAAGGAGAATATTTGTAACTCAGGGTTGAAATGAGGGGTCCTTGGTGCTCTCTGAGCTTGCTTGTTTTCTTGCAGATGTTTCATTACCCAAACTATCCAAAAATGCCAGGGAATTTCTAGAAGCCTAGCACTCTGACAAATCAGCCATCAATAAGACACATTGACATTAACAACATCTATAGACCATGCAAAAGAGACAATCAACCAACCCAAAAGAGAAAATGACTCTAGCACCTCTCCACCAGTAATCAGCACCCAATCAGCATAGATTAACTCCAAGGTTAAAAGACCAACAACCAAGTAAGCAATACCCCAATCCAGAAACTGCCAAAGAAGCCAACAGCAAACAACCAAAGCATCTCTAAGACCACCTCCCACCACACAGACAGGCAAGACACCAGAATATAAACTGACAGCAAACAGCACCCCTTGCTACTGTAGCACTGATGATGTTACCTAGTTAGGGTAATGAAACGTCTGCAAGAAAACAAGCAAGCTCAGAGAGCAACAAGGACCCCTCATATGTGACTACGTAATAAAAGCAATTTGTTGATATCACTTTACCTTTCTCCTAGGAATTTTGGTCATCTATGAGCTAGGCAAGGTTTGAAAGAAGTCAGATTTTGTCTTGTTTAAATACTTAGAGGAAATGCAAGGGCCATTCTACCCTTAAAATGACCAAAGAAATACTGATCGGGAATCAAGTACTCAAGTCTTACAAAACAGGATCCAGGTACATTGTTCAAATTGCCTTGCCCTAAAGCAAATTCTTAATCATAGGTGCTTGGGAATTTAGCCCCCGAGAGACCTCCCTGCTGGATGAAAGATTTAGTAACAGTCTTGTTTAAATTTAGGGCTTAAAAGGGAACTGTTTGGGAACTGTCTAGATCAGTGGCCCCCAACCTTTTGGGCATCAGAGATGGTTCCATGGAGAGAGGTTTTTCCATGGACTGGAGGTGGCGTGGTTTCGTGTGCTGCCTGCATCCTGTGGATGGGTCTTCACTTGTTTGCACAGCCCAGTTTCTGGCATGCCGCAACCCAGTGCTGATCCATGGACCAGGGGGTGGGGACCCCTGCTCTAGATCAATGGTTCTCAGCTTGTGGTCTGCAGATCCCTGGGGAGCCGCAATGTCACATGAAGGCTTGAAGAAATGTTATGATTTGAATCTTGAGTTAAGTCTTGGAGGTCCATGGCCATGGTCCATGCTCCATGGCCACAAAAAGTATTTAAAGGGGTCCATGGTGAAGAAAAGGTCGAGAGCCACTGGTTTAGATGGAGCAGATGTTGAACTCAGAACTACCTGCTATATTAGATCAGGGTTACAAATGCTTCTAATGTACCAAAGAAGCGTCCTGATTTAGATTAAAATCTAAGTCGAAGATACATTACCGGATCTGTTCCTCATCAATATTCCCCCCAAAATTTCCAGTGAATTCCATGCCTTCCATCTTTCTCTCCATCAATTTCTCTGTCTTTTTTTTTTCTGGAGCTAATTCAGTAAGACCTCCACCATCTCACCTGTACATAATTCCTTAAGGTTGGGACCAGTTCAGAAGTTTGCTAAAGTCCTGGAATTTAGGAAGCCGGGACTTGACAATGTCACCCCCCAACGTGGAATAATTCATGCTGAACAGATGTAGCCCAATATCTGTGAACCACTCTCATGGAAGAGTATTCAGTGGGAGGTAATGAAAAGTCTAAAGCATTTACCAAAGAGATTGCCAACAGTTTAAGATGGCAATTGTGCTGTTGTTGTACACTCAGCAGCAGCAGAGATAACTAAAGATGAATGATCAGGCAGTATAGGCACTATAAATGCGCTTCATAGCTGCAGGAAATTGGGTGTTTATTTTTTACAATAGAACAGGTTATTATTATTCAGTTCTATTTTGAAGCCTTGTCTGATGCTTTTTATATATTAATACATTAAGTCATGGTTGAAATTGCCACCAATTGGTTCCTTCTTTTTTTCACAACCCTTAGAACTACTAATGTCTCCTTGTTTGGGGAAATGACTTCTATGATCCTATCCTATTGCCAGATATCCCCCTATTCTTCAGTGCCCTTCAGTTGCCCTCCCTCTCTGAGCCCAATTTTCAGCCAGCCAGAAGTGGGATCAAAGGAGCCCACCACTTCCTCTCCTCCATAGCACTGTTGTCAGCTCATTTAAAAGAATAACTTAGTTGGAAGGGACCTTGGAGGTCTTCTAGTCCAAACCCCTCCTCAAGCAGGAGACCCTATACCATTTCAGACAAATGGCTGTCGAGTCACTTCTTAAAATCCTCTAGTGATGGAGCACCCACAACTTCTGGAGGCAAGCCGTTCCACTGGTTAATTGTCCTTACTGTCAGGAAATTTCTCCTTAGTTCTAGGGTGGGAGAATCTTGTGAGAATATTGAACATTTTAGATGCTCCTTTATCTCTCTTTAGAAAGAGCGGCACTTGCAGCCTGACAACACCCTTTGGAGGGAAAACCATGATCCTGTTGGATAGCTAACTGAAATTCCTAACATGTCCGTATTTTGCTTAAGAAGAGTAGCCTGGTTCAGTATTCTCTTGGGTAGCTACATGGCTACAGGAACCCTAAGCAGAATACGGCTCTTTCAGAAGTAACACTGGATTCCTCCTCTCATATCTTTAGAATCTCATTTTCAACCATCCTGAAAGGAGAGGAGAGGAGAGGAGAGGAGAAAGGAGAGGAGAGGAGAAAGGAGAGGAGAGGAGAGGAGAAAGCAGAGGAGAGGAGAGGAGAGGAGAGGAGAGGAGAGGAGAGGAGAGGAGAGGAAAGGAAAGGAGAGGAGAGGAGAGGAGAAGGGAAGAGAAGGGAAGAGAAGGGAAGCAGGTTACTAACTTATCTTATGATATAAGATATAAGATATAAAATAGATATAAGATATGATAGATATAAGATATAGGATAACCTTCATTGTTTCTTTTCTGTGTACACAATGGCACACTTTAAAATGACATTCTATCTACACAAGGGTCCACTCTCAAATAAAATAAAATAAAATTATTTTGAATACATAGTGGAAAAAAGAGTCTTGAGAGCTAACAAAGTTGATACTCTATAATCAGGGGTGGGCTGCTGGGGGTTCGCAGGGGTTCGGGAGAACCTCTAGCTAAGATTCTGTGCAGTTCGGAGAACTGGCCCCGCCCACCCCACCCTGCCCCTCCCAGGAGTCTCCTCACGTTCCACTTTTGGATGCCAGGTAAGTGCAGGGCGTGCAGGGAGGCTCAGGGAGGATGAAAAACGGGCCTACCAGAAGTTCAGGAAGGACGGAAACGGGCCTCTAGAGGGCCTCCAGAGCCTGGGGAGGCCGTTTTCTCCCTCCCAGAGGCTCGAAGAAAGCCTCCGGAGCCCGGGGAGGGCAAAAACGCTCCCCCCGGCCATGATGCAGGAGGCCGACTAGGCCACGCTTACCATGGCCACGCCCACCCAGCAACTGGGCAGAGAACCCCTTGCTAAATTTTTTGAAGCCCACCCCTGTCTATAATACAAAGGTATTACAGAATCTAGTTCTTCTGCTTTTTGAACATTATTTATGAACTTGGATTTATGCATGAGTTTAAAAAATATGTTACTGTAGTTTCATGGTTGCTAGGATCATTACCAGGATCATCAAATAGAGAAGCCTGAGCATACAAGTTTTTTTGCATGTCTCTTTCTCTTGCTTTGTGGTGGTGTTTTTAATAGGGATGGAGGGGTCCATCGCGTGTCATTTCTGCTTAAGAGATGAGCAACTTGGGAAAGGCTCTGTTGTGCGTGGGGCTCCGTGTGTGCGCGTAGATGCACACGTTTTCTCTTTCAAATAGTAACAAAAATCGATTCTTAACCTTTCAAGGAGTTTATAAAATCCTGATGTGAGGTTCAATGGGCATTGATTTCTCTGCTTGCATAGGCTCCCCATGAATGCTCATGAATGAGCTGGGTTGTTGTTTTTTTCTCTTTTGGCTATGTTCTGAGCAGACCAAAACAGATGTTACCACTACATTTCAGCAAAAGAATGAAAAAGTTACTTCTTCCAATACAGATTCTTCTCTTCTGTATTTCCAATGAATCTTACTGGTTGAAACTTATGAGAATAAATGCCAGGAGAGCCTGTAATATAAAGAAGAATCCACCAGTCCTGAAAGCAAAGTCAGAACGACTGCACCTAGAAACCAAAACATAGAGGAAAAATATGGGGAAATGAATTGTACCAGGAATGCAGCTTTTTTAAAAAAATAGACAGGAACCCTGTAGCTGATTACAGCTCTTTCAGAAGTAACATTGAATTCCCCCCCCACACACACACCTTTAAAACCTCATTTTCAACCATCAAGAGGAGAGGAGAGGAGGGGAGGGGAGGGGAGAGGAGAGGAGAGGGGAGGAGGAGAGGAGAGGAGAGGAGAGGAGAGGAGAGGAGATGGGAGGAGAGGAGAGGAATAGAATAGAATAGAATAGAATAGAATAGAATAGAATAGAATAGAATAGAATAGAATAGAATAGAATA
>QLTV01002829.1:355950-369398 GCA_003457575.1 Thermophis baileyi
CAGAGGGGGGCCCGGGGGGGGGGTGGGTGGGAATAGAATAGAATAATAGAGTTGGAAGGGGCCTTGGAGGTCTTCTAGTCCAACCCCCTGCTCAGGCAGGAAACCCTATACCATTTCAGACAAATGGTTGTCTTATGAAGTGAGTTTAAGGGGCTGGAGGCGAAAACATATGAAGAACAGTTGTAGAAATTGGTTATGTCTAGTCTAGGCTGTTTTCCCCCCCCCCCAATTCCATCTCAACCCTGCAAACTTTTAGTTGTTGGCAAGGCAAGCATTACCAATGATATATATTAAAAAAATCTATTAAAGTATCCTTTGAATCTTTAAAAAGTGACTATTTATACAACCCAATTACAAATGGCAGCTTTTCGTGGTGAGCTTATGTATTTCACAGCATGGGGTGGATTTTAGAGGCATGATAAAATCCGTGCAGTGGAAACTGGGTAGAAATGGTGGGGAGAGTTTTCCGTATGACTTTTCTCTGTATTTGCAAGAAAAGGCATTTGCCTGGACTGAAAAACAGGGATAACAGAGACTGGGGGGGGGTTAAAAAAAGGGGGGACCATTTAAAGCACCAGCTGTGCTTTGATATATTATGACAGATGGAAAAAAAGGAAGGCCGGTAACTTTAATTAGAGAACTGGCACAGTTCGCTTCTGAGATTAAGCTAGTTTGGTTTAGTGGTGAAGGCACCAGGCTAGAAACCGGGAAATTGGGAGTTCTAGTCCTGCCCTAAGACACGAAGGTCAGCTGAGTGATTTGGGGCCAATCACCAGGAGACAGTGAATTCTAATCCCGCCTTAGGTGTGAAAGCCAGTTGAGTGACTTTGGACCAATTGTGAGGAGACTATGAGTTCTAGTCCCACCTTAGGAATGAAAGCCGACTGGGTGACTTTGGACCAATTGTGAGGAGACTATGAGTTCTAGTCCCACCTTAGGAATGAAAGCTGACTGGGTGACTTTGGGTCAATCACTAGGAGACAGTGAATTCTAGTCTCCCACGTTAGGCATAAAAGTCAGCTGGTGTGGCCAGTCACTCTCTCTCTGCTTCACCGACCACATAGGGTTTTGTTGTGGGGAAAATAGGAGGAGGAAGTCTGTTGATGGGCATTGTGGGGAATTAAAATGGAGGGTTGTCATTATAATTGTCCATGAACTTCTGTGATGCAACAATGTCAACATCCTTGTCATGGCAGTTGTCCATTCCTAGCTGTCCCACCCCACCCCAAGGCCTCGGCCATTGTCTTATTAGATACCATGTGTACAACATCTGGAGTACATGTACAGATATAAAGTTAGCCAAGTGACAGATTCCAGCAGTGTCCCTTTCAAAGAGATAGAGTTTACATGAGCAAAGATAGCATTTGCAGAAGATTAACGTTCCCCATCTGAATTAATCTTGAAGTAGGAACATAAATGTTTAAAGATTGGTGCTTTCTCCCTCAACAAACTGTACCAAAGGCAAAAGCGTATGTACAAATCCGTATAAAAAGAGATAAGAAGGAGAGGAGGTTTTTTTTTATAAATATAACATGAACCTGTCATCTTTGGAGTTAAGTGCCTACATTTTACACAATCCCATCTTTGTTTCATAATTTTAATTTAATTTCAAACATAAATAAACGTGTCTGTGTTTGTTTGTGTGTGTGTGTGAATAGTATTTGCTTTATCTGATATGTTAAAGAAAAATAAAGAATATATGTTTACCCTTTGCTAAACAAAATATCCTTCTTTCCTTCCTTCCTGCCTGCCTGCCTGCCTGCCTGCCTGCCTGCCTGCTTGTCTACTTTACTGCCTTCCTCCCATCCATTCATCCATCCATCCAAGGGTGGGTTCTAACTTACCTCGCTGCCGGTTCGCTTCCTCCCATGCTGTGTAGCTGCGCGCGCATGTGCAGTGCCAAAAATTAAAAAAAAAAAATCCAAAAAAAGCACCAAAAACAAGATGGCAGCGCACGCGCAGTGCTGGGAACTCGGCTTCTGCGCATGCGCAGAAGAAAAAAAATAGTAAATTTTTTTTAAAAAATTCAAAAAAAAAAGATGGCAGCGTCCACGGACTGGCACCTACAGAACCGGCTCCATGACATCACCAGCGGTTTGCTACCGGTTCTATAGAACCGGTGCGAACCGGGAGGAACCCACCTCTGATCCATCCATCTTGTGACTTTATTCAATCAAAGGGACCTGGAGCATGTCAACTCTGCTGTCAAATCTTGTACGATAAGCAGAAATGGAGACAAGGAATCTAGCTATACCCAACTCTATACTATAAAGAAGATTGTAGCTGAAGACCAGCCCTTTAAATTGCTCCTGAAAACCAGTGGGTAGCCATTGAGGTTTACACAATGATAGTGTTACATGGGTATACAAATAGTGCACCACTTACATTTGTAAGTGGGTAGCCATTGAAGTTTACACAATGATAGTGTTACATGGGTATACAAATAGTGCACCACTTACATTTGTGTAAAGGCTCTCTAAGTCATGCTTGCCAATTATTCTTCGAGCAGGGACAAAATTCTAGAAGTACACCCCAATTGCACATAGGTTCTGCCTGGGCCAGCGCAAACCCATCCAGAATCCCTAGATCTTGCTGTTCCTAAAACCCATAGCCACCTAGTTTTGCTAGGATTCACTCTAAACTTATTTATCCACAACCTCTACTACCTTCCAGACACCGAGGAAGAACATGGACAAAAAAGAACTTCCACAGCATTGGTGGGAGGTCAAGATATACAATTAAAAAATCATTAGTGTCATGATGGTACATGATCCAATGCCATCAGATGACCTACTTGAGTAGCTTCATACAGATATTAATTAGAAGATGAAGAGGGTAGAGGCTGTTAGAATTCAGAAATCAAAGGGTTAGGGCTGGACCTCTCCCCCTACAGAAACACAACCTGGAACCAACCTTGAAAGAAGGAAGGGATACCATCCCACCCCCCACCCTCTATATAATTCCCTGAGCCATTATTGATAGGATCAAAAGCCACTGAAAGCTCAAGGAGGACCATAATTTATTAAATTTATATGCTGCGATTTTACTGTCCAAAGTGACTCTGGGCAGCTTACAATAATAAATCTACCACCCCCCATTCCGATCCCTGCAGACATCATCCACAAATTTGTTCAGTGCTGTGTCAGACCTATACATCTTCTTTTAACGACCCCATAATCCCATGTGGCGTGGAGTCTGGGCAACTGAATGGAGCTAGCAGAGTGTTTTAATGGCCGGATGCCCTTCCTGTCACCAATGTTGAGGTTTGTTCAGCAGATATATTCCCACTGTGCCCAGAGAGAGAAATATCTGCCTCTACCTAGGTTCGAACTCACAGCCTCCTGATTGTGAGGCAAGAGCTCCACCTCTAAGCCACCGCACCACTCCCTGTGTCAGACGTATACCCAGGTCTGAAATTCAGTTGAAAAGGGTCCAGAAAACAGACAGGATTAAGAAAACATCATTGAAAATAAACCCCAAATAAGATTTCACTCCATTTTGCTTTTTATTCCCTCCCAGATAGATTTTATCTCAAAGCAAGAAAAGAATATGGCCTGTTGTGTCCTGGCTCTAACATTTTGGGGATCGCTTGATCCATTAAACTACATCTGGAAAACCTGGGGAAAGCAAATCCATACTGAGGTCTCCTAAAGATTAATACATTTCCACCCTGAAGGTAATTGAGGATTTGAGCCACTTCCTTCATGTGAAATTTATGAGCCAGGAGATTTGACCAAATATTCAGATGTATTTGGGGAATGGAAGCAGTGGTGGGTTGCTACCGGTTCGGACCGGTTCGTGCGAGCCGGTGGCGGAAATTTGGCCCCGTTCGCCAAACCGGTAGTGATGGCCGGCTTGCCACGCCCCCGAACCAGTTCCCCGCTTGAAAGCGGCTGGCAAAGAACCTTCTGCACATGCGCAAAGGCTTCTGCACATGCGCAGAGGGTCAGTACCCGGATGTGACATTTATTTTATTTATTTTCTTTGTTTGTCAAACATGTACAAGATAGCAGGTATAGGTATAAACATAAACATAATCAAAGTGAATACAGATAGATTGAAAGCGGCTGGCAACGAACCCTCTGCGCATGCGCAAAGGCTTCTGCACATGCACAGAGGGTCAGTACCCGGATGTGACGCTCTTCCGAACCGGTAGGGAAGGTAAGAGGAGCCCACCACTGAATGGAAGGACAGCCTGTCTATGATATTAATACTTGGTGTGAATGTTGGGAGACACTGAGTAACAAATGCCTAGTGCCGATTGCACAGAAACTTTGGTTCCAGAAGATACATGCTCTTCCTTCTTGCTTTTCATGTTTCACTCTGTCAGAGGCCTTGGTTGCCACTCTTCTAAACTAGCTACCAAAGTGATAATTAAGATTTAATTATCTGCACAATGAGCAATCATATTAAGTAAATTAATTAAATTTAAATTGCATTTCCATGTAAATCCGAATTGCATTACATTTAGTTTTTGTCCTGGCCCATTCTATGTTTTAGGGAGTATAGCTCCTGGTATAAACCACAAAGACCAAAAGCAGATCTGCCCAATAGCATATCAAGCTATCTCAAATGCCTCTATGTTCTGCCCATAAAGGGCCCGCATACTGTTATGATGAGTTTGATCAATTGCCCTGCTTATGTGAGTCGTGATGTTGCTGGTTTTCAAAATGAATGAGAGTGCTTAAATTAGAGGGGAGGGAGAGTTTAGGAAGAATGAATTTGTTCAGCTTGCAAATTGTTCTGAACTTAGAACACAGATTCTGAATCTGAATCTGGAGAGGATGCTACAGATGAGACATCAAGCCAAGAATCACATGAAGTTGATCAAACTACTTGGACAGCAGCAGCAATCAGATGCGGATGAAGTAAGGCATCCCAACCCCAACACCTGGTGAGTAGAGAGGATTGCAGAGCACATATGTTCCATGAAGCTTGTCACCAAGCAAAGGAATAAGTGTCTTGATCGATGACAGCTGGCTGCAGCCTGATTTTAAGAGGTAGCCCTGACCCATGTTCCCTTTGCTGGAAACAATGCCTGATCTCTGTTTCTTTTGTGACATTCCTATGGATTTTGTTTGTATAAGAAACCTTGACTGTGTCACCTCTGGACTGACCCAGAACCTTGACCCAGCTCTCAGAATCTTCGACTGGTTTTGGTCTATTCTTCTGCACAGTCCTATTTAAAAGCCAATATTTCAGACAACAATCTGAGACTCTTTTTGATTTGCATTCCTTTGTTATCTCTTTAACTTTGAATCAACTGTGAACCACCATAATAATTGTGTAAGTCAGTATTCGGAACCAGAAGTAGCACATGAATTATCTTCTTTAATAAGCATCAATAGGTGCAGCCTTTAGTTAATCTTCTGATCTCGAAAAAGCTAAGCAGGGTTACAGCTTGTTGGAATTTGGATGGGAGAATCCCAAGAAATAGCAAAGTTGTAGATTATACTGAAAAATACCCCAGAAAAAAAGCAACAGTGGACTATTTTTACATTGTTGCTAATATAAATTTGTGAATACAGTATGTTCACAAAATAACTGGAAGTTGAACTTAACTCATGTTGTACTTTGTTTTTTTCTTTTCACCCTTAAGTTAAAATAATGAAATCCCAACACACTATGAGCCTCATAAATCTTTGTGTTGTTGGTTTTTTTTTCTTTGTAGTAAGGCTTTCTATTTATTTTATTTTATTTTTCACAGTTTTGAACCGCCATCTCCCTCCAGCCAACTGAAGGCCCAAAGAACACCTACAAGGAAATTTAAGGGGTACAAAGGGGGGGGGGAGTCGCTCCTGGAGAAAATGAGATATTCTAAGAGCAATCTTGTTAAGTTTAAAGACAATGGAGGGCAATTTTGAAAGGTTTTCTAGAATTCTTGAGATAAGCTTTGGTTGTTTTTCCCCCCCATCTTCTGAAAATCAGAAGCACAGTATGAGTGACATCTGACCTCTCTCTGTGAGGAGTTTCTCTAAATTGTTCCTCACCTAACATCCTGCGGTGAGTACAAATTGCTTCCAGGTATCCGGCATACAGGCTGTTACAAGCCAGAAATAGGTTGCCTCTATTTCGGTGTGATGCTGCCTGCGTCGGTAAAAACACAAATCTAAAACAGTAATCCTTTGAGGTAGCTATTGTCCTCTTCTTTTTCAAGTCTAAGTGGTAAATTTGCTTTGTACAATTAGCCAGCAAGCCACTCTTCCACTCCCTGTGAAATTCTCCGTGTCATTCTCTTGTGAAAATTCATCCTGGACAGGCCACAAATTAAAACGGTGTCGGCTTTAAAGGCCGTACCGTGGTTCCCTTTGAATGTGCATCACGTACAAGTCCAAACACAAAGCTATTTCAAAAGAAAGCTTCCTCAAAAGAGGAAGAAAAAAAAAAAACCCCAGAAGTCTAAGAATGACTATTATGGATCAGAACACTTGGTTCCCTTTGCAGATGCCTCTGAATGTCCACAAGTGGAGCATTAAAACAAAATTAAACAGAACTTCTTGGAAGAAAGGACAAGATACCGGTGAAATGAATTTTTTAAAAAACTGAGAATTTTACTTTTACTTTTAAGGACTAGAGTAGATACTTAGAAGTGAACTGGTTGGCTTTTCAAATAAAAAGATAAGTGTGCTTGGTCTAATTTTTTTTTTAACCAATGGGGAAAGGGGTAATCCAGTTTCAGACCAGAATGGGAACCAATCATCCTTTCCTCTTCTACAGTCCTACTTCAGATTTCCCCACCCCAGCAGTGATGGTTTTCAAGAAAAGATTGGACAGCCACTTGTCCAATGATTGAGTCACCATGTGCAAATAGGCAGCAATATAAATTTTCTAAACAAATAAATAAAATAAATGGTATAAGGACTCCTGCCTTGGGCAGGATTGGACTAGAAGACCTCCCAAGATCCCTTGCAGCCCTACGATTCTATGATTCTATGATTTAAGGATTATACAGGATGTCCTGGTTTAGTGACTAGTGACTGGGTTGTTAAGCAAAGCGGTTGCCAAGAGAAACAGCCCCTGTGCTTATAATTTGACTTCAACTTTGCTTTACAGACTTACGAAGGTCTATAAATGCAAGATTGGTTGCAAAGTTACTTTTTTTAAAATGTATTTATTTTTCTTTTATCACCAAAGATAAAATACAAAAGTTACTTTTTTTTTATAATTGTCATAACTGTGAACGGCCGCTGTCTGTGGAAGTCACTTAATGAGGACTACCTGTATAAGATTCACCATCACGTCTAGTTTGGATAAACATTTTTGTTTTTAGCTGAATTCCAGTACGTTTAGCAAAGCGCATCTTGTTCAGCTTCCCCAGCTCAATGAACTCTCATAAAGAGCATGACAAAAACAGGAGCTATTTGCACAAAAGAATGCACAGAAATCATACAGTACATCAAATATGAGAAATTGGTTCCAACACCCTTTATATTCACACAGGGTAAAAACAGGTACCAGCATGGATCTATCTTCTTTGGTTCTTTCAAAAGTGGGTGAAAGCTGAAGTCCTTAGTTATGCTTTCCTTTTGTTTCTTTAATCTATTCTTTTATGGTTTTTAAAATGGTGACAATAAGAAAAAAGAATAAAATGTGAAAATAAAAACGCATACATCATCAAGGAAACAAGACAAAAAGTGCATTTTAAAAAAACTGAAGTAAAATACAAAAAAGAAAAAAGTATATCGTTTTAACAGTGACTAGATACAATTTATAAATATTTATCTAATGCAATTATTCAAGTACATATACATTTCTAATGCATTTTTAGAACTCTCGTTTTAACCTATTTTGTTTTCTATAAATGAGTTCTACATTTCATTATATTTATCAATGCAAAATCACATCTATAAGCAATCTGCTCATAGGTCTATGGAGATTCTCAGTCAACCAGGTGATGTTTGTCCCAAATGTACTTTTTGGCAACTGAACTTTCTTTGTTTTTCCTTGAAGACATTTCGCTTCTCATCCAAGAAGCTTCTTCAGTTCCCTAGCATTCAGTTAGGGCACAGATAAACTTCCAAATGGCCTCAATGATTCTCAGAAAGAGTGCTAACAATCAGAAGACTGCAAGAAATATAAATCCTTCCATTCTCCACCATTCAGTCAGAACTAAAGAAGCTTCTTGGATGAGAAGTGAAATGTCTTCAAGGAAAAATGATGATTTTGGGCCAGTCACTCACTCATACCTCAACCCACCTGACAGGGATATTGTTGTGAGGGGAAATAGGAAGAGGACAGAATATTAGGTATGTTCACTGCCTTGAGTTACTTATAAAACAATAATAAAGGTGGGATAAAGGTTAAATAAATATATATTTATACAGTCCATTACTTTCTCCCAAAACTTAGTGTGCAAATGTGTGTTTCAAAGGAATATTATCCTTATTCCTTCTCCAGTAAAATGTTGTCCCAAACCAGGGGTGTCAAACTCAAGGCCTGGGGGCCGGATCCGGCCTGCAGGGTGCTTAGATCTGGCCCATGGGGCTGCCCTGGAAATAGCAAAGGATCGGCCCGCGCACGGCCCTCCCGAGCTTCATTTTCACTGGCAGAGAGTTGCAGGAAGCCGTCGCAGCTGAAAACGGAGCTTGGGAGTCCGTTTTTGCTGGCAGAGTGGTCGGGCTACCACAGGCACCCCTGACACGAGTGGCATCGAACTGGCCACACCCACCCTGGCCACGCCCCCTTTCCCCCCCCCCCGAGGTCAAACACAACCCTGATGCGGCCCTTAATGCAATTGAGTTTGACACCCCTGTCCCAGACAATCCGTTTCTACTGAGATGTAATGGAGACCAATACATTTTAAACCTTTTTTTTTTTGTTGTTGTTGCTTAAGTGATCATTTAAGGTGCATGAACACTGCTGGTTGTACTTTTCTAACTGGCAAAGAGAAAAGGAGGAGATTATCTTGCTCTCTGCTTCAAGCTGCTTGCCCAGCATCTGCGGGATACCACAGCGAGACCGATGCGAATCTCCGCCGTCCCTTTTCTTTACATAAATGGACTGCACCTTAAAAAGAAGACACGCGGTGACATTAGCTAATCAATACAGAGAGCTGCAGAGCGAAGGAAGAGCCATCTGGAAAGATTATAGCATCAGGCAAACCACAAGCAGGTACATGATTGGCAAAAGAAGAGGGGGGGGGGGAAAGACACTCATCTGGGTTTTCAGACAAGCCGATAGATTGATTCTGAATCCTGCTAATTGTCTGGTCCAACACAAGAGCTCAGGTGCTGCCCTGGGAGAAGTAAGGCAACTCCGTCTCCTTTTAGATCCGAGAAAAAAGACTTGAATGGTTGATTTATTTATTTATTTAGCACATGGCGCTGTAGAAAGTCAGCACCCACCCACCCTCCTAGAGAATAAAATATTTTGGGGCAGAATATTAAAAAGGCAGAATATTATATTTCCCCTAAAGGAGAAATGGTAAAAAAAAAAAAAATCTTAAGGGAGGCAGGAACCAGCCCCAGTCTCCCTGCCCCAAGCACAAACTGAGGAGGCCAGCTTTTTAGAAATGCAGATTTGGTAATCCATTCAGAAAGACTGGGTCAGACAGAAACTTCACATAAGCAACAAGCTAAAGGTTGACAAGATTCTTCTTCTTCTTGTGCCATATCCGTCATCGGACGTTGGCGATCATGTTGGCAATCCTATTTTTATCAACAGCTGCACAAAAAAGTGCTGCTGAGTTTTGTCCAAACCGGTCCCTTAGATTTTGAAGCCATGATGTTCTTCTTCTGCCTGGACCTCGTTTGCCTTCAATTTTTTCCTGGAGGATTAGGTGAAGTATGACGTATTTTTCCAGGTGTCGCATCACATGTCCAAAATATTCTAACTTTTATATATTTTATGGTTTTGATGATTTCCCTTGGCTTTCCCAGGCAGTTTATCACCTCCTCATTTCTGATTTTGTCAACCCAGCTGACAAAGATTAACTCAGACAAACACCTAGGATTTGCATTTCCCCTCCTGCCTATAGAGCCAGGCATGACCCCTACATGACCCCATAGGGATCCAGAAGGTATAAAACTCATCCACTTTCAACTCCATTTGGTTAGCTGTCCCAGAACTGCACACTGTGTGTGTGTTGGTTCTGCTCACTAATAAACAGAACCTTTCTGTCCAATCAGCTTGCATTTTATTCCCACCCTGGATTTTTCTTCCAACAGAATCTACAGAGGTCATACAATCATTGATGTACAACACTAATAAATCACATTACAGGTAGCAATAGCCATAGCCCTTAGACTTATATACCTCTTCACAGTGCTTTACAGCCTTCTCTAAGAGTCAGCATCTTCCCCCAACAATCTGGGTCCTCATTTTACCCACCTCGGAAGGATGGAAGGCTGAGTCAATCTTGAGCTGATCAGGATCGAACTCCTGGCTGTGGGCAGAATTCGCCTGCAATACTGCATTCTAACCACTGTGAAGGGAGGGAGGGAGGGAGGGAGGGAGGGAAGGAAGGAAGGAAGGAAGGAAGGAAGGAAGGAAGGAAGGAAGGAAGGAAGGAAGGAAGGAAGGAAGGAAGGAAGGAAGGAAGGAAGGAAGATAGCAATAGCACTTAGACTTATATACCGCTTCACAGTGCTTTACAGCCCTCTCTAAGCAGTTTACAGAGTCAGCCTATTGCCCCCAACAATTTGGGTCCTCCTTTTACTGACCTCGGAAGGATGGAAGGCTGAGTCAACCTTGAGCCAGTCAGGATCGAACTGCTGGCTTATGGGCAGAGTTAGCCTGCAATACTGCATTCTAACACCTGCACCACCACAGAAAGGAGGGAGGAAAGGAAGGAGGGAGAGAAAGGAAAGAAGGGAGGGAGGGAGGAACAGCAATAGCACTTAGACTTATATACCGCTTCACAGTGCTTTTACAGCCTTCTCTAAGCGGTTTACAGAGTCAGCCTCTTGCCCCCAACAATCTGGGTCCTCGTTTTACCGAGGTAGTCCTCAATGTATGACCACAATTGAACCCAACATTTCTGTTGCTAAGTGGGACATTTCTTAAGTGAAATTTGCCCCATTTTATGAACTTTCTTGCCATGGTTGTTAAGTGAATCACTGCATTTGTTAATTTGATGATACAGTTGTTACGGTTGAATGTGGCTTCTCCATTGACTTTGCTTGTCAGAAGGTCGCAAAAGGGGATTACATGACTCCAGGACACTGCAGTCCATCATAAATATGAGTCAGTTGCCAAGTGTCTGAATTTTGATCACATGACCATGGGGATGCTGCAATGGTTGTGTAAAAAAACAGTCACAAGCCACTTTTTTCAGTGCTGTTGTAACTTTGTACGGTCACTAAATGAACTGTTGGAAGTCGAGACTTCCTGTAAAAGTTTAAATAAAGAACCGGCAAATATATACATGGATGTATATATAAACGTATGGGCGATATAATATACGAGATAAGATATTAAACTAAGGTCAAACCATGATAAAATCAACATAATACGGTACCATAAAGTCACAATAGGATAATTGTTATAATTCGACAGAAACTAACCATTAACTGCTTGTGGTGTGACACTCAACTGTTGATGTAGAAATGCAAGAAAGCTTTGGAGTCTCTGCTACTCACAAAGTTCCTGCACAAACACTTAGACAAGTAGAAGATGGATGCAGGGGTGGGTTCTAACTTACCTTGCTGCCGGTTCGCTTCCTCCTGCGCCACGTGGGCGCACGCGTGTTGCGCCGCATGCATGCACAGTGCTGAAAATCCAGCTTCTACGAATGCACAGAAGCGAAAAACAAGATGGCGGCGCCTACGGCGCCACCGAGAAAGTTGGTTCAGGGGCGTGTCCAGCCGGCCATCACTGCCGGTTCGGCGAGCGGGGGGAAATTCCCACTACCGGTTCTAAAGAACCGGTCTGAACCGGCAGGAACCCACCTCTGGATGGATGCGTTTTTATTCTAAAAAAACCACTAGGTGCTTTGGACTTAAGAACACAGGGTTGTGTTTGTGTGTGTGTGTGAGTGTATGTGTGTGTGTGTGTCAGTAAAATGTGGAAGAAGAAGTCAAAACTCAGAAGCTGCTGGCTGGACAAATTTGCATTTTAATAGCTTTCCAGGTCTCAGTATCATTTACTTTTACAAAACATAGGTTTACTAGCACAATTTGAGTGAGGATTTAAGAGTCTGGGTGTGTAGAACAAGTTAGACAAGGCTAAAATGGAGCTGGGATGTTTCTGGGCTGCCGCATTGCAGCACCTCGAATATTATTTCGCATTGTGCAAACTAGATCACCATCTTAAATCACTATTTACTTCAGTGGATTACGATTTTAGGGTTTAGCATGTAGGGTTCACCCAATCCCTGTATTTCTTTTAAGTTGACAAGCGTATCTTCAGATTTTTTTTTTCCTTTCAGATTCTCATTTATTTATTTATTTTTCTGGCCCGCGGAGAAAGTCCCACCTCTCAGAAGAAAATGTAGAACCTCTTCCCCTTTGCGCGGAAAAGTTGAGAGATACATATCGGCCTGATTCAGTAAATAATTCAACATATGACCTTGATGCTTATTGATTCCTCAAGCTGTTTATCTTTCTGGTGTGCTCCCCGGCAAAAACAATTATCACTTAATTATAAAATGGTCTGGCTTGAGGGAGCCTTCCAATTGGCTGGCAAACACACTGAAGGGATAAGATAATCTATGGAAACTAAACAGCCCCGACAGAAAACGCTGTTTAATATTCCAAACCACAAACTTCATTCTAATTTTTTTTCCCTGACACATTTCCCCCCCTCATCCCTCATTTCAAAAATCACTTAAGGATATTTAGCCAATCACAGCCTCGCCTGGCTGGCTGAGAATTCTTACCTCATACTATGAATTTAGCTGGATAACAACAGGTGCTGCTACACAAGAGAAATCCAATATTTTTTTTAGAGGTAGTCCTTGACTTACAACCACAACGGAGTCCAAAATTCCTGCCGCTAAGTGAGAAACATGTTAATTTGAGTTTTGCCCCATCGTATGACTTTTCTTGCCACATTTGTTAAGGGAATCGGTGCAGTTGTTAAATTAGGGACACCGTTGTTAAGTGAATCTGGCTTTCCCTTTGACTTTGCTTGTCAGAAGGTCGCAAAAGGGGATCGCGTGATCTCCGGGACACTGCAACCGTCATAAATATGAGCCAGTTGTCAAGCATCTGAATGTAAATCACGTGACCAGGGGGATGCTGCATCGGTCATAAGTATGAAATCTGGTCATAAGTCCCTTTTTTTCAGTGCTGTTGTAACTTTGAATGGTCACTGAATGAACTGAGTAGCTGTATAGTGGAAAACTGAATATTGTGTTCCAGGGATGGAATATACATTGTTTAAATTTCAGGGTGCTTGAAGTAATTCTGTAACTTATTTTTAATATATTAATAATAAACCAATGGCATTTCTTAAATCTGAAGTCCTAGCAGATGGGGAAAGGGTTAGGGTTAGGGTTTCATTACTTC
>QLTV01002829.1:389769-400659 GCA_003457575.1 Thermophis baileyi
TAGCAGGGGTGTCAAACTCAATTTCATTGAGGGATGCATCAGGGCTGTGGTTGACCTTTGGGTGGGAGGGGCAGGTAGGCATGGCTGACTGGGTGGGTGTAGCCAACTGGGTGGGCATGGCCAGCTTGACTCCAGTCCCCAAACTGCTGGCATGTTTCCTCTTCGCATTGGGTAGACCGGGCTGAAGCCACACTGGCCTGATCTTTCCTCTTCTCATTGGGTAGACCGGGCTGAAGCCACGCTGGCCTGATCTTTCCTCTTCACACTGGGGAGACCAGGCCGAAGCCACGCTGGCCTGATCTTTCTTCTTCACACCGGGTAGACCGGGCTGAAGTCACGCTGGCCTGATCTTTCCTCTTAACACCGGGTAGACCGGGCCGAAGCCACTCTGGCCTGATCTTTCCTCTTCACATTGGGTAGACCGGGCCGAAGCTAGGGTAGACCGGGCCGAAGCCACGCTGGCCTGATCTTTCCTCTTCACACTGGGTAGACCGGGCCGAAGCCACGCTGGCCTGATCTTTCCTCTTCACACTGGGTAGACCGGGCCGAAGCCACGCTGGCCTGATCTTTCCTCTTCACACCGGGTAGACCGGGCCAAAGCCACTCTGGCCTGATCTTTCCTCTTCACATTGGGTAGACCGGGCCGAAGCTATGCTGGCCTGATCTTTCCTCTTCACACTGGGTAGACTGGGCCGAAGCCACGCTGGCCTGATCTTTCCTCTTCACACCGGGTAGACCGGGCCGAAGCCACGCTGGCCTGATCTTTCCTCTTCACACCAGGTAGACCAGGCCCCACGCTGGCCCGATCTTTCCTCTTCGCATTGGGTAGACCAGGATGGCCCCATGGGCTGGATCTGACCACATCGTGGGCCACGCCAAGCCCGTGGGCCTTGAGTTTGACACCCCTGATATACAACAATCCTCAGGAATCCAAGGAGCTTTTTCCAACCGATGGCCAAGGAAGCTGGTGCTGAGCTTAGTCAATTCTTAGCTGAGCAGAGAAGACTTTGCTCAGCGCTGTCTTGAACACGTTGGGGGAATTTTAAATATGATTGAAATGTCATCTTGCCTTGGTAGCTGAGTAACACTATTATGAAGAATGTAATGTCTTTGTTTGCCAACTGTAATTGACCACTGCTCAACACACTGCAGAGCTAAGTAAAAGAAGTAGTTATCTCAGCATGGAGGCATCAAGTTAGTCTTCAAGAATGCTGGACCTGCAAGGACTTATGGAGACATCCCCATCTGTTCTTCTCCCTTCCTGGTTGCCAGCTGAAGCAACGCCAGACTTACTGCTCATTGTAGGTTGTGCATTCCTTCTCTGGGCTTCGGCTCAGCCTCAGTGCCACCATCTGTGGTGCTGGCAAGGCCCTTCCACTGAGTTATAGCATGGTATCTACTCCTGGGGCCTGTTAGCATCCTAGTGTCTGTAATAGATGTGTTTAATTCTCATGGAAATATTGAGCAAACATCAGGGAAATACGGTTTGCAGCCTGGAGCCAGCTCTGAGCGTTGCTAACGCTATTATTGGACATGGTGTGGATGATTTAAACACAGAACTGTGACAAAGATTCACACCTGCCAGGGAATCAAAAACATCCATTACCTGGGACATTAATTAGCAGGAGGAAAGGTCAGGTGACATGCAGCTGCCAGCTGCCCTGGGAATGAAGAGAGAGAGAGGAAAGGATGCTAACATATTTACACCTTACTCCTTGGCTTACTAGCTTGGTGGCACGTATGCCAATTGACCTCATTAGGTCACACAGGAGCTCATCCCCTCCTGTTAGCTATGGCCTGATGTTCTCTGATCTATTTGTAGCTTCAGCAACGAAAAGGGAAGTGATAAGGTAGAAAAGATGGATCCAAAACATGCTGGAAAGTTCCTAAGCAGAAGTCCTATTCCCAGAGACAACTTGCACGCAATAGTGTTGCAGCAGTGATAAGAAAGCAAAGGCAGTTAGTTCCTATTAATATACCCCAAAGGTGCTTTTTTTTCCCCAAGAGGCAACTGGACTTTCTGGTTTTTCTTGGAAGACGTTTCGCTTCTCATCCATGAAGCTTCTTGGATGAGAAGCAAAACGTCTTCCAAGAAAAACCAGAAAGTCCAGTTGCTCTTGAAAAAGCACCTTTGGGACAACCATGACCTGGATGACTGAGAATCTCCATAGACATCCCGTTAATATAGCTTGTCCACACAGATTGTGTTATCTGTATTAGGTTCAGTGTCAACTAGACCTAAGAAAAAAGGCAAGTGTTTTCTCATGAGAATGGACTGCATGGGTGGATGTAATGGAATGTGTGAATGATCTTGGGAGACGAGGGGAAGAGATGCTGCCTAGGAAACAATCAGAGAAGAGAGGGAGGAGCCCCCAGTGCCTTAGTGGCCAGAGGAAAAAACTTAGGAAGGATCTAGTGGCTAACGGTGATGGCAGGAAGTTTGTGCCGTGAAACTTGCAAGATAGCAATAGCACTTAGACTTATATACCGCTTCATAGTGTTTTACAGCCCTCTCTAAGCAGTTTACAGAGTCAGCATATGGTTCCCAACAATCTGGGTCCTCATTTTACTCACTTTGGAAGGATGGAAGGCTGAGTCAACCTTGAGCCAGTGAGCAATAGCAGTAGCACTTAGACTTATATACCGCTTCATAGTGTTTTACAGCCCTCTCTAAGCAGTTTACAGAGTCAGCACATTGCCCCCAACAATCTGGCTCCTCATTTTACGCACCTGGGAAGGATGGAAGGCTGAGTCAACCTTGAACCTGGTGAGATTCGAACTGCCAAATTGCAGGCAGCCGGCAGTCAGCAGAAGTAGCCTGCAGTACTGCACTCTTTTCTTTTTTTTTAATAATCTTTATTAGGTTTTTCGTTAAAAACAACATATAAAACAGACATACAAAAAATACATAAAACAAAAACAAACACAAAAATTACTAACCACTTTTACAGCTTTTTCAAAGTATTTCCTAATCTATTTACAAATTACAATATTTCTTAATTTTTATTTTAACATTTAACAGTACTGCACTCTAACCACTGCGCCACCGCGGCTCATTCTGTTAATGTAGCTTTATAACAAAGTAGAAGTAAGTCATCAAAACATTATTCGAATGAAAGCAAACATACATGTCCCAGGATAATGCTGCAGGATTCAATCTGAGTTAGTCATCGGGATCAAAGGTTTATTCTTCCAAGTTTTTGGGCTTGTGCTGGAGCCCATCATCAGGGAATTTCTGATTCTGGAGAGAGAGAAGTTCCCTGATGTTCCAGCACAAGCCCGAAAGCTTGGAAGAATAAACCTTTGGTGCAGTGGTGGGATTCAAATTTTTTTACTACCAGTTTTGTGGGCGTGGCTTGGTGGGCGTGGCTTGGTGGGCATGATACTGTAAAATCTCCATTCCCACCCCACTCCAGGGGAAGGTTACTGCAAAATCCCCATTTCCTCCTGATCAGCTGGGACTCGGGAGGCAGAAAATAGATGGGGGCAGGGCCAGTCAGAGGTGGTATTTACCGGTTTTCCGAACTACTCAAAATTTCCGCTACCGGTTCTCCGAACTACTCTAAATTGCTGCTACCGGTTCTCCGAACTACTCTGAATTTCCGCATGGTATTTGCCGGTTCTCTGAACTACTCAAAATTTCCGCTACCGGTTCTCCGAACTACTCTAAATTTCCGCTACCGGTTCTCCGAACTACTCTAAATTTCCACTACCAGTTCTCCGAACTACTCAAAATTTCCGCTACCGGTTCTCCGAACTACTCTAAATTTCCGCTACCGGTTCTCCGAACTACTCAAAATTTCCACTACCGGTTCTCCGAACTACTCAAAATTTCCACTACCGGTTCTCCAAACTACTCTAATTTTCTGCTACCGGTTCTCCAAACTACTCTAAATTTCTGCTACCGGTTCTCCAAACTACTCTAAATTTCTGCTACCAGTTCTCCGAACTACTCTAAATTTCCGCTACCGGTTCTCCGAACTACTCTAAATTTCCGCTACCGGTTCTCCGAACTACTCAAAATTTCCACTACCGTTTTTCCGAACTACTCAAAATTTTCGCTACCGGTTCTCCAGAACTGGTCAGAACCTGCTGAAACCCACCTCTGCTTTGGTCCCGTTGACTGATTGGATCCTAAAACATGCTCCCTGGTAAGTTTGCCTGGGAGGGCTGACATCAATCTTGCAAGTCTAATGCTACAAACTTCCGATCGCCACTTTTAACTGCCTGATCAATTAAACTGAAAACCATTCCTAGGTTTCTTTCTCTGTCCTTTAAGCCACTCTCTTATTTGATTGTTTCCTAGTAGGCAGTCTCTTTTCCCCTTTTTCCTCAAGGTCGTCTTCACATTCCAATAGAGTAAGACATCTTGGTTTCATTTTTTTTTTTTAAGAGGGGAAAAAGATGCTTGCAAAATATTTTGGCCTGACTCCGATTCTTTTTTGCTTTTCAGATTTCTGGTCAATCAAGTTTAAACATTGCCTGGAAGCAGCCAAAGATACTTTATCCACATTCAGGATCAGCTATATTTGCTCTTAAGAACATTGGCAAGTAGTTGCTTCAATTGCTGACAGAACATTATTATGATGTTCTGCTGCTGAATGTACAGGATGAATTTAACTTTCAGAAAAGGCAGCTTACCACAAAAATACCGCAATGAAGAAATCTGGATGATCACTAGATGGCAGGTAAGAATTAGCATTTCTCTCATTCGTTATTGCCCTCTAGTGGCTGTCTGGATTTTGCAGCCATATATAAGCATTAGCTTTTCAAAAAAAAAAACCTGAATGGATGGGAGAATAAAATACCATTAAGACTGCCAACTGACAAGAAATACATTATGCTTTCCTCGTTATTAGCAGCTTCATATACAGACATTAGCCGAAGATGATTTTCACGTTGTAGGCAAAAGTGATAGCTTGCCAATGTCCACCCTTCGGGCTAGTCTCAAAGGCAGAAGTACAAGGAAAAGTTGGCAACTGTAAATATGTTGTACTTCCTCTGAATACCCATTCCTGCCAATTCAGCATCTTTGTTTGTCACAGTTCTCCTTTAATTTCAGCTATCTACTTTCTTGATCTGCTCGGAAAAAGAGATTAATGCTTTAATTACCCGTTTTGAGAGCTAAACAGCCTTGGGGATGGTATACGGTAGCCAAATTCCCGTTATATCTTGTGGCAGGTTTTTACTCCGAAAGAATACTTTCTAGCGGTTATAAATCCCTGTATCCCACTACAATAAATCAGGCAGCAAGCGCGGCAAGGACTTTCTTCGGTGGCTGAATGCTGTGAACTCACGCGGCCCTTCAACGGAGCCCCGTGGGAGCGGTTACTTCATCTGCAGCATTGTTTCTCAACCTTGGCAACTTGAAAATGGGTGGACTTCAACTCCCAGCATTCCCCAGCCAGCACAGAGTTGAAGTCCACCCATCTTAAAGTTGCCAAGGTTGAGAAACATTGATCTGGGGTATATCCATCTGCCTCGTTGACCAGTCAAATTCAGAAGGTGGAGAACCAGTGAACTGCAGGGTGGGGGGGGGAGATGTAGCTATTGCATCTTATTTGGGGAAAAAAAGAATTTTTCACATTTAACGTTTTATTGAGTTATAAGATAAGATATTTATTTATTTGTATTCATTTCCTTCGTTCATGTCCATGTTCATATTTATACCTGCTATCTTGTACATGTTTGACAAACTAACAAATAAAATAAATAAATAAAATAAGATACAAAATACAAAAGTAAATAGGAAAACGGTGGGGAGGAAGAGGGGGGAAGAGAAGTGAGGAAAGGTAGGAAAACAAGAAAAAGAAGCGTTGACTGTTGCAGTAAAATAAAGCTTTAACATCAAACTTTTTGTTTTTTCATGATAATATTAACTAGCCATTTCTATAAAGATCCATCAATCTAATCAGTAAAACCCAAAATCATAGTTTCATTCTTTTCCACTTCAAGCACGAAGTTCAGAAGCTTTGTCTCCATGTGGAAACAAAAGTACTTATATTCTTTTCTTTCATCAAAGTAGACAATTTTGCCATTTCCGCCAACTCCATCAACTTCTGCAACCATTCTTCCATGCTAGGAATCGAAGTGTCCTTCCATTTTTGGGCGTATAATAATCTTCCTGCTATCAACATATACAGTGTCAAAGTTCCAAATTTTTTCTCCTTTTTCCATTAGCCCCAAAAGGAAAGTTTCTGATTTCATCTTTATTTTCATTTTCAGAATTTTCTGTATTAAAATATGAATCGTGCTCCAATTTTTTTTTTTTGCTTTATCACATGTCCACCATAAATGATAAAAAGCCCCTTCTTTACTTTTACCCTTCCAACACTCATTTGACATGCCTTTATACATCTCAGATAACTTATCTGGTGTTAAATACCAGCGATACATCATCTTATAATTTTTTTTTCTTTTAAATTATAATTTAATGTAAATTTTAAACCCTTCATCCACATATTTTCCCATTGTTCAAGCATCACCTTATATCCAAAATTCCTTGCCCAGGCAAAAAAAAAGAATTTAAAACAGTTTTCTGCTCTAGTTTAAGCCTGCCTGAACTGTCTACTGTGAAAGAACTTTAAAATGCAGCCTTATAAAATCTTTGAAAGTCTCTATTGCCATGATCAAATTTCACTGAAAATGTAGTACTGTACTGGTCAGAGGTGGGCTTCACATAATTTACCTACCGGTTTGCCCAACACCTTAAAGGTGCCAAGGTTGAGAAACACTCCTCTAGACATTTGATATTTGATAGCCAATAACCAGAGGTTATTACAGAACCAGCTGAATCCCACCTCTGGTTATTGGCTATCAAATGTCTAGAGGAGCGTTTCTCAACCTTGGCACCTTTAAGGTGTGTGGACATCAACTTCCAGAATTCCATAGCCTGCATGATGGCTGGAGAATTCTGAGACTTGAAGTCCATAGACCTCAAAGTTGCTGAAATGGAGAGGCTCTGCTCTAGAGAATAGTTAAATATTAAATGTATGATATATCAGACTTCAAATGCTAATGCAATTACTAATCAACTATACCACGTTACCAACTATCCATGTTAAACTTAAATATGAGCTAAGTCAAATGAAGACATTGTGCAGTTTTTGGGTATACGAGTACTTGGAGAATAATCAATATTAGCATTTACAAAGGAGATTTTCATTTTTATAGTTCTTCATATGTCTTTATGATCCCCATTATTCATCGGCTCCGTAACGTGTTTAAATAGAGAACTGTTGCATTTAATTTCTTTCTATTTTTTAATTATTTAGAGGAAAAAGGCACTTAGGGACCCTGAAGTAACTTCTGCCACTTTATTTTCTCTCTGATTCTCTCATTCTTTCTGCGTGCGTGTTACTGTCATTCATTTAACGAGAAATTTTTGAATCTTAAGGGTTGCAAGAATCTCTGACTATTCTGGAGAGCTAAAACAGGCTTCATGGTAATATCATGGTAGTTGATTTTTTTTTTTTAACGCAACCTGTTGCTTTGGACAGGCATGGGAATTGCAGAAGAAATTCAAGTACAGGTAATCCTCGACTTACAACAGTTCGTTTAGTGACCGTTCAAAGTTACAACAGCACTGGAAAAAGTGACTTACGGCCGTTTTCACACTTACGACCATTGCAGCATCCCCATGGTCATGGGATCAAAATTCAGACACTGACTCATATTTATGACGGTTGCAATGTCCTGGGGTCGTGCGATCACCTTTTGAGACTTTCTGATGAGCAAAGTCAATGAGGAAGCCAGATTCACTTAACAACCGTGTTACTAACTTAACAAATGCAATGATTCACTTAACAACTGTGGCAAGAACGGCCATAAAATGGGTCAAAACTCACTTAACAACTGTCTCGCTTAGCAACAGAAATGTTGAGCTCAATTATGGTTGTAAATCCTTCAAAGGTCATGACATGGTGTTGGCCAATGTTCACTGTTGCTACTATTGGATTTTACTGACATTGGATTTTTGGGGTGCTTGGTACATCACCAATGCAGGCTATGGACCATGGACTGCTCTGTTGATTTCACATCCCCCCCCCATTTAACATTTTTATTGGGTTATAAAATAAAATAAGATACAAAATAGGAAAATAAATAGGAAAACGATGGAGAGGAAGAGGGGGAAGAGAAGTGAGGGAGGATAAGAAAAAAAAAAAGAAAAAGAAACATTGACTTCCGACTCTCCCTGTTGCAGTAAAATAAGGCACTAACATCAAATCACAACTTTTTGTTTTTTTCATAATAAATATGAACAAGCCATTTCTATAAAGATCTATCAATCTAGATTTCACATTTTTCCATGATACAATAAAACCTTTTTTTTATTTTGCATACTAATGATCCCAACCAATCAGGGAACAACAATTAGCATGCCAAATGAGAATACTGGGAATTGCATTCCAATGCATTAGATAGCTATGCTAAGACAGTTGGGAGAGGTAAGGTGATTTTAAAAAACAGCGAAAGCTAAACCTCACAGTTCATAGTTGCATCTGCCTTTTCCTATTGCCACAATTATTTCATTAGTCCTTATTATGGTGGAGGATGTCACCAATAATTATGGTGTGATTCTGGGAGGAAAGTATTAAGCCGATTCACACTGATGATCAAAATGCACGATGTTATGCCTCACACTCTTTCTGCAATCTCCTATATGACTAATATGAAATTGTCTTAATGGTGATTCAGTTAATTGGCCCATTGAGCTTGACAGTTTTCTGACCAATGCACTTTCCTTTCCTGAACACAAGTAGGAATCTAAAGGGCAGAAAACGTACTTTGAAGCTTAATCAGGCGGCAGGCTGGTCTCTCAAGAATAGAATAGAATAGAATAGAATAGAATAGAATAGAATAGAATAGAATAGAATAGAATAGAATAGAATAGAATAGAATAGAATGGAATGGAATGGAATGGAATGGAATGGAATGGAATGGAATGGAATGGAATGGAATGGAATAACAGAGTTGGAAGGGACCTTGGAGGTCTTCTAGTCCAACCCCCTGCTTAGGCAGGAAACCCTACACCACTTCAGACAAATGATTATCCAATCTCTTCTTAAAAACTTCCAGTGTTGGAGCATTTACAACTTCTGGAGGCAAGTTGTTCCTCTGGTTAATTGCTCTCAGTGTCAGGAAATTCCTCCTTATTTCTAGGTTGCTTCTCTCCTTGATTAATTTCCACCCATTGCTTCTTGCCCTGCTTTCAGGAGCTTTGGAGAATAGCTTGACTCTCTCTTCTTTTGGCAACCCCTGAGATATTTGAACACTGCTATAATGTTACCCCTAGTCCTTCTTTTCCTTAAACTAGACATACCCAGTTCCAGCAACTGTTCTTCATATGTTTTAGCCTCCAGTCCCTTAATCATCTTGGTTGCTCTTCTCTGCACTCTTTCTAGAGTCTCAACATCTTTTTTACATCGTGGCGACCAAAACTGGATGCAGTATTCCATAGATAGCACCATACAGGCAAACGATTCTCCTAAGCCCCCAAACCTTTCCTTCCAAACCAGCCTTGTGTTCAATTGATGCCTTCTTCTCCCCAACATCAGAAGGTAAAGATGAATGATAGAATGTGGCATCTAGGAGTTGCAAGTTGGAAGGGAGCTCAGGAACATTGTTAGGATGTTGAATTTAGTAGCTAGAAGAGTAATGTGTACAATAAGCCAGAACACACAGTTGTAGTTGATTGCAAGAGAAAATCTATGGTATGATTGGTTGCTGCAAGAATAAAGGGGGAATTTCCCCTTTTTTCCCGCCTTTTTCTTCTGTGTGTTCTGTATACTGTTCAATTTACCTCATGATGTTTCTGTGTTCCTATCTTGTGTTTTCTCTTATTTTGGGGTGCTGGGGAGGTCACCAATGCAGGCTATGGACTATGGGTTCCTCTGTTGGTTTCACATTTTTCCATAATGCAATAAAAGCGTATTGGGAAGATACGGGTCCCAAATCTGACTTGGACAGAGCCCAGGTCAGAGCCCAAGCCTCAAGAAATATAGATGTTTGCAGATCTCAAGATATACTGTTCTTCTGATCAGCAAGTCTTTTCATGGGAAGAGGCTTATTCCAACCCACGTTTCAGTTATAATATTTTCTGAAAGATTTAATAGCTAGTAGCTAAATATGGATAGGAGCCCAGCGGTTCTCACTTTGTAACCTGCCATTCTGAGCTTTCCAGAGGTGGAGGAGATCAATGTTTGCTTTTTCGCATCACACTAACTCATGAAATAAAAATTAGTAACTTCACTCAACAAGCTAAGCCCAAACCAAATCATTGTGATTTAAGACAACGTTCAATACCGTTCAGTAGCATTCATATATTGTCCTCTGTAAGAGCAGTTGTTATTACTCTTGTTGTATGTTGGGATTATTTCTTTTCGGAGCTCAATATAACAAATAGATGTAGAAGGCTTAGGGGAGACTGTTGCCATTTGCCACAATTTTGTGCCTTGTGCCACTGAACAACATTTAGGCATTTCATAGCATTCTCACAGTTTCCTCCGGTGCAGCCGATAACCAATAGAGACTTTTGGTGTGTGTGAATTGCATGGGTACAGAATCCGCTCCCGTTTTCCAGAAGGGATAGCAAAACAATGAGAGGGATCTTGGAGTCCTAGTGGACAACCATTTAAATATGAGCCAGCAGTGTGTGCACCAGCTGCCAAAAAAGCCAACACAGTTCTAGGCTGCATAAACAGAAGGACAGAATCAAGATCACATGAAGTGTTAATACCACTTTATAATGCCTTGGTAAGGCCACACTTGGAATACTGCATCCAGTTTTGGTCGCCACGATGTAAAAAAGATGTTGAGACTCTAGAAAGAGTGCAGAGAAGAGCAACAAAGATGATTAGGGGACTGGAGGCTAAAACATATGAAGAACGG
>QLTV01002829.1:401044-420417 GCA_003457575.1 Thermophis baileyi
GAGGCTGAGAGTCAAGCAGGGCCTTCTGTACCTCCTGAAGAGCCCATCAGGGCCGAAGTAGAAGAGGAGGAGCCTCTTCTTCTCAATGCTCAGGTACGCAGGGCTGCTAGAAGACAAGAGTGGCTACTCAGGAGGAGGTCTCCTCGAGAGTAGAGCTGCAGGCTAAGTGGCCACATCCTTAGACTATTTAAGCCCTGACCACGTGGAGCCTTGTTGCAGGAAACAATGTTTGCTATCACTCTTGCTCTTTGTGACTCCAGTCTGCTCGTGAACTTGTTTCAGTACGGGTCTTATTTCCTGCATTCCTAGTTCTGGGAGTATTGCCAAATACAATCAGACCTGCTCATAGTATCTCTTGGACTCCGGCCAGCTGTTAAAGATTAGACATTTACCAGCGGAGATTTGGAAAATCCTATTCTGCCTTTATTTTGTTTTCAAATTATTATGTTGCTCCTAAGAAGTTATTAGAAGACATTTATTAGTAAAAGAACAGTGTTTTGCAGTTTGTGTGTGCGTATTATTGGTGGCTCGTCGCTGGGGCAGAATATTAAGAAGATGTTAGATAACCATTTGTCTGAAGTGGTGTAGGGTT
Organism: Thermophis baileyi; assembly: GCA_003457575.1. Lineage (NCBI taxonomy): Eukaryota > Metazoa > Chordata > Lepidosauria > Squamata > Dipsadidae > Thermophis > Thermophis baileyi. The sequence goes on from QLTV01002829.1 coordinate 401,637, forward strand.
TCCTGCCTAAGCAGGGGGTTGGAATAGAAGACCTCCAAGGTCCCTTCCAACTCTGTTATTCTATTCTATTCAATGTTAAAGCAAAGCAATTTGGCAGCTTCACTTTTTTGTGAGTCCATATGTGGGATGATGTTGCTTGGCAAAGTAGCTTCAAAGAGGAACCTTGTTGAAACATCATTCCTTTTGCATGTTTTAGCCACCCCTGCTATATGGCTTAGCCTGAAAGCATTGTCTATAGTCTTGCCACTAACAGTTGGCCTTGGTGTGTTCCTTAATTACTTGTATTAGTTGTAATCTGTCTGTCAACTCTGAAAGTTTGGATTGTGCTTTGGAATCTGTTCCTGCCTATATTTATATTTATATTAGGGGTGACATGATAGCAGTATTTCAGTATTTGAGGGGCTGCCACAAAGAAGAGCGGGTCAAATTATTCTCCGAAGCACCAGAGGGCAGGACAAGAAATAATGGTTGGAAACTAATCAAAGAGAGAAGCAACCTGGAATTAAGGAGAAACTTCCTAACAGTGAGGACAATTAACCAGTGGAACAGAAGTTGCCTTCAGGGAATCGTGGGCGCTCCATCACTGGAGATTTTAAAAAAGAGACTGGACAGTCATTTGTCTGAGATGGTATAGGTTCTCCTGCTTGAGCAGGGGGCTGGACTAGAAGGCCTCCAAGGTCCCTTCCAGCTGATTCTATTCTGTTCTGTTCTGTTCTGTTCTGTTCCGTTCCGTTCCGTTCCGTTCCGTTCCGTTCCGTTCCGTTCCATTCCCTTCCATTCCATTTTTACTACCTGGATGGGTAGTAAGGAACTTGACTTGGAGTCTGTACATTAACTTTGGTCTGTGCATCGATCAGAGCTGATTCAATTCTAACCTTCACTTTTGGTTGCTTTCTCACTGTTGTGAGTTCTTGATTTCATGCCTGACAAACCTAGATAAGAACAAAATAAAACAAAACAAAACAAGACAAAACAAAACGCACAACAGATGACTGAGATTCTCAGACATCCAGGTTATGGTTGTCCCAAAGGTGCTTTTCAAATGGCAACTGCACTTTCTTGGATTTTTTTTCTTTGAATACCAAATAAGAAATGAACTGAAGAAACTTCTGGGATGAGAAGTAAAATGTTTTCAAAGAAAAAAAAACAAAACCCAAAAAAGTCCAGTTGCCTTTTAAAAAGTACTTTTGGGACAAAACAGAGGCAAGAGCCAAGGTGGCACAGTGGTTAGAGTGCAGTACTGCAGGCTACTTCAGCTGACTGCTAGCTGCAGTTCAGCAGTTCAAATCTCACCGGCTCAAGGTTGACTCAGCCTTCCATCCTTCCGAGGTGGGTAAAATGAGGACTCAGTTTGTTGGGGGCAATATGCTGACTCTGTGAACCGCTTAGAGAGGGCTGTAAAGCACTGTAAAACGGTATATACCGGTAAGTCTAAGTGCTATTGCTATATATGTGTATGTATGTGTGTGTGTGTGTGTGTGTGTGTGTGTGTATAGATAGATAGATAGATAGATAGATAGATAGATAGATAGATAGATAGATAGATAGATAGATAGATAGATAGATAGATAGATAGATAGATATAGATACATACATATGTGCATACGTACGTGCGTGCGTGCGTGCATATGTGTGCGTGTAAAGAAAACTGATAGAGAAATAAAGGGAGACTAGTATAGATCTATTTCAAGCTACTTAGATCTCATCAGCTAGCCATACCCTTCTAGGATTCAAACTTGGGCTGCTTGCCTTGTTAGGCAGTGCTTTTAACCTCTAAGCCACAAGTTTTCCTCCCTTATCAGCTGAGCCAGGGGAGGGATTAAATGTTTTTCTCTCGAGTCACCTGGTATACCCAAATATGGGAGGGAGCATACTGCTTCCTGGAGCAGTATGCTCCCTCCCATATTTGGTTATACCAGGTGACTCGACAGAAAAACATATATATATGTTTATATATATATGTTTTTATATATATCACCTCTCTCTCTCCCTGCCTCCCCCACCTCTCTTTCCCTCTCTGCCTCCCCCCTCTCTCTCTGCCTCCCTCTCTCCCCCCCTCTCTCTTTAAATATCCAGGTATGTATGTACTGTATGCAGCTCACCAACCAACAGATGGCTTGGGAATGCCCAAGCAGAATGTCTAAGCAGATGTGGGGAGTTTTAGAAATGAGTTCAGATATACCAATAGAAGACAAACTAGAACTTCCATCCATTTAGCTCTTGGGATCGTAGGCCTTCTCCTTGGATTTCTGCAGGACAGCCACACAAACGGGTTGAAAGGGCTATCAATCACCTTGTCCTTCATTCTTCATCTCCTGCCAGCTGGACAGCTGGGCTTTATGTTATATGGGTATTTGTTCAAATGTGGAAGCAGTTTATATAAACTGCCATTCAGGCAGGCCTGGCACATGCTTCTGGTCACCACTGACCAGTGGTGGCTGGGATCTTCATATGAGATCAACCCCTGCCAAGCCAAGTTCCTTTTCATCAAATGGATTCTTCTCATCCACGGCCAATGTAATGCTTGGGGATCATAATAGGCCGTGTTATGCTGTGTATGTTCCTGTATGTGCTTTAAACAAACCCTTCTACAGTCTCACATTCTCTCCTCCAAGGGAGATAATAGTGGTGCTGGAAAGAAATAAAACTAACATTAAAAGGCATCCTTGATTTATGTCATTCGAGTTGCTTGGTCCAAAGCTGTACGGTCCATCCCTTAGGAACATTCTGTGGAACGGAGACAAAATGAATCATGATATTCATTATTCATATTTTTTGGCAATGTCAACAACAACAACAAAAAGCCAGCTCCCTCCTTTCAGCCATTTTGAGGCGAGGCAATCTAAATATTAGCACAAATAATTGGGAGGTGGGTTGCTTATTAGTTTAAGATACTTATAAAACCCCTGCAGGGCTTGAGCTCAATATACAGAGTTCTACAAGAAGAAGCAACTCGGCTGGTATATTGGGAAGAAGTAACATTGGATCCCTTGCCTGCGTTGCACTTTTAATCATCCGGTACATGAACTGAATTAATTTCTACCCAAACTTGTTATTAGTAAACATTTGGCTCAGCTCCTTACAAAAAAATGTCCTTCCTTGAAAACATCTCAGGCTAGATACCAAGCCGACCTTGGAGAATATATTTATTCTTATTAACAGCTTTTATATTTATATAATAGCTTTTTATTGTTTACTATATAAGACCTAATAATAATGGTTTCTGGGTGGAATACAGCAATCACATATGCCAAAGCGATAACAGTAATAACAAAAGAACATAGACGCTCCAGCATTAAAATAAAATCAGTGGGTGAGAGTAGACTAATATGGAGAAAGAGACATCAAGAGTATTATAGTTTGTTTTATAGTTTTTAATATGGTTTTGTATGTTGTTTTAACTTTTGATTGGAAACCGCCCAGAGCTCAGGGGTGAAATCCAGCAGATTCTGACAGGTTCTGGAGAACCGGTAGTGGAAATTTTGAGTAGTTTGGAGAACCGGTAGCGGAAACTTTGAGCAGCTCAGAGAACCGGTAGCGGAAATTTTGAGTAGTTCGGAGAACTGGCAAATACCACCTCTGGCTGGCCCCAGAGTGGGGAGGGAATGGGGATTTTGCAGTATCCTTCCCCCTGGAGTGGGGAGGGAATGGGGATTTTGCAGTATCCTTCCCCCTGGAGTGGGGAGGGAATGGAGATTTTGCAGTATCCTTCCCCTGCCACGCCCACCAAGCCACGCCTACCAAGCCACACCACGCCCACCAAACCACGCCCACAGAACCGGCAGTAAAAAAAATTGGATTTCACCACTGCCAGAGCTGGTTATAAGAAAGGCGACCACATAAATGTTTTAAATGAATAAAATATATAAAAGGAATATACAGGAATATGAGTTCAGGTTTTAACACTGAAAATCTGAAAGGATTTTGTTGGCATCGAAAAAAAGGACACCAGGTGAGCAACTCCAGGAAGGATCTTCCACAATTTACCACCACTGAAATAGTTCTTTCCCAAGTAAAATAGCAATAGCAATAGCAATAGCCCTTAGACTTATATACTGCTTCACAGTGAATTTACAGCTGTCTCTAAGCTGTTTTGCACAGCCAGCATATTGCCCGCAACAATCTGGGACCTCATTTTACCGACCTCGGAAGGATGGAAGGCTGAGACAACCTTGAGCCTGGTGAGATTTGAACTGCCAAATTGCAAGCAGCCAGCAGTCAGTCAATTACCAAGTTGTTCAAACCTAGCCTATTGGGTTGACTTATGGTTTACTGTACCGTACTGTATCTCTATTTGGATTAGAAAAATCTGATGACACCCAAGATGAGCAAAAAACTGTTCTTTTTTCCTTTGCTGTCTTCTAATTGTCTAAAGTTGTATAGATAGATCTGATAGCTGTATTGAATGCTATCAGTATGGTGTGTTGACCAAGCTGTTGGGGGCAGAGATAGCAATAGCTATCTTAGACTTATATATCATTTCACAGTGATTTTACAGCCCTCTCTAAGCGGTTTACAGAGTCAGCCTATTGCCCCCAACAATCTGAGACCTCATTTTACCCACCTCAGAAGGGTAGAAGGCTGAGTCAAAATCCAGTTACAATTCAGAGGAGTAGCAACAGATAGGACTCAGATAGGATTGTGGAATTGTCTACGAGTTGTACCTGATTCAGGTGTCAGTTAAAGAGGTGAAGGGTGGATGAGTAATTATGATACTCATCAGTGCTCTTCAAGATCCTTGGGTGTAGCAGAGAAAGTGACAGTGTGTAACACTTCACTAGTGGCTTCATTTGTCAAAAATTGGTCCATGGTGGCACTCTGAAGCAACGTCTTGCTTCTACACAGTATCAAGGAAGGTTCTAATAAATGAGACTCAATTTTGAACAAGACTACACATTTCCACTGGAATAAGCTGAAGAAAGTTCCATGACCATCACCAGATGGTGAAATAGATTGGTCCTATTTACCTAACATTGATGTAATTAGAGAAAGGACAGCAGCAACAATTTGAACCCATCCTCTTTCTCTAGCCTTGAAACACATCTTGAAATGTGCCCAACACATGGTGATTTGTGGAGAGAAAAGGAGTGGGAGAAGACAACTCTCGGAGGCACAGAACAGAGAGTAGCAGTCCAGGTGTACAATGTGAGACACACACACACAAAAAAGGCCCACAAAGGCTTGGCTACACTAGAAACCTCACTTGGACATTGCTTGGGCCATCATTCATCTGCAGATTTGCTGGAAAGAATTCGCTAAGCTTTGACAGAAATTGTGAAATTAAAATTGGCTAGCCACATTCAGCTTTGTCCTGGTTGAGCTTGCCATATCAACATAGCACAGAACAAAGTTGGTTTTGGCAAAGCATTCTCCAGAATTATGCCATGGAACAAGAGGCCAGTGGCTATTCGGTTTTCAAAGCTACAATAAGAGTTCTGGGCTGAGTCCAATGAAAACAGGTGTAGCAAACAGGATGATGCCCAAAATTAACTCCAGAGCAAATTGTCAGGTCTAAAACAGGAGTATCCAACCTTGGCAACTTTATGACTTGTGGACTTCAACTCCCAGAATTCCTCAGTCAGCCATGCTTACGAAGGAGAAAGAAATGGCAAGGACCTGGACAGATAGATAGATATGATATGATAGCTAGATACAGTACCTAAAGAGCTAGACAGATAGAAGATAGTAAGAAAGATTAGATAGCAGCTAGATAGCTACATAGCTAGATGGCTAGATGGCTAGATGGCTGGCTGGAGAGAGAGAGAGAGAGGGAGGGAAGAGAGAGAGAGGGAGAGGGAGGGGGGGGGGGAGGGGGAGAGAGAGAGAGAGAGAGAGAGAGAGAGAGAGAGAGAGAGAGAGAGAGAGAGAGAGAGAGAGAGAGAGAGATGATAGATAGATAGATACAGTACCTAAAGAGCTAGACAGATAGTAAGAAAGATTAGACAGTAGCTAGATAGCTGGATAGCTAGATGGCTAGATGGCTGGCTGGCTGGCTGGCTGGCTGGCTGGCTGGCTGGCTGGCTGGCGAGAGAGAGAGAGAGAGAGAGAGAGAGAGAGAGAGAGAGAGAGAGGATAGAGAGAGAGAGAGAGAGATAGAGAGAGAGAGAGAGAGATAGATAGAGAGAGAGAGAGAGAGAGAGAGAGAGATAGATAGATAGATAGATAGATAGATAGATAGATAGATAGATAGATAGATAGATAGATAGATAGATAGATAGATGATAGATAGATAGATAGATAGATAGATATTCTCCCTTAGGCACAAAAGACAGCTGGGTGACTTTGGGCCAGTCATACTCTCTCAGCCCTGGGAAAAGGCAAATCACTTCCATAAAATTTGCCAAGAAAACAGCCCCCAATTATTATTAATGCAAATAATCTTGACTGTCAGAGGGGGCAAATATTCCCCCAACAGTGAATATTTGGAGACAAATGCATTTAATTTCGAATTTCAGCCAGCCAGCTAGAATGGGTCAGGCCCTGATTCCATTTGCTTCTTTCCGGAAGGTGGGTTGCCAAGCGAGCAGTTGAGGCATGGTTGCCTATCCCAATTGGGTGCAATCTTTTGCCCCCTCCCAGTGACCGAGATGGGTCTGGCTACGAAAGTAGAAAAGTAGTACAGCTCGCTAGCTAGCAGCCTTTCTAAATTCTGGTCAGGAACAAAGGAGGGGGGGGAGGAAAGGAGGGGGGAGCATCAATGCCCAAGCAGGTACCATTTCCAGATCTTGTCGTGTGGTAATTATCTCCATTGGACCTGCCAGTCCACAGTAACAAATTTCATCACTTGGCAGGCAATGAAATCAATAGCTAAAGGCTGGGGAGGGGGGAGGCGAGTGAGAGATAAAACAGTAGCAAGGCAACCTTCCATTTTTGTCCTCTCAGTATATCACCCTCCTTTCCAAGAAGCATTGCAGTTTTTCCAGGGCTAACTGCAGAACTACACTCTGAGAGTGACCAAATGGATGCTGTTGTTCTTTTTTTTTCCCAAGGGAAGTAGCCAATCCATGTTCCAAAGTGCTATTTTGCAATGACATGTGCCTGCGCATCTGAGATACAATAGGTGTGGGTTTTATTGAAAGTTTGCATGGGAAAGACATCTGTATAAGGTGCTAATAATGGGGATCCAGGAGCCTGCGGGATATTTCTATGTCATTTCCTGTACTAAGGGTTTATGAATATATATATATATATAAAGATGTTTTGACTCTGGAAAGAGTGCAGAGAAGAGCAACAAAAAATTATTAGGGGGCTGGAGGCTAAAACATATGAAGAATGGTATGTTTAGTCCAGGGGTGGGTTCTAACTTACCTCGCTGCCGGTTCGCTTCCTCCGGCGCTGCGTGGCCGCGCCTCATGGGCGCGCGCGCATGCTCAGTAAAAAAATAAATAATTTTTTTTAAAAAAAATTAAAAATGCCAAAAACAAGATGGCGACGCATGCGCAGTGCCGGAAACTCAGCTTCTGCGCATGCGCAGAAGAAAATAAAAAAAATAAAAATAAAAAATAAATAAATAAAAGATGTCAGCACCCACGGACCGGCACCGACCAAACCAGATCGGTGACGTCATTGTGACGTCACCAGCGGGTCGCTACTGGTTTGGGAGAACCAGTCCGAACCGGGAGGAACCCACCTCTGGTTTAGTCTAACGAAAAGAAAGGCTGGGGTGAGATGGAACTAAGGAAAAATTTCCTAATGGTGAGAGCAATCAACTAATGGAATAGCTTGCCTTCAGAAATTGTGGGTGCTCCATCACTGGAGGCTTTCAAAGAGAGACTGGACACCATTTGTCTGAAATGATAAAGAGTCTCCTGTTCAAGTAGAGGGACTAGAAGATCTCCGAGGTCCCTTCCAATTCTTCTATGTTCTATGTTCATTACTTCCAGATTTCATTGCCAGAGATCTTTGGGCTGTAGTTAAGCAACATCTGGAGGACTTCAGGATTCTCACTGTTAATACAATAGATGCTGAATTATTACGTTGTCTTAATTAGGGCTGACCAGATCAACTGTTTTACATTTCCCCCTACCATTTCTCATTGGATTTAAGGAAAGCCTTGTTGGTCAAAGGACAACATTGATGGAGTTCTGATGAGTGAAGAGTGGTGTACTAGTACTTACTTTTCAAGAAGATCAAGGACTAGGTATAAATATCCTTGCTCTAGGGCTGCCAGATCAAGGTTGCAAAACTCTAGATGACTAATAGAAGTCAACAAAAAGTTCTAACCATCGTCATCTGTCTCATAATCTAGTAGCTGCCAAGATTTCTGTAGTCCCACCAGAGACTCCGATGGTCTGCAGCTTCCCTGGTTTCCATACTTTCATTCTGAGGGGAGACCATATAAGGCCTCTCTTCCCAAAACTCATCTTCAGATTGGGCAGTGTGGACTTTGGTTGTAGGAAGAAGCTTCACCTCAATGCAAGGATGGAGAAGAAAGAATAAAACCAGCAGGAGATGCAGTTCTCCAGCAACTGTTAAATCAGCTCAACCGTAATGTCTAAGAGAAATTCAAAAGTCCCCAACACAGAGAAAAGAAAAGCAGAAGCCCTTTTCTCAAAAAGGTTTTTATTTTTATTTTATTTTTTATTTTTAGAAATTGCAAGGCAGATTTTGGCACACTATGTCCCCTACCCATGGGTTTCCCAAACTTAGTGCTTTCCAGATGCATATGGACCCCAACTTGAGAATTTCCCAAAGGGAACTCTGGCAGCTAAAGTCCATGTGGATGGAATTTACCAAGATTAGGAAACCCTGACTCTCTTTCCTGGGAGTAAGTCCTGCAGAATTCATAGGGATTTGCTTGTGGGTAGCTGCGGTGGCGCAATGGTTAGAGTGCAGTACTGCAGGCTACTTCTGCTGCCTGCCGGCTGCCTGCAATTTGGCAGTTCAAATCTCACCAGGCTCAAGGTTGACTCAGCCTTCCATCCTTTCGAGGTGGGTAAAATGAGGACCCAGATCGTTGGGGGCAAGATGATGACTCTGTAAACCGCCTAGAGAGGACTCTAAAGCACTGTAAAGCGGTATATAAGTCTAAGTGCTATTGCTATTTTCCTTCCTTCCTTCCTTCCTTCCTTCCTTCCTTCCTTCCTTCCTTCCTTCCTTCCTTCCTTCCTTCCTTCCTTCCTTCCTTCCTTCCCTCCCTCCCTCCCTCCCTGTGTTAGAATGCAGTATTGCAGGCAAACTCTGCCCACAGCCTGGAGTTCGATCCTGATGGGGCTCAAGGTTGACTCAGCCTTCCATCTTTCCGAGGTGGGAAAAATGAGGACCCAGATTGTTGGGGGCAAGAGGCTGACTCTGTAAACTGCTTAGAGAGGTCTGTAAAGCACTGTGAAGTGGTACATAAGTCTAGTGCTATTGCTATTAAAGTGACAGATGCAATAAGAGGGAGTAGGTCTTTTCAATTTGCTAAGCAGGGAAAGAAGCCAGCCCAAACCTAAAAACAAAATATAGAAAATGAGATGAAATATTATTCTCCTTTTGTTTGCACAGTGCTTTAATTAAACAGATTTTACAAATCCATTTTCCTTTTTGCAAATGAGTCACCCTGTAGGAATATTCTCTCTCTCTCTCTCCAGACAAAGCCCCTGAGGTTCCTCACTCTAGAAAAGGATTTTAGGGGTACAATCCTTACTATTACAAGTGTTACTACATGAGATAAAATCAGATGCAATTGAGAGAGGAATTCATTGACAATGCCAAGGGCACTGACTGGGTTTTAGTGAATTGGATGGAAGTGTGATTTTCCTCTCTCTCTTTCTAGACCTAGACATTAGATAAATAAAAAAATAATTATGAATAGGTGTCTTTCATATCTTAAAAGATGCCTCCCCTTTCCGTGTAACTCTCTCTCTCTCTCTCTCTCTCTCTCTCTCTCTCTCTCTGTCTCTCTCTCTCTCTCTCTCTCCTTTCGTGTGTGTGTGCGTGTGTGGGTGTGTGTGAGAGAGAGAGAGAGAGAGAGAGAGAGAGAGAGAGAGAGAGAGAGAGATTGAAACATAAATACACAGTCCCTCAGCATTCAGAAGCAAGCTGTGATGAGAACCTGTCTCCCATCAGGAAATGAAATTCTCAGCTTTCAGCTCAGATTTCTGTTAAAGCAACAGCGACAATTTTGCTATTCCTATGTCAAAACAAAGCTAAGAAGGACAAAAGGAAGTTGGTTTCTTCCCATTCTCTTTTGGAGGTCTCCGTTTCTTCTGACTTCTATTTATGGGATTCGGTTTTGCAAAGATGGTGATGTCCTTTTTGAAAGGATTAGGCAAAGCCACTACCTAAATCCATGAGAGGGAGGTAGCCTCCTCCATAAATGGGGAAAGGTCTCGTCTTCGGAATGTAGTTGGGGGTGCCCCAATGCAGAAAGTGTGGCATATTGTGGAACAGAGCCCTCTGAGGGAACATCAAGGAAACCCTAGAGACTTTCAATATGCAACTCCATCATGTATTCAATACATAGACATCATGTATTGACTACATCAATAGTCTATATTGGAATTTGTAAACAGTTTCATATTTGCTCATTGAGAATGGAATTGTGATATGCTTTTTAACACTTTTGCCATACGCTAAATAAATAAGTCCACGAAAAACAATTATAAATGAACAGAATGATATGAGTATTCCTGAATTTACCTGTCCTTTATTAGAAGGTGGAGGGTTGTCCCCCCTCCCCTGCTTCAACTAAGAGTTCCTCATGTAACTCCTAATGCTCCCTATTAGAGCAAGGCGCAATACCTACTAATTAGGTACTACCTAGTATCTTCTCCCAGAAATACCACTTAGATTGGCAACTAAACACATGAGTGATGGGACAACCCACTGATACCGCAAACACCCCCAAATTAAAATAATATCTAAAGATTCAGCAACATTTCATGAGATGACCAAAAGTCTTGAGATTTCAGTCATCTTGCATGGCAATCAAATAAGATTTGGGCATTAGGGGAGGCACCAAAGAAAGGTTGGGCGGTGGACTTGGGGTTTGAAAGGTTGCTGGTGTAACGTCCTTGATGTAATGATGTGTTAGAAACAAGTGAGTGTTGGTTCTTAGTTCCAGGCACATTATCAGTTGTTCCTGGCTCTTTCAACATTATTAAAGAAGGAGCATTGTCCATTCCACTTTGAGAAAGCTAGAAAAGCGTATCTGTTCCAAGCTGACAAGATAATCCAATATCTAGCTACGACAATATGTAGGATGTGTAAGCCAAAGAGGTGATTATCTCAGTTTCCCTCACTCGCCATGCCTCCTTGTAGGTCCCTCACGGAACCGAAGGCTAAGCCTTTGACTGTGAAGATACTTCACCCTCTTCCTATTTAAATAGCTCTTTTGAACATACCATTTAGAAGCCACGGAGTGAGCTGTTACAAAAAGTTCATTTCTGAAAGAGGAGGAGAAAATCTCTGCTTTATTTTTGCTCTACTGCAAAGAAATCTCAGATGGCTGTGAGTCTTCGTTATTTGTTTATGTAGCGTGATTAATATGTTCTTTCCAATCTGTGAAATATATAATTTGAAATTGACCAAGGTGAAATAGTTTGAATGTAGCTTTTAAGGATTTAAAAAAAAATCAATCAAAGGAAATACCTCCTATATGTGTTGGTGTGAGAAATACCAATCTCTTTTGCATAAGAGAGGTCCAGCTTAGTTTTTTCTCACTTCCACTTTTCCTGCAGTTTAAATTTAAAATAGGTATAACTGCGGACAAATTAAAAAGTTAATATATAATCCATTATTATCTCTACTAGGATCTGGCCCATTTTAGCTGTATTTCCATTGTATTTCTTGCATTAAAGGCAGAAAAGAACGTCTGGAAAAATGTGAAGACAGAAGTATCATTTTAACAGTTTCTTACACGACAAATTTACATTCTTGAAATAACCCCAGTTTGCAAATTGCAATGGGGAGGGGGAAGGCCTTTGAGAGGGATATTAATACTTTAGCTTATTAGCAATCAAGTTTTCAAACAATTTAAATGACTGTGCAAGGAATTTAAACTACCCAACATAGCAAAATGGCTATATATATATATACGTATTTTGCTATGTTGGGTAGTTTAAATTCCTTGCACAGTCAAAAATATACCGTGTTTCCCCGAAAATAAAACCCTGTCTTATATTTTTATTTTTGATGTCCAAAATTTGGTTCAGGTTAATCCACAGTATCTTAAATTGCCGAATTACTGAAAGTATTGGTATTTGTTACCAATCAACAGTGTGTTTCTCTTTGATAAGCAACTTATAACTAAGCTGAATGTTAGTTAGTTTTAAGGATAGAAATATCCAGTATTAACAAATCAATTTTGTTGTAGTTCAGTTGCTAAGTTGTGCCCGATTTTTTGCAACCCCATGGACCACAGTAAACCAGGCCCCCCTGTCCTCCACTGTCTCCTGGAGTTTGCCCAAATTCATGTTCATTGTGTCAATGACACTATCTAACCATCTCATCCTCTGCTGCCCCCTTCTCCTTTTGCTGTCAGTGTTTCGCTGCTATGCGGTGACAGACTGCCGTGAACTGTAGGGAATGGGAATGAAGGAGGGAAAGCTTGGGGAAAACAAAAGTAAGTGCTGTATCTCCTTGAGACACTACCTCAAGGTCACCCAGAGGGAGGAAGGGCTGCATACCAACATGTGCTTAGACTGACCATTAGGAAAACATCTTGCCTGAATCTGTTTAGTTACACTGAGGTGGGCAATGAGAGATAGTTACAGGAGGGAAAGAAGAACTTAGGGATTTTGGCACATGATTCTGGCTTTACACTTGACTTCTAATAAACTATACCTTTCTCGACAAATGGAGCTGCACCTACCCCCCAGAAGAATGAAATATTTTGAGGAATATTAAAAAGGCAAGATATAATATTTCCCTAAAGGAGAAATGGAGAAACATGTTTTTAGAAGCAGGAAACACTCCCCACAAGTCTTTCTTAATAGCCCCCAAGCAGAAACTGAGGAGGCCATCTTTTAGAAATGCAGATTTGGTAATCCATTCAAGACAGGATATTTTGAAACTAAGGCAGAATGGTAGGATTAGAAACAGCCCCTCACCCAAGATCCAACACAGGATGAAAGCCATTAGCCACAATAGGAATTGCCCAACACCCTTTCAGAACACAAGCCCCTTCATTGCATCATCCCCAAGCAGTCCAAACTTCACCTGGAAGCTCAGATAAACAATAAGCCAGAGGTTGACCAGATTAGCTCAGACAAGTACCTAGGATTTACATTTCCTCTTTTGTATATAGAGCCAGCTATTACCCCTACATATAACCCCTACATGACCCCATAGGAATCTGACAACGGCCAATAGAATATTAAAGGACATATTCTTGCATAGGAAAAGGAAGCTCAAGGGCAAGGCCCAAGAGAGGGTATAAATAACCCTCCCTCTCAACTCCATTTTGTCAGCTGCCCAGAATCACATGTGGTTCTGCTTCACCATTAAACCATCTTTCCAATCAGCCTCCATGCTTCCAGTGTCTTTCTCCCAGCTTGGAACTGAACCAGACAGATATTCCTTCCAACAGAGGCAAGGATCATTTCTATTAAGAGGTTTAAGTTGTGGTAGGTCTGACATTTGTCTTTTCCAACATCAGGGTCTTTTCCAATGAATCCTCTCTTCTCGTTTGGTGGCCAAAGTATTTGAGCTTCACCTTGAGTCAACAAATCAATGGGTTTTAGTTAATATTAAGTAAATCCCTTAAGATCTCAAGGTGCGTCTAACTCAATAAATTGCCTTGGAAATTTAAATATAAAGTGAGTGAGGGGGCCACCAAATCATATGGCATGGGCATATCATACGATTGCTTTGTTCCCGTTAAATACATGCATTTTTTAATGTAGTCAAACAAAGATCCATGTGATTTAAAGTTACAACATGCTTCTGAATTATACACCAAACCTTGAGTCTTATCAAGAATAATAGACTATTCAGTAAAGATGGGCATAATAAAAGATTATTGTTCAATGTTGGAAGATAATGGGATTTCAGATCTACAATTCTGAATCGCCAATAATGTGTTTTCCTTCCGTTTCTCAACAAAAGGAGCTCTACTAATGCTGCAGGAAGGCTAATCAATATTATTCCAAGCGGTCAAGATTTAATGATGTGTTTGAAAATTAGGCAAATGATTTCCTATGTTGTGAAACATTGCATGTTTTTATTGTTTCTTTTTTCCCCTCATTTATCTCTGTGTTTCTTTCCTCTCCTCTGCATCCTTCCTCTTAAAACAGTTTGTAGACATGCACTCATATCCCATATCTGAGTGGCAAAAATCCCAAAAAAACGGAGGAACGGTTGGTGGAATGGACAGAAATGGATAAATTGCCTTCTTTGGTTAGAAAAAAAGATACATTATCCCCATTTATTTTGTATAAAATTTTTTAAAAAATAATTAGATTGTGAGTAAATTAGATACCATAGATTATAAAAAGAAAAGCAATATGTTACTTTAGAGAGATTAAAAAATATTTTCACTTATAACTGGTGCAAAATATATCAGGATACTCCTTTATATCTTTCTTCTTTCTTTTCTATTTGTCATCATTTTTTTCTTACCTTGCGCTTTATTTTTTCTTTATTTTTATTTTTCATTCCTTACTTTATACTAGTTTGTATTAGTTTTTATCTTCCTGTTCAAAAGTTTTAATAAAAATAAAAAAGTTTAATAAAAAATACAAAAAATAAATAAATAGCCACCCAACCATCCAGAAAACCACTAGATGACACAGTCTCTGTGTTTCTGCTGCCATACAATGGTCAACTAAGATATATGGTAACATGCCTCATTTAAATGCAATTTGTCCCATAGGTCAATTTCAGGTTTCCTTAATAAATAACTTTTTTTCTGAACAGGTATAAAGGCTGATTCAGATATGCAAGAAACATCCTTTAATTTATTTACCCTATTTTACGAACTTTCTTGCCACCGTTGTTAAGTGAATCACTGCAGTTGTTAAGTTAGTAAGTTAGTGAGCCGAGGTGGCGCAGTGATTAAGAGTGCAGTACTGCAGGCTACTTTAGCTGACTGCTAGCTGCAGTTTGGCAGTTCAAATCTCACCGGCTCAAGGTTGACTCAGCCTTCCATCCTTCTGAGATAGGTAAAATGAGGACCCAGATTGTTGGGGGCAATATGGTGACTCTGTGAACCACTTAGAGAGGGCTGTAAAGCACTGTAAAGCGGTATATAAGTCTAAGTGCTATTGCTATTGCTATTATGAAGCCGCAATACAGGTAGTTCTCAACTTACTGGTAGTTACAGGTAGTTCTCAATTTATTCATTTAGTGACCGTTTGAACAGCACTGAAAAAAAGTGACATCTAACTGTTTTTCACACTTACAACCGTTGCAGAATTCCCATGGTCATGACCAAAATACGGATGCTTGGCAACTGACTCATATTTATGATGGTTGCAGTGTCCCGGGGTCATGTGATTCCATTTTGCAACCTTCTGACAAGCCAAGTCAATGGGGAAGCCAGATTCACTTAATCGTGTTACTAGCAATAGCAATAGCACTTAGACTTATATACCGCTTCATAGTGCTTTACAGCCCTCTCTAAGCGGTTTACAGAGTCAGCCTATTGCCCCTAACAATCTGGGTCCTCATTTTACCAACCTTGGAAGGCTGAGTCAACCTTGAGCCTGGTGAGATTCGAACTGCCAAATTGCAGGCAGCCGGCAGACAGCAGAAGTAGCTTGCAGTACTGCACTCTAACCACTGCACCACCGTGGCTCACTAACTTACTAACTTAAAAACTGCAGCGATTCACTTAACAACGGTGGCAAGAAATGTCGTAAAATAGGGTAAAGCTCACTTAGCCATTGTCTTGCTTAGCAATTTTGGGCTCGATTGTGGTCATACGTTGAGAATGAGTAAGGATGGAATCTATGAGTTGACTCCTGTGTGAGAAACACCAGCTCTCCTCAAGGGCTCTTACTATAAGGAGGACTGGCACAGACAAGTATCTTGCTATCCGTGGAGTTTCTCTGGGCTTGAGGCAAGACACTTCTTCAAAGCAAGCAGATGCTCCAACAGAGAAGGGCCATCTTCACCCCAATGCAATCTTCTCCACCGGTGGCTGTAAACGGATGGATTTTCTATAGCCAGACACATGCTTATAAATTGGATTCGAGCATCGTACGAAGCCATGCCTTTGAACTAAAATGTATCGAATAAGCTGTAATTGATCGGAAGCCCATTTAATGCTAAAACACAAGCTGTGGTTTACGAACCGCAAGAGCTGCATCTGCCACTGGAGTTTAGCTGTTATGAAAAGAAAACGGTGCGAGAGAGTTCTTTTCGCACACAATCAAAAGAAAACAGCCTGCTACCAAGAATTGGCCAAGAGTCTCTCTGGTCCACATTGGAGAAGCTTCTAGCTCTTTATGTGCAGTGGGAGGCTTAAGAATCTGAACAGCGATTGTAGTATAAATGAAGTTGATGTATAAAATGTCGAAGCCACGGGAATTATTTTGTAATCTCCTTCTTTCTATACTAAATCAGGAGTTTCTATGTGCTTGTTTATCTGTCCCAGAAGAAGTTTCCCAGGAAGAAGCCTGACAAAGCCATAGTTTCACGTAATAGGTGAACCCTAGTCTACAAGTTGGTTAATCACGTTCAGTCAAAAACCAAATGAGACACTCAATATGTCTTAATATGGTGGTGCATGAACACAGTTGTAGGATGAGCAGACATGCTGGAATGAATCCTATTATTTATTATCCCATTTTATTTTATTTTATTTTATTTTTAATAAATAACTGAAGATGGTGAACATAACAACAGCCCTGTGAGGTGAGTTGGGCTGAGAGAATGACTGGCCCAAAGTCCTTCAGCTGGCTTTCATGATTAGAACTCACAGTCTCCTGGTGATTTGCCCAAGGTCACTCAGCCAGCTTTCAGGCATAAGGCGGGACTAGAATTCACAGTCTCCTGGTGATTGGCTCTAAGTCAGCCAATTGGCTTTCATGCCTAACATGAGACTACAACTCACAGTCCCCTGGTGTTTGGCCCAATGTCACCCAGCCAGCTTTCAGGCCTAAGGTGGGACTCAGGGATGGGTTCTAACTTACCTCGCCACCGGTTTCGCTTCCTCCCGTGCCGTGTGGCTGTGCCGTGCGGGCGCATGCGCAGTGCCAAAAATTCGCAAAAAATTCAAAAAAAAAAAAAGGCAAAAACAAGATGGCGGCGCATGTGCATTGCCGGGGACTTGGCTTCTGCGTATGCGCAGAAAAAAAAAATCAGCAAAAAATTCAAAAAAAAATTCCCCCAAAAAAAGATTCCCAAAAAAAGATGGCGGTGTCCACGTACCGGCACCGACAGAACCGGCTGCGTGATGTCACCAGCAGTTTGCTACCGGTTCTATAGAACCAGTGCGAACTGGGAGGAACCCACCTCTGGTGGGACTAGAATTCACAGTCTCCTGGTGATTGGCTCTAAGTCAGCCAATTGGCTTCCATGCCTAACATGAAACTACAACTCACAGTCCCCTGGTGTTTGGCCCAATGTCACCCAGCCAGCTTTCAGGCCTAAGGTGGGACTAGAATTCACAGTCTCTTGGTGACTGGCCCAAAGTCATCCAGGGGCTTTCATGCCTAAGGCAGGACTAGAATTCATGGTCTCCTGGTTTCTAACCTGGTTTACATTTGTAGAAAAACAACTTTTACCAGGTTTACATTACTATGATTTACTTTAACCATGGTTTTTGGAGAAATCATAGTGCCCTGATTTTCACCTCCCACTAATCTAGAAGCCTGGATTTATAAACCACTATAGGTAAGTTCATATCATGGATTGATCAAAAGCAGACAAAACTGCATTAAGATTTGGCATGATATATGAACTTACTCTAAGAAATGAACTGTTCTGAGGCCAAACAATGGTTTAATTTTCCTCAGAGCTGAGAAGTATATTAGGAGTACACAGGGATTGGAGTTTATTTTTCAAATACTGCTATTAACCCCTCTGGATAGAGGCATTAATCTCAAACATCCTGCATCTGACATCTTTCACAGTTGCTGACTTCATCTGAAATCTGTAATTAAAACAGCAGCAGAAAAGTCAATAAACTGTCATTGCCCGGTTTTCAGCAAACATCTTCTCTCTTCAATTCTGGGTCTGTTTATACATTTCTGAGCAGATTGATTCTTTTGTCAAAGTTGCCAAAGTCCCACAAGTCCCACGTTCAGAAGAAGGAAAAGATAAAGGAGAGAATGCTTTTCCCTGTCGGCTTGGGATGGCCCCATCAAACGGTTCATCTTTATTTTCAGCGCCAAAAAATTATTTCGAATTCCTGTTGGATGGGAAAGACCTTCCCCCCCCCAGTTTTGTCCCACGGACTCCTAAGAGGCGTGTGGAATTCTTGACTTACCTTAGGAGATGATCAAGAGGGGGGGGGAAACCTACAGGGAAGAAATAGAGGAGTTCAGCTAAATGCAATGCTAAAACTCAACATTGGATCATTTAATGTGGTTATCTGAGATACCATGTCTCTTCTGGACAGAAGGATGGCTTTTGTTTGTTTTGGTTATAGAATAGAATAGAATAGAATAGAATAGAATAGAATAGAATAGAATAGAATAGAATAGAATAGAATAGAATAGAATAGAATAGAATAGAATAGAATAGAATAATGAATGGAATGGAATGGAATGGAGTGAGAATAGAATAGAATAATGAAATGAACATTAGAATAGAATAAAATAGAACAGAAGAGAAGAGAATAGAATAGAATAGAATAGAATAGAATAGAATAGAATAGAATAGAATAGAATAGAATAGAATAACAGAGTTG
>QLTV01002829.1:460172-472719 GCA_003457575.1 Thermophis baileyi
AAAAAAAAAAAAGAGACAGACCAGGAGACAGAGAGGGGGTAGAGGAACATCCAATTCTTTCCTATCTTTGAGGGCAAGTGGAATTTAAATAAATGGCTGGGTGAAGGAGTCCAGCAGTCTCCAAAAATTAATTAAATAAATAAATAAATAATAAATCCTTCTTGTTCACAGCTTTGAGTTCTCTCCAAGATGTGACTTGGTTGCTACTGTGCACGAAACATCTCTGGCAGGGAATGCTGTCTGTCCCCGCACACTTGTGAACGTGCACACCCACCCACGCGAGACACGGATTTATTGTGCCAGGCAGGGGGGCACGTCCCCTGCACAGATCTCTGCTCTACTGCGATCCTACGAATTTGAGGAAAGCGTGAAAAGTTCTCATATATAGATCCTAAAGAGGAGGGAGGGAGGGCAAAGAGGCTGGGTATTGACAGCTGTCCATCTGTCTCTCCTGATTAAATAAGGCTGCCGAGCCTGACTTCTTGACTGGGGGGGGGGAGGAGGAGGAGGGGGGCAGGAATCAAGGATAGACTGGAGAGCTTCCTCTTTGATTGTTTCCCCCCCCCCAAGAGACCTTCCCTTTTCTACTGGCGTGAAGACTGTCTATATACATTTGATTAAATACTCTATTTATGATCATTTCTGACCCCTCCAACCGAGGTCAATGGACTTGATAAGAGTCTTCCTTTACTCCTTGCGGGAGCTGCAGAGTAACGGAGGAGAAAGATTGTAGCAAAGCCGTGGATGTGCCTTACTTCGAAGCTGGAGGAAATGCGGGGTTGCCAGTTGTACAAATAGCTGGGGTGGTGGTGGAAGGCAGAACCTGGCATGTGCCAAATTGGGCTGCCTTGTGCATTGACGGGGACTGGGGTGGGGTGGGTGGGAAATGACTGGTGGTGGACCCATATGTTTCTGCTTCCATGCTGGTGGATGTGTCAACTTGTATTAGCTCTTGCACAACCATCTGGAGCTGTTGGCGCGTGTTCTCTCCCCCCACCCACCCCCTGGAAGTGAGGAGATGGCCCCAGCTTCCCTATAGATGTGCTGCTGTGGTGGTCCAGAGCGGCTGTCCGATGCTAATGGTCCCGTAGCTTTGGTGGCTGCCCTGGAACCACGGAGTTATGACACTGGAGGACGCATACATTTGCTGCTTACCTAAGACTTGTCAGCTTTAGTGGCCGTGGAGAGAGGACCTTTTAACGGCTTGAACGTGGCAATAGATTTGTTATTGCTTTGGCTTCTCAAAGTTGTCACCCACTTTCATGTTTCAAGTCCTACGTGTAGATGCATCCTTCCACCAAGCTGCCAAATTTCCCTTCCTTCTTCACGAACTCTAGTCCTCCTCTAAAATGCTTATCTACACGTTTATTACCAAGCAAGCAGAACGAGAAGCACCGTCAGCCCTTTCTTCTCCATGGATGGACTTTCTTTGCAGAGAGAAGGTTTCTCCCCATGGTTAAGCAGTCAAAAATGGTGATGCAATTCCAAAGTCAGTAGTCTTGTTTTACCTATCAGTTGTCTGTTGCTCTTCTTGGGCTCCCACACAGTGTCTATACTATTTTATGTTCCATGACATATAAACAACCTGGACTCCTCAGTTGCTATGCTTTACTCATTACGATTCTTCCTTCTTCCATCCTTTCTCCCTCCCCCCAGTGGATTTACAGCAGTAGAAATGCTCGTATTAAAATAGAATGCTGTCATCTGTAGCTACAGCTGTGCTAATCCCCCCTCTACAAAGTCTGACCTTAAGTACCCCCCAAGGGTCTACTGAATCAGCCTTGCTCTCCTCTGTAGCCAAGGATTTAATTCCTTAGCTATCTCCATTGTGATTGCATGTACTCAAGATCTTTCTGAAGACATGAGTAGATCAGTGTTTCTGAAGGCTGTCAATTTTAAGATGGGTGGACTTCAGCTCCCAGAATTCCCCAGCCAGCCAGAATTCTGGGAGTTGAAGTCCACATGTCTTAAAGTTACCAAGCCGACTGGTTACCGATATACTTTTTTGTAACTAATGATGATGTAATATTTAAGATATTAGAGCTTGCTGAACTTACCAGGGCTTACTGTCACTCTAAAAATTAAGTTTCCCTTGAGCTGAGCTCTGGGTGGCACCTGAATATTTTTTTATTTCGTTTTCTTGGCAGTAGTCCAGAAGTGACTTGCTATTGCCTTCTGCTAATATATATTATTTTAATTTCTCAATGTAATCAACAGCCTTGCAGTTTCCCATCCAGGCACTAACTAGGTATAAACCATACTTGGTTTTGTTTTTTTGTTTTGTTTTGAGAAAGCTTAAATTATAGGTGGAGGCATACCTTTGGTGGGAGAAATTCCCTTTAAAAAAAAATCCCTAAGGAAATTGCAGTTACTGATTTCAATAAGGTTTGAAGAAAGTCTGGCTTTTTTTTTTTGGGAAAGGTGATATCTAATATTAAATTGTTGGCTTTGTAAGCAGAAGGAGTGAAGTTCAATCTCCAGGTAAGAATAGGAGGAAAGAATTATGCTGAACCTCTAGAGAGCAACTGCCAATCTGTTTGCATAGCAAGGATCAAGATGGCAATGTGGTTAGACCCTGTGCATGACCTCATCTCTTAACATGTTTTGAAAATAATCCTTTTAGGTTTGTTGAAAACAAGCTTCTTCTTGGCACCATCCAGTTGTAACTGTAGCAACTTTTGTTGCTACATCAATCACATTTGATAAAGTATAGTTGCAGTATACTGGGTCTGTATACTGGGTCTGTATCCTCTCCCCTTGTGCTATTCTATTTACTAATCAGTGAAATCGATTTTTGAGTTTATACCTCATTCACTTGTGAAGACTGGATTTGTTTTGCATCTCAACTTGGGTTATATCTTGTGATGGGTCTATATTTTTTAAAAAAATCCTTTAGAATCAGTTATCTAGACATGAGATATCTGGATTATCTAAATATATAAACGGGGCAAATATCAGGTGAAGCTGTAACTCGCTAGAATTATCCTGCATAACAACAAAAGTTTTTTTTTTTTAAAAAGCAACTGTAAAGTAGTTATTTGCACAATTGGCCGGTAATGAACTATTACAAAAAGAAATTGCTCTTTACTAAATTGTTTGCTTTGTTCTTAAAATAAACATTTGGTTTTAGTTTTGGAAATCTTTTCCCAGTGCCCAAATTCCTTTTTTCTTACATTCTGATTTAGGTCAATTGAGGAAGGTCTTGTGGATGGATAAGCACTGATAAAAAGTATATCCATCCTTTATTTGAAGTGCTGGCTCTATCAGGGAAGAGAAAATTGTGCAGCTTAGCTGGGGTTTAAGGAAAAATAAAACTTGATTGCTGACATGGTAGTGGAGGTTTAAACATTACCATTCCTTGTTCCATTTAAAAGTTGCACAGTGCTTTAATCCCCCCCCCCTCGAATTTCCTTCCTTATAAAAATGAGAAGCAATCTAGTAGCACTTGTTCAGGCTAACAAAGTTTTAACAAAAGGCCTACCCTAATCTGGAACTTACAAAGCTAGTGTCTTTTAATAAAAATGTGTATTTGTTCTATAATTTGTCACCTGCAAAATTTTTCAGTCTTATTTTTAGAGTCCTCCCAATGATTCTTTTGATGGTAAATAGGATCTTTTTTTTAAAAAAAAAATTGTACTGGAAGTATTTATTTCTGCAATAATTGTACTATTAGCCCTTTGAGGTACTTCAAACAAGAAGCCAAAATCATAACTACTAACGTTATCTTTATTGTTAGGTTACAGTAGCAGAATTTTTCAACTCTGAAAATCCTTCTCCCTTTATTTTCTCAAGAACTAGGGAGGGTCCCCTTTGAGATGCTTCCCCTGCCCTCTTTCTTTCTGTGGTTTGGGATATCTCTAGTCTGACCACTGCCTAGACTGCGGCTCCTCCTCCTGTCTCCAAGGTTATTCTCACAGACCGTTACATTTTTACAAAGATGTAGGGTTGTATTCAGCGGTGGGTTGCTCCTGGTTCGGCCCGGTTCGGCGAACTGGTAGCGGCGGCGGGAAGCTCCACCCACCCACCCGCAAGCGGACGCATGAACTGGTAGCAACGGGAGTTACAATCCACTACTGGTTGTACTTCAAACATGTAGTAACTACACCGTCAGGTTTCTCAGACATTACACCAGACCTTAACTTTTTCCTTCATTGCCCCAAACCGCTTATCAGAAAGTCTTCGAAAACCAGTCATAAGTCCTTTCCTTTAGGACTGTCATAAGTTTGAACAGTTGCTCAATGAATGGTTGTAACTTGAGAACTATCTGTATTATAAAAGCAATTATTACTGAATGGTCTTTATCTCGTTGCCTTAATAGGAAACCTTTGGGAGATTTTCAAATATATTTTAATATACTTTTAAGTTGGTTTAAATGTCCCTGTTGGATGTAATGGGTTTGTGTGTCATTAAGCTAAAGAAAAAAAAAAACCACGTTTACCCAATTTTGAGTAATTTAGCCAGGTTTGAACTAGACTGTCCAGAGGTTCCATCACCAGATGTTCTAACTGATGCAGTTTCAAGGCCACAACATTAGTTCCCCTCTAAACCATCTGGATTCTCTCACGTGGTCTCCAGTTGTTAGAGCAGGAACAACCCAAGGCTGACACCAACACAATGAAGAAACTCTTGAGTAATATGACCCCAGTGGCTGTGGGAAGGAGGAGATGAAGTCTATAGCCATTTTCTGTCCCTCCTTCTCTCCTCATGATAACGTTCATCATTTGGTTCAGAAGTGAATGATGAAACTGTAACCGGTTGTGAATTGGGGGGAATCAGAAGAGATTAGCATCGTAGCTGGCTGTTGCTTATCTTCCTCTTAGCTCCCGAACCGAGCAAACCTCAACAGATGGGTTCCTAAGGAGTTGAACAGTGGGAAAGCAGGAAGGCTGCAGACAACTGGAGAGGTGTAAAAGGAAAGAGAGACTATTTAGACTTCTCATTACTGAGCTAAATGCCAGAATAGAAAATAGAATAGAATAGAATTCTTTATTGGCCAAGTGTGATTGGACACACAAGGAACTTGTCTTTGGTGCATGTGCTGTCAGTGTACGTAAAAAGACAAGAGACATTCGTCAAGAATCATAAGGTACAAGACTTAATGATTGTCATAGGGTACATAGGGAACATCTTGGGGAAGGGAATCCTTTGAAGGGAGAATGATTTTTTTTTTTAAATTGCATTTGGTACCTCGCGATGGGCAAATTTGTCAGGGTGTTTTCCTGAAGAGGGTCAGCCTGCCTGGATATCACATCCATTAAGCCCACTTAGTCTTTTGTTACATTTTGCAGTCTCTTGGCCTAGTTCCATCTGCCCAGCTGACTTGCTTAGAAAGCAGTCCACGTTCCAAGTCAGTGCACTGCCAATCTCTCTCTTTCCCCCCCCCTCTCCAATTTTTAAACTCCTTTCTTAAACTGGAACTGCAGTTCCCCGCATTGTCCCTCCCTCGCACTGTTTCCCACCGAAAAAGAGGGACCATTCCTGCCGCAGGTTAACGTGTCTGTCTTTTCGGAGGTAGCAGAAGACACATCCTTCCTTACATGCAGGAAGGGAACGGATAAGCAAAATAAGACCTAAAGGCGACCTATTTTGCTTATCTTGCCCCACAATCCATGGGTTGTGTGTTTTTTTTTTTTTTCTTTCTCTTTCCTGCAATCTTATCACTGCCTCTTAGAAGGATGCCTAATTTTAACACTTCCCGATCGGTCGTGTTTGGCTGCAGTCTTTTGTTCCCCTGCCTAGTGTCTTATTTACTGCTCCTAGCAATCTTCTCCCAGCATAAATTTACACAGAGGAAAGTATCCAAGAATGGCGTTATCATTGGTGATTTCTATCGTGCCTGGACAATTTAGCTAAATTCAATTTTGTCATTATCTTTTAAAGCGTCCCTCAAGCAGAGTTAATGAGAACAGCAAGAAGTGCAAGTTATGTTTTCCATAATTTTCTCCCCCCCCTCCTCCTCTCTCTTCTGCTCTTCCCACCCTTCAGAGGGATGGCATAACTTTGAGACATGTCAAGACATTCGCAGTTAAGATCATAGCACGGACTAAACGGTTAACTCTCATTTACAAGAGAATTAGTTCTGAATAATGGCATGCCATTAACACCCTTACGATACTCACAAGGTTTTAACGCTGATGTAAATTTACAATGTTTTTATTTACTATTAGCTTTCTCGTTCCGAGCCAATGTCATAAAATTCTTTGATAGTCCAATTACACAGCGTGTTGTTTCTTCTGCCAAGAAGAGATTTCTCCAGGACTGAGAGATTCATGTTCTTCAAAGTGAAGGAATGACCTTAACTGTCAGAGGTTGGTTCCCATTAGAGGTAAAATATGTATCACTTTCTTTTTATTATTATATTTTGATTTGTGTGGGCACATGTGTCATGCACGTGCTAGATGCTGTGCTCCAGCCACTTGAGTGAACGAAGAAACTCACAAAATGTGCCAGTGCTCTACCAACATGTGATTTTAATTTGTGAGGTTCAATACGCTGAGAGATTGTAGGTCTTGTGCCATGAACGCTTGAGTGAAAATTGAATATAGCTTGCTTGTTCCTAGACCTGTGATGGTGAGCCCATGACATGCATGTCAAAGGTGACACACCAACATCCAACAACGATTATTCTTGAAAGCAGACAATTGTGTGATTTTTGGAGACTTCACAAAGAATGGGTCGTATGTCTAGCATGGCCTCCAGACTCTCTGGAAGTTGTGCGAGAGGGCCATGATCTCCTGAGTTCTCCTGAGCCTGTGAAAATTGCATGAAAATGGGGTGGGGTTCTGTATGGTTTTCAAAGTCTGCAGTGGCTGTGGAAGAGCATTCTCTGAAGCTGATTCAAGAATGAAGGCCTTGTGTGACCTGGAGCATGGTTGTCTGGGGAATTCTGGGAGCCGGTCCACGCATCTTAACAATGCCAAGAAACACTGGACTCAATGATTGATGCAAATTTGGCAAGACAAGGATGATTGGAAATAGGCATGCCTTCCCCAACAACATAAGCAATTTAATTGTTTAGTGCTAAATTAGGGTACCACCAAGCTAGAAACCAAGAGACTGGGAGCTCTAGTCCCATCTTAGGCACCAAGCCAGCTGGGTGATCTTGAGCCAGTCACCTCTCTCTCAACCCTAGGAAAGAGGCAATGGCCAACCCCTTATGGAAAATCCTGCCAAGAAAACTGCAGGGACTTGTCCAGGCAATCTCCAGTAATCCCATGAAGGAGGAACTATGGAAGGACTCTGTTGCTTGCAAAATGGCAACTTGGGAGCCATACGTAGTTTCAGTGCTTGCACTGGCAAACTTTACTCTGCAGCAGATACTGTTTCTGCAGTATTCAGAGTATTCTTTTGGGATGATGGTGGTGTTCAGCCAGCCTTTTAAGTCAGTCTATACTCCTAGTAGCTTCCTGGATTAGTCCTTGCAGGGTTTTATTTTGGTCAAGAAGTAGTTTGCCATTGCCTTCCCCTTAGGACAGAAAGAAAGTGACTGGCCCAGGTCACCCAGCTGGCTTGGTGCCTAAAGCAGGACTAGAATTCATGGTCTCATTGGCTAGTCTAAAGAAAAGAAGAATTAGGGGCGACATGATAGCAGTATTCCAGTATTTGAGAGGCTGTCACAAAGAAGAGGGGGGCAAATTATTCTCCAAAGCACTGGAGGGCAGGACAAGAAACAATGGGTGGAAACTAATCAAGGAGAGAAGCAACCTGGAATTAAGGAGAAACCTCCTAACAGTGAGGACAATTAACCAGTGGAACAGCTTGCCTTCAGAAGTCGTGGGCGCTCCATCACCTGAGGTTTTTAAGAAGAGACTGGACAGTCACTTGTCTGAGATGGTATAGGTTCTCCTGCTTGAGCAGGAGGCTGGACTAGAAGACCTCCAAGGTCCCTATTCTAAATTCTCCCAATGGTGCCAAAGCCAGGACTAGAACTCACAGTCTTCTGGTGCCTTCACCTGGTTTATAAGGACTGAGAGGGAGTGACGGGCTCAAAGTCCCTTAGCTGGTTTCATGCCTAAAGCAGGACTTGAACTCATGGTTTTCTGGTTTCTAGCCTGGTGTCTTAACCACCACACCAAACTGGGTCTCAGAGAACATGGTAGAAATGGTTAGAAAAAAACCCCCTCTAGTCCAGGGGTTCCCAATCTTTTCTTTATCACAGACCCCCTTTAAATACCTTTTGTGGCCACGGACCATGGCCGCCCAAGAATTAACTCAAGTTTTTTGTTCAAACTTTCACAGACCCCCACCCCCTGTGACAACCTCACTGCCCCCCAGGGGTCTTTGGACCACAGGTTGAGAATCACTGGGCTAGACTTTTTAAACATGACCAAGGTGAGAGTTGACTAATGCCTTAGATCTTGTCCTCTTCTTTAAGGTCACTCTCTCCGTTGTGTTGGTACACTAGGATTTTTTTTCAGTGTCTAGCAAGCTTTGGAAGAAGATACAGTGTTTTGTAAACAAGCAAAGAAGTTTATAGACGAGCTTTTCCATGTTTTTCAGCATTGCAGAGAAGGAGTTGAACGACTCAGCCTTGCCAATTTTTATTTTATTTTATTTTTTTTGGAAAAAGATTGTTCCAAACGACAGATCGTTACAGAAGTTTAGTCTGGTATATTGTGCTAAAAGGGACTTGCTCCATCATGGGTGCTTTTGGATGTGTGGATGATGGTCTCAATTAATGCATATTTAAGTAAATGTATTGACCTTTGTTTAGCTAATATCAAGATGTATTATCCCTTGAAGAAAATAATAAAAACCTTGACTTGATTGGGGTCAATATTTACTACTTGGTTCAATGGAATCATTATTATTCAGCTCCAAGCCACCAATCAGTGCCATATAAATAATAGAAATAACCGAGCCTTTCAGCCTTAGACATCCCAATTACAAAAGGCACACAATATATATTCTGTTTGTTTCCAGGGCCTGATTCAGAGGTATGTTTGACATGTTGGCTGCATAAGATGGTGTTTTTGTTTTCTAACAAGAAAGTAGGTTGAAAAATCATTCCTTTGTCTCTTACAAACCTATGTAATACCAATTGAGATGAATATATTGCTAGAAATCTTTAGTTTATGGTGTGTAAATCTGCCGGAATTTTTCAGTTTTCCCAAAGAAAAATATTGGGAAGGATTAATAGAATAGAATAGAATAGAATAGAATAGAATAGAATAGAATAGAAGAGAATAGAATAGAATAATAGAATAGAATAGAATAGAATAGAATAGAATAGAATAGAATAGAATAGAATAGAATAGAATAGAATTATTTAAACCGCTACAACACTTCATAAGAGGACCTCTCTTGTTTTCTAAAAGCTGCCAAGAATCTTTGGAGAAGGGCTTTGTCAAGAAAAGTAAATATATATACTGAGTCATTCTGATGGTCAAAGAGTTCCAAATAGAATAGAATAGAATAGAATTCTTTATTGGCCAAGTGTGATTGGACACACAAGGAATTTGTCTTAGGTGTATATGCTCTCAGTGTACATAAGGAGAATAAAATACATTCATCAAGAATAAAAAGATACAACACTTAGTGATAGTCAAGGTTATGAACTGAATTTCCTTCCCCCCTCCAAAAAAAGTGAGATTCCATATTTTCTCAAAGATCTTGAATTCAAGGAAGTAGCCAGCATCTTTAGAGTTGCAAAATTTTCACCTGAATTTCTGAACTGAAGTTAAATTCCTTTTAAAATGTTAATCTTCTTGCCACGTACAGGTAGTCCTTGACTTATAACTGTTCATTTAATGACTGAAGTTACAACGACATTTTAAAAAGGGACTTACAACTGGTCTTCACTAGTTATGACCATTGCAGCATCCCAGGCTTAAAATCTGGGCGCTTAGCAACCAACAAGTATTTGCGATGGTTGTAGCATCCCGGAGTCATGTGATCTCAATTTGCGACTTTTCCCAGCTGGCTTCCATCAAGCCAAGTCAATGGGGGAAAAGCCAGATTCGCTTAACAACCATGTGATTCACATAACGAACTGCAGTGATTTGCTTAACTTCTCTGGCAAGAAGGATCATAAAATTGGCTGCGAGTCACTTAGCAGCTGCTTTCTTTAGCAATGGAAATGCTGGTCACAACTGCAGTTCGTAAGTTGTAATAATACTGGTTGAACCTGTATGCTTGGATGTTCAATGCTGCTTTTGCAGGTAGTCCTCAACTTATGACCGCAATTCAGCCCAAAATTTCTGTGGTTAAGGGAGACATTTGTTAAATGAGTTTTGCCCCCATTTTACGACCTTTCTTGCCACCGATGTTAAGTGAGTCACTGCAGGCGATAAGTTAGTAACCCGGTTGTTAAGTGAATCTGGCTTCCCTCGTTGACTTTGCTAGAAGGTCGCAAAAGGGGACCACGTGACCTTGGGACACAGCAACGGTCGTAAGTATGAACCAGTTGCCAAGCATCTGAATTTTGATCATGCGATCATGGGGATGCTACAAAGGTGGTAACTGTGAAAAACGGTCATAAGTCCCATTTTTCAGTGCCGTTGCAACTTTCAACGGTCAATAAATGAACTGTTAGCACTTAGCACTTAGACTTATATACCGCTTTACAGTGCTTTACAGCCCTCTCTAAGCGGTTCACAGAGTCAGCATATTGGCCCCCAACAATCTGGGTCCTCATTTTACCCACCTCGGAAGGATGGAAGGCTGAGTCAACCTTGAGCAGGTGAGATTTGAACCGCCGAACTGCAGCTAGCAGTCAGCTGAAGTAGCCTGCAGTACTGCACTCTAACCACTGCGCCACCTCGGCTCTGTTGTAAGTCAAGGACTACCTGTACCGTCCCTTGTAAAAATGGTTCTGTGGTCACAATGAGGTTGAGTTACAGGTGGTCCCTGACTTACAATCATTCATTTAGTGACCATTTAAAGGTACAGTGGCACTGAAAAAAGGGACTTATGGCCAGTTTTCACACGTATGAATTTTGCAGCATCCCCATCAGAGGTGGGTTCCTCCCGGTTCGGACCAGTTCTCCCAAACCGGTAGCGACCTGCTGGTGACATCACAGTGACATCACGGATCCGGTTCGGTCAGTGCCGGTCCGTGGGCGCTGCTATCTTTTTTTAAATTTTTATTTTATTTTTTTTTCTTCTGTGCATGCACAGAAGCCGAGTTTCCGGCACTGCGCATGCATCGCCATCTTGTTTTCGGCTTTTTTTGGAGGGGGGATTTTTTTGGATTTTTCGGCGCAGCGCAGGAGGAAGCAAACTGGCAGCGAGGTAAGTTAGAACCCATCCCTTGATCCCCATAGTTATGTGATCAAAATGTGGATGTTTGGCAACTGGTTCATATTTATTTATGAGCAACAGAAATTTTGGACTCAGTTGTGATCCTAAGTCAAAGACGACCTACAGTTGTGTCAACTTTAGCACCTTTTTCAGAAATGATTCTGTTCCAACCAGTAGTTATGTAATATTCCACAAAAGAATCGTTCTTGATCATCCTTCCTTCTATGTCTTTTTTGGACATCTTTAATATCTCAGCCTTTCTTGTATCGTCTGATGTTTTCAAAACTCTTTCCTAACCCTTCTGATTCTTGATGAGCCAAATATTCTAAGCAGCTGGCTTGGCTCTT
This sequence comes from Thermophis baileyi, assembly GCA_003457575.1. Lineage (NCBI taxonomy): Eukaryota > Metazoa > Chordata > Lepidosauria > Squamata > Dipsadidae > Thermophis > Thermophis baileyi. The sequence goes on from QLTV01002829.1 coordinate 471,761, forward strand.
GTCCACTTCTCCACCCCTTGGCTGCGTTAACATTTGATTTTGTGTGGGGTTTTTTTAAGCCTTGTTCCAACTTTTACTTTTCAGGGCTGGGAATGACAACTTGACAGATCTAGGCCAAACTGGCTGGCATGTCCCGTGTTGATTTGTCTTTAAAAAGCAGGAAGTGAAAAGTCCATCAGTCTAATTCCCAAGAACCTGAAACCTGAATGTAGGAGTTGTAGTTTGCCTACTGTTGTAGGATGAAGGTGAGAAGGAGAAGAGATGAGGAATCCTTGGTGCTCTCTGAGCTTGGTTGTTTTCTTGCAGACGTTTCATGCAGACATTTTCTTGCAGACGTTTCATGCCCAAACTAGGTAACAACATCAGTGCACCAAGGACTCCTCATTTCAACTCTGAGCTACAAATATTCTCCTTTATAGGAGAAGAGATGATGACAGATTTGATAACCAGAGAGCAATCTTGAGCTCATGCTAATCAGACTTTTACAGAAGCAAAATAACACAATGTTCTCCATGCATTTCTTCAAGGAACTGAACAATTTGTTCATTGTTCATTGAACATTAACAATTTCCTTAGCCATGAAAGCCAATGAGGTGACCTTGGGCCAGTCTCATTCTCTCTCAGCCCTACCCACCTCACAGGGTTGTTGTTATGGGGAAAATAGGAAGAGGAAGATGTATTAGATACGTTTGCTACCTTGACTTAGTTGTAAAAATAATAAAGGTGGGATATTAATCAATTAATCAATCAATCAATAAAATTTCCTATTGTAATATATATGATATACCAAAATATAAGGTCTTGACAAAATATCTACAATTTAGGTTGCATCTTTAATTAGTATCAATTAAAATGAGAAAAAAGGGCAAGCTTAGAATAGAATAGAATAGAATAGAATAGAATAGAATAGAATAGAATAGAATAGAATAGAATAGAATAGAATAGAATAGAATAGAATA
>QLTV01002829.1:474367-486244 GCA_003457575.1 Thermophis baileyi
GGTAAAATGAATTGTTGGGGGTAATAATATGCTGACTCTGTAAACCGCTTAGAGAAGCCTGTAAAGCACTTTGAAGCGGTATATAAGTCTAAGTGCTATTGCTATTTTCCTTCCTTCCTTCCTTCCTTCCTTCCTTCCTTCCTTCCTTCCTTCCTTCCTTCCTTCCTTCCTTCCTTCCTTCCTTCCTTCCTTCCTTCCTTTCCCACCTTTCTTTCTGCCTTCCTTCCCCTCCCTCCCTCCCTCCCTCCCTCCTGTCTTATTCCTTTTCTCATTCTCCTTCCTGGTGGTGCAGGGCTTAGAATGCTGCATTGCAGGCTAATTCTACCCACAGCCAGGAGTTCGATCCTGACCGGCTCAAGGTTGACTCAGCCTTCCATCCTTCTGAGGTTGGTAAAATGAGGACCCAGATTGTTGGGGGTAATAATATGCTGACTCTGTAAACCGCTTAGAGAAGGCTGTAAAGCACTTTGAAGCGGTATATAAGTCTAAGTGCTATTGCTATAGGAAATGAATATAAAAGATATAATATTTCTCCCCTCACTCCCGTCTCTCACAGACTCACACAAATGAAGACTATGCAACCTTCAGGCACTTTAGACTAAAATAAAGATGAGAACTAATGCTTCGCCCTGCAAAATCATTCATTTCTTCTCTTTTTAACCTATCAGTATACGTATAGATTTTAGTGCTGTTTTGCCTATTAGGCTAATCACGAATGGGTAAAAAGAGGGAACCCAGGGCGTTTTCTACATAGATCCAATAGGTCATGTTGAAAGGATGCAGAGCTGAGATATAACAATAGGGCAAGCAAAGTCGTTCAGTGTTCTCCAAAACTTTTCAAAGTCTGCTTCTTCCTCTTAATAATAACTCAGAGGTAAGGGCTTTGCCAGTCTCATCTCATTGCCAAGAAGTGTAGCATGGATTTTTGATCTGCTAACAGATAATGTATCCAACACTGAGAACACTTGTAAATTAATTGGCCTTTTGACCATGCAGTCTCTCCCCCTTCAACTTGTTGCTGATTACTGGTTTCACACTTGAGCTGGTCCTTCGTTCTTGGCCTTTCCCCAGCAATGACAGTCCCCTGGTCTATGAAAATCCATTTCATTTTACTGTCCACGTTAGCAGCCTGAACATATTCCCCCTTCCCCCCCTCAAGATTTTTTAAAAGAGATACTTATAGGGGGAAAAAATCCCAAACTCCCCAAACAGCAAGTGGAGATGTATGAGAGATTTCTCTCTCCACTCTGCCCCCCCTCTCTCTTCCTCCCTCTCCTTCTCCCCATTCCCCTCCTCGTCTGTCTCTTCCTCCTTCTCTTCCCTCCTCCTCTCCCTCCCTCTCCCTCTTTTCCTCCTTCTTTTCCTCCTCTCCATCTCTCTCTTCCTTCCTCTCCTTCTCTCCATTCCCCTCCTTGTCCCTCTCTTCCTCCTTCTCTTCCCTCCTCCTCTCCCTCCCTCTCCCTCTTTTCTTCCTTCTTTTCCTCCTCTCCATCTCCCTCTCCCTCTCCCTCTCTTCCTTCATCTCCTTCTCTCCATTCCCCTCCTCGTCCCTCTCTTCCTTCTTCTCTTACCTCCTCCTCTCCTTCTCTCTCTCTCTTCCTCTTTTCCTCCCTCTCTCCCTCCTCTCCTTCTCCCTCTCCCTCTATGCATATATATGCATGCGTATGCACAAATTGGCCAACACGGTTTCTTACAGCTTTATCTTTAAAGAATCAATATATTTAGAGCACTACTAGAATCTTCTCTGAAGACGTCCCTTCTTTTTCCTGATGTTTGAAATTTCCATGCAAAATATCATAGAATAAGGGAAACATGGGGCAAACCTGGGCAAGTCCTTGTAAGGTATGAATACACCTTACTTGAAGGTGCATTCATACCTTATTGAATACACAACTACAGTTCTGAATATTTATTTATTCATTTCGTTTATTTATTTATTGAATTTATATTGCTGCTTATTCCCCCATGGTGGCTCAAGGCGGCTTACAGAATAAAAGGTCACATTTAAAACAATAAAAACTAACAAAAAGAGTCAAATAAATTAATATACGGTAGTACAATATAACAAAATCACCCCCCACCTCCCACCCCCTGCTGAATTCCACTGAAAGGCACTTCCTCCACGTATACATAACATCTCAGGCGTAGCGATTCAGACATGGTGCATGGAAGTGCATGGTGTTGTGAGCGGGGGGTTGGACTAGATGACCTATAAGGTCTCTTTCAACTCTGTTAATCTGTTAATCTGTTAATCTGAGATGCAAGAGCTAATTTATCCATCTTGACAGACTGACAGGGTGGATTTGATTTAAATCAAGTCGATTTAAATCACGATTTAAATCACGATTTAAATCACTAGTAAAAAGGCTTGATTTAAATCAACTCGATTTAAATCATAATTTTTAAAGAGCAACTGTCATCTCTGTCCTGCAGCGGCTCCTCCTCTGACCTGCTGTTGACTCACCGACATTCCCATTCACTTTAATGGGACGGCTGGTGATGTGGCAGGGACACAACAAGGTGAGGGACATGGCAGGCAGCAGGTGAGTGGATGCCCGCTAACAGGCATGATGGATCTGAAATGACAGGTGCTCTTTAATATTAAATTTATAAGCTGCTTAGAAGGTTTCACTTTCATTTTTACTGCTTGCCCTTCCTCCTCACACTTAGAGCCTGGTGGTACAGATGCATTTCTCTTCAAACAATCATAGAGTTTGTAGTGTACATAGATTTGCAAAACAATGGGATAAAGGAATATCTCATGGTTACTGTGAAATTGTGTGAATGCATCAATGCAGTGCATGTTATCTCAGCTTCAGGAACTTGGATTCATTGAATGAGTTTACCAAAAATGTAAATATTGCAGAATATACAGCCTCATGCTACAAAACTAAGCTCCATTTCACGCTGAATAAACTACATTATTAATGTATCTTAAATAGGAAACTATCTTTAGATAGATTTTTACTCCAAAAGCATTTTATTACAATAAATTTGATAAAAATAAAAAAAAATCCGATTTAAATTAAAAACAAATCAGATTTAAATTTTTAAAAATCCGATTTTTTTTAATCATCGATTTTTATCCACCCTGCAAACTGACTCTTGGTTCACCGTAGAAGGGGTTCATATGTGCTTTCATTCCACAGCACCACAACAGCTGTGATATCACCGCTGTTATTCCCAGTTAGCAGAGATATGATGGGAGGACTTGGCTATGGTTTGGCGTAGAGGCCACTTGAAATGACTTTGTGTCTACAGTAATGAGGCCTGCTTAGGCACCGCGTGGATTTACGAGCCTGATCTGTTTGTGTCTGCTGAATCCATTGAGCCACGGTGACGTGTCAGCGAATCACACATTAGATATTGTATTATTTATTGTTTACTTTAGCATAGCCTTCCTTGCATGTCAACATTTTCCCATTGTATGATTTCAAGTCTTTGAATGCTGACATCGCATTAGCAGCCAGTTCCAAAGCCCCCAAATAATGCATTAACTATTATTATTCCTTCTGATCCACTTGTGTTTATGTAAATGGAAAGCAAAAAACAACAACAACAACCCCCCAACAAAAAACAGTTTTCAGATTGCTTTCAGGAGCTTAAGGGCTTCGCATGGAGCCTATTATTGAAAAATCAAACTGCAAAGCAGCTTCCGAGATGTGGAATTAGCCTCTAAATAACACTGAACGTACAAGTCCAATTGTATGGGATTGGGCTGTATTACAGTCTTGGAAATTCTGTAATCAAATCTCGTGCCAACAACGGTCTGTTTTGATAGCCACTGTGCAATCAAGGGAAGAAAGGTGGTTAATTCAGCTATAATAGCGGAAGGATTTGTAAGAGGATCTGCAGAATAGGAGAAGTAAAGGAGTTACTACTTGTGGTAGCTGTCAGACGAAGCAATAAGGGTCTATAATGTTGAATGTCTATGGAGATTCTCAGTCATCCAGGTCATGGTTGTCTCAAAGGTGCTTTTTCAAAGGACTATGGACTATGTTTTCTCCTTGAGAAGACATTTCACTTCTCCTCCAAGAAGCTTCTTCAGTTCTGACTGAAGAACTGAAGAAGCTTCTTAAATGAGAAGTGAAACATCTTCAAGGAAAGAATATAGTTAAAAAGCACTTTTGGGACTACGATGCTTTGCATTTTCCATCTCTCTTTCCTAGTATAGAAGCAAGATATATTTGAAATGGGTGCAGTTTTACAGTGGTTCCCCCATTTTCTCCATCGTCCAGCAACATCTAGAACAGGGGTGTCCAATCTCGGCAACTTTTAAGACTTGTGGACTTCAACTCCCAGAATTCTGCAGCCAACTCCAATTCCAGGTGGTGAAGTCCACAAGTCTTAAAGTTACGGAGGTTGGACACCCTTGTTCTAAAACAGCGGTTCTCAACCTGTGGGTCGCGACCCCTTTGGGGTCGAACGACCATTTCACAGGGGTCGCCACACGCGTTAGCCCGCCATCTTGGTGCCACCGTCACTTGCAGGGGTGAAATGCTCCCGGTTCGGCCATGCCTGCGGGTCGCCGGATAGCCGGTAGCTACAGAAGCGGTAGCGACTTCGCCCACCCGCCTGGATGCCGCCATTTGGGTTCTTCTACCATCTGCGCATGCGCAGAATGCTTTGCGCATGCGCAGAGGGTAAAAGAACCAAAATGGCGGCATCCGGGCGAAGTCTCCTGCTTCCACGCTATCAGCTGTCCGGCGCCCCGCAGGCAAGCCCGAACCGGGAGCATTTCACCCCTGGTGCCACGCCCCCTTTGTCACCTCATCCCGCGCGGGGAGGGGGCGGGCTGGGGGTCGCGGCGGCAGGGGGGTCGCGGGGGGCGGGGGTCGCGGCATTAGAAAGGTTGAGAACCACTGTTCTAAAACATCATAGCTGTTTCAGCCACAAAACTTTCCATGACTGTTTATGTGTTTCCAGCTCAACAGAAGGCTGGTGAAATAGAATAGAATAGAATAGAATAGAATAGAATAGAATAGAATAGAATAGAATAGAATAGAATAGAATAGAATAGAATAGAATAACAGAGTTGGAAGGGACCTTGGAGGTCTTCTAGTCCAACCCCCTGCTTAGGCACCACTTCAGACAAATAGTTATCCAATCTCTTCTTAAAAACTTCCAGTGTTGGAGCATTCACAACTTCTGGAGGCAAGCTGTTCCACTGGTTAATTGCTCTAACTGTCAGGAAATTTCTCCTTAGTTCTAGGTTGCTTCTCTCCTTGATTAGTTTCCACCCATTGCTTCTTGTCCTGCCCTCAGGTGCTTTGGAGAATAGCTTGACTCCCTCTTTGTGGCAGCCCCTTAGATATTGGAAGGCTGCTATAATGTCTCCCCTAGTCCTTCTTATAGTGGGATTCCTTTCATCACTTGTCAAGATTGCTGACTGGATCATGATGAAATCAAAAATTTCAAAGGTGATCTTTCTAAAGTGCTCAGAAAAATGCCTTGCATCGGCCTCATACTAATCATACTTGATTAATCCTGGTCTGTTGCAGTTGGCTAGGCTTTCGTACTATACTAAATCCTAAATCATGGTTTACTCAGCACAATGGCAAGATTTATACAGGGCTAAGCAAAATCAAGCACATTAATTACATTGTGCCTTCATACAGTGTGTAAACCAGGGGTGTCAAACTCAAGGCCTGTGGGGTGCTTAGTTCTGGCCCACGGGGCCACCCTGGAAACAGCAAAGGATCAGCCCGCGGTGCCTCTGCCAGTGAAAATGGAGCTCAGGAGGGCCACACACGGCTCTCCCGAGCTCTGTTTTCACTGGCAGAGGGCTAGCAAAAGAAACTAAAAACAAAACAAAAGGAGAAATTTTATTTTTATTTTTATTTATTTATTTTTGTCAAGCATATATAAGATTACAGTAAAAGTATAAACATGTATACATGAGATGGTTATGAGTACATGGGGACTTTAGGACAGGGACGGTAGGCACGTTGGTGCGCTTATGCACGCCCCTTACAGACCTCTTAGGAATGGGGTGAGGTCGACAGTAGACAGTCTAAGGTTAAAGTTATGGGGGTTTGTTTTCCCTTTTGCATTTGAGCATGCAAGAAGGGACAGGAAAGAAGAAAGGGAAAGAGGAAAGACAAAGAAAAAGAAGGAAAGACAAAGAAAAAGAAGGAAAGATAGGAAGAGAACAAGGAAGGAAAAATAAGGAAAGAGAAGGAAGGAAAGAAGGAAGGAAGGAAGGAAGGAAGGAAGGAAGGAAGGAAGGAAGGAAGGAAGGAAGGAAAGAAGATAGATTATAATGAGAGTAAGGGAGGGTCTGAGGGAAGTCCTGCCTTAGCACTTGGCCACCACAGGTGCCCCCGACACAAGTGACTTCGAGCTGGCCATGGCCATGCCTCCCTTGGCCACCCCACCCCATCTGGGGTCAAACACAACCCTGATGCGGCCCTCAATGAAATCGAGTTTGACACCCCTGGTGTAAATGGAACTTATATATGGACATCTCTGCCTTACTTTGGAGTGGATCATAAATTTAGGAGTATTCAAAGTTTAGGTCCAGTGGTATCACTGAGCATACATTGTGCGCATAACTTTCTTTCCCTGCTCTTCAATCCAGATGTTTCTCCTGCTTGTTTTTAGCTGCTAATTCCAGTTCAGGCTGGAGTGTTTTTTATACCCTTCCAGAGATGGGTATATATTCTTCCCTCTCCCTTACAGCTGCCAGTTCCCATTAGCCTTATCATGGTTGTATCATTTTCTCCTTTTGTGTCCCCTTTCCCTGTTCTTTGTGATAATTTCCCACCTGAGCATGGAGTACTTTATAAATAGCAAATTTAAAATGAATTTTCTAGCAGCAGTCATTAGTTCCCTCGATATCCATTAAACATCTATGCAAGCCAAGAACAAGATGACAAAAAAAAAAGGGATTGATTTAAATGGTATGGTTATTGGGGGGTGGGAAAAGGAAAGGAAATGTGTTGACAAGAATTATTCTAAATTCCTAATAATGGAGAGGAATTTCGAAAAAAAAAATCAAATAGGCTTTCAGCATCAGTGGGGAGAGAGACATGCCAAAACCACACAGTTACACAATTTTGTAAATGTGCTATTGCTGTTACAGTAGACCTCAACTTACAACTGTTTGTTTTGTGACCATTGGAAGTTACAACGGCACTGAAAAAAGTGACTTATGACCGTCTTTCACACTTAAGACCATTGCAGCATCCTCACAATCACGTGATCATAATTGAGATGCCTGGCAAACTGACTCATATTTATGACGGTTGCAGTGTCTCGGGGTCACGTGATCCCATTTTGCGACCTTCTGACAAGCAAAGTCAATGAGGAAGCCAGATTCACTTTACAGCTGTGTTACTAACTTAACAACTGTCTCGATTCACTTAACGATGGTGGCAAGGAAGGTCATAAAATGGGGCAAAACTCACCTAACAACTGCCTCACTTAGCAGCAGAAATTTTGGGCTTGATTGTGGTTATAAGTCAAGAACTACCTGTATTTGGTTTTGACTTGAGGGTCATACAAGACTGCAACTTTCCCACTTGCCCCTAAAGTTCCCACTGCCACTTAATAACCACTCTCTTTAATAACCAGAACCAAACAGATCACACAGATCCAACAAAACCACTTCCAGGAATACAGTTGTCCCCCCCCACCCACGAAAGAAGCCACTGGAATGGAATCAGGACAGGCCGTCCCAGAGCTAAGTTAAAGCTGTTTAAGTGGGGAATGGCCAAAAGTCCGGAATGTGACTATGGTGCACCAGAATAAACTTGAACCACATATGGTCCAAGAATGGCCCCTCAGGAAATTTCAAGGCATGATGGGAGGATCTTATCACAGTTTCCCACCAGAAACTGTTAGATAGTTAGCTTCCTTACGTATCAAATTATAACATCTATCCCCCTGCCATTCTCCATATTATGGTGATTTTATTATGGTTTATGCTTCACAGTAAATTGGTACATCAGTGATTGCATGACCTCTGTAGATGCCATACACTAAATGACATAAATGAAACTTAACAGATTAACAGAGTTGGAAGGGACCTTATAGGTCATCTAGTCCAACCCCCCGCCTAAGCAGGAGACCCTACACCATTTCTGACAGATGACAATCCAGTCTCTTCTTGAAAGCCTCCAGTGATGAAGCTCCCACAACCTCTGAAGACAAGCAGTTCCATTGGTTGATTGTTCTCACTGTCAGAAAATTTCTGCTTATTTCTAGGTTGAATCTCTCCTTGATCAATTTCCATCCATTATTCCTTGTCTGGCTTTCAGGTGCTTTGGAAAATAGCTTGACCCCTTCTTCTCTGTGGCAGCCCCTCAAATATTGGAGCACTGCTATCATGTCTCCCGGTCCTTCTCTTCACTAGACTAGCCATGCCCAGTTCCTGCAACCGTTCATCGTATGTTTTAGCCTCCAGTCCCCTAATCATCTTGGTTGCTCTTCTCTGCACTCTTTCTAGAGTCCACTTTTCTCTCATTTAAAGTCCTGGAGGGAATGATCCATTAATTTTTTTAGCACCCATACCTCTGTCACATGAGATGCATTCAGCAACACATGGAGCACTTCGGCCTATGAGATGAATGGACAGGGTTGACACATGAAGAATGCAAATGTAGCAAGGACGTTTACAGTAGGAAACAGGCTTATTTTTACGGTCAAGATTTGAATGCAAAAGCAGATAAAATGTCTAAATTGGGATCTTTACAAGCAACCCAATTCTTCCTTCCAGTTTTCATCTGCAACTTTCAGGTTTTTGGGACTGGCAAACAGAACCGGTTTAGTTCTTCTGAGCCCAGAGTTGAGAGAAATACACCGGGGTCAATGCTTCGAAAGCTGTAGCCCCCACAAAGGTGGGAAAATATTCAATCTAGTGTGGAGACTATTGGCAAAATAAATAGTTGGAAAGCTAGTGAACCACAAATGTACAGAGCACCGTAGCTGAAAATATAACTTTGATTTCAATTTTCATATTTGTCAGCTGTAATTAGGTTGAAGAAATGCGGTGAGGTGTTTTTATTTGTTTTTCTTTTCTGCCACAGTTATAAAGTACTAATAAATAGGTGCCTTTATAGTGTGGTTAATGGAATTGCTCCCCCCCTGCTTTTTTTTTTATTTTCCTACCAAGTAGTCTAGAAAAATCCCATTAAAGGGAAAAGTCATATTGTATTATGGCATTTCAATGCCCAGAGACTTGGCAGTTGCAGTAATAGCCATCTTTGACAATGGCAGCCTGGTACTTTCATCCCTGATATACTCATTGAAAAGGCTGGCTAGTCTGTGGCTATCCTTAGGATCTTGACTTGGAAACTTCCCTTCGTCCGTCTGCTCCTTGTAATCTAATTATAATTTGCTGAATAGGGATGAAAGAACTAAAAGGGAATTGAGGAACATGAAGAAGGATTATATATACCCAGAGCCATGTTGCTATAGTGGTTAAAGATACTGAGCTAGAAACGGGGAGTCCGTGAGTTCTAGTCCCACCTTAGGCATGAAAGCCGGCTAGGTGACTTTGGGTCTATCAGCAAGAGATGGTGAGTTCTAGTGCTGCCCTAGGCATGAAAGCTGGCTGGCTGACTTTGGGCCAATCACCAGGAGACTGTGAGTTCTAATCCCGCCTTAGGCATGAATGCCGGCTGGCTGACTTGGGGCCAATCACCAGGAGACTGTAAATTCTACTCCCGCCTTAGGCATGAAAGCTGACTGGATGACTTTGGACCAATGACCAGGAGGTTGTGAGTTCTAGTCTCACCTTAGGCATGGAAGCCAGCTGGGTGATATTGAACTAGTCACTGCTTCTCAGCCCAACTTACCTTACAGGATGGTTTCTATGGCTGTGGGTGGAGAAATTAAAAGTAGGGACAATTATGTACATCATTTTGAGCTGTACTAAATAAATATGAGAGATACATTTAATATATAACGCTTCTTCCAGCACATCTGTACAGTATTTCCCTCCACAAAGGAGACCTCCAATCATTTACTGCTCATTGACTCATCCAGTGCCAACTTACTTATGGCACAAACCAGGTCCTATTTCAAAACAGTCTGAGAGGGAGGGAGGGAGGGAGGGAGGGAGAGAGGGAGGGAGAGAGAGAGAGAGAGAGAGAGAGAGAGAGAGAGAGAGAGAGAGAGAGAGAGAGAGAGAGAGAGAGAGAGAGAGAGAGTGTGTGTGTGTGTGTGTGTGTGTGTGTGTGTGTGTGAATGATCCATAGGGCAATTAGCAGGAGTGATTTAAAATAAAATAAAATAAAGATATATCATTTTTCAGCTACTTCAGCCTGTTAGACTCATAAAAGGGATAGCAAAATGAGAAATGTAAATGGCCAACGCAAGCTGATTAATCCTGGAATGTATAATTCCATTAATAAGCCAGCTTTTCTTCTTCTTAAGATAGCTGCTTTACGGCACAGATGGAATTTATGCATTCATTGCCATTGTATTGCATCTAATAGGAGATGAAGAAAATGTACTGGAGAAGTGAGTCTTATTTTGCAATCAGCTGAAATAATGATGTGCTGCGGAAAAAGCCTGGCAATGCCGTGACAGGAGGAAGGAAACAAATCTGAATTTGGCAATTGTATCTCTTTCCCTATATTTCAGGTAGGAAATCAGGCCACGTTTAGCCAGCATTAGGCATCTCAGATGAACAAACCAAGTTGCACTGTGGTATGTGTGTAGTTCAGTGGGTGTAGGACAACTCGACGCAGCCGACTCACCCTAGTCAACTCACTGCAGCCGACATGTACCAGCCAACTTGCTCCGGCTTACATGCTGCAGCCAACTCGCCATGGGACAATCTCACCCTGGCTGACATTCCACAGTCAATTCGCCATGGCCAACTTGCCCTGGCCAACAGTCCTAGGCTGCATTAACAGAAGGATAGAATCAAGATCACATGAAGTGTTAATACCACTTTACAACGCCTTGGTAAGGCCACACTTGGAATAATGCATCCAGTTTTGGTCGCCACGATGTAGAAAAGATGTTGAGACTCTATAGGGTTTCCTGCCTGAGCAGGGGGTTGGACTAGAAGAGGTCCCTTCCAACTCTGTTATTCTATTCTATTCTATTCTATTCTATTCTATTCTATTCTATTCTATTCTATTCTATTCTATTCTATTCTATTCTATTCTATTCTATTCTATTCTATTCTATTCTATTCTATTCTAACTTACTTCAGGACAACTCGCTGTAGGGCAACTCAACCCAGGATAACTCAAGAGAGGGACAAGTGAATTGCAGAGGGCCTTGTTTTGCTTTAGGTTTGAACCTTCTCAAGTTAGAAGTCCTCGAAGCTGGGGTGAGCTGCAATTTTACTTGTCCCTGTTATGTTCTAACTGTTTCAACTGTGTTGCATGGTTCCAACCAGGTCCAGCGTTTGAGCGGGAAAAAGCTCAAACGCTATTGGCTGGTCTGTCTGACAGCTCCCTATAAAAGGGCAAGCTGTCAGACTGCTCTTTGCTGGTTGCTTACACAAGAGCTGAAATAAAGAGCTGCTTTGGAAGTCTGTCTCCTGTCATCTCTACCCACCATCTAACAGTGGCGACGAGGGCTTGGGCCAGGAGAACTGTGACTAGCTTCTTCAGCACTTTCAACCAGCCAGGCAGACATCTNTTTCAACTGTGTTGCATGGTTCCAACCAGGTCCAGCGTTTGAGCGGGAAAAAGCTCAAACGCTATTGGCTGGTCTGTCTGACAGCTCCCTATAAAAGGGCAAGCTGTCAGACTGCTCTTTGCTGGTTGCTTACACAAGAGCTGAAATAAAGAGCTGCTTTGGAAGTCTGTCTCCTGTCATCTCTACCCACCATCTAACAGTGGCGACGAGGGCTTGGGCCAGGAGAACTGTGACTAGCTTCTTCAGCACTTTCAACCAGCCAGGCAGACATCT
>QLTV01002829.1:489610-514031 GCA_003457575.1 Thermophis baileyi
AACCGGTCCCTTCGGCCGTGGAGGCCACACCCAGTACCTTCCAGGAGCTTCCATGCTCGAGCCCCGGAGCGGCAGCAGACCTGTCCGCACAGGCCGCTGCCTCACCACCAACTGAAATGCGCAGGTCTAGTAGGGCTCCAAAACGCCCCGCCTACCTGCGTGATTACGTATGCTGGACAGCTCCATCCAGGAGGGGAGGGGTGTTATGTTCTAACTGTTTCAACTGTGTTGCATGGTTCCAACCAGGTCCAGCGTTTGAGCGGGAAAAAGCTCAAACGCTATTGGCTGGTCTGTCTGACAGCTCCCTATAAAAGGGCAAGCTGTCAGACTGCTCTTTGCTGGTTGCTTACACAAGAGCTGAAATAAAGAGCTGCTTTGGAAGTCTGTCTCCTGTCATCTCTACCCACTATCTAACAGTCCCTCTTGTGAGTTACCCTGTGTTGAATTGTCCCACGGCGAGTTGCCTACGTTGAGTAGGCTGTGGGGAGTCAGCCATGGCAAGTTGTCCCATTCTGAGCCCAGACTTGAATTCCCGTTCTCCTGCTTTCTAGCTTGCTGCTTTAACCACTTCAAAAAGTGTTCCTGAAGAATAGTTACCTTGTCTAAAATGTTTATTTGATATTATTTAAGCACAGGGTTTAAAAGAAAGGCAGTGCAGACATTCTGGATAGTAAAAGTGTAGGATTAGTTAAAGTTTCCTTGGGTAGGTTTGCATCTCCTTGTTGCTGTGGAATTGTTGGATATACAAAGAGGAAAATGACAGGCTTATCAACTTGGCCATCCCTTATTGTCATGTGAACTTGGGTCTAATCCGTTTTCGTGACTTCCTTGAGTATATATCAGATGTGCCAGCTGAAGAAGAGATGAAAAGGTAAGCAATGGCACCATCTTATTTTGGAATATTCAAATTAGGGTGAGATATAAAAAAGAGTGAGCCAGTGTTTAAAGGTTATTGTAGCTCCTGACAATTCCCTAGTTGTTTTTTTTTTATCATGATGCTATTTCTTTCCATCTATGGGTCAATAAATCATGATCAATAGTTGGCCTTTGAAACTGAAGAGAAGGAAGGATACAGTCTATCTTTGAACTCCACAAAGCACTGTGAGAATCTTGGGAAGAGCCGATATAGTTAATCGGAAGGTACTTAATGAGCTAGAAGAACACAATGATTTCATTTTAACATGTATTCATTTATTGATGGGACGTAAAATTTGTAAAGTCATATTAATTGTGAAGCTGCATGTTTAAGAGTCCTTGAAATCGTTGGGTTAATGCATAGAAGTACTTAATTCTTGGCAAAATACTGATTCACATAACGTGAGCATACGTTTTATCAAAGATCACTCAACCATATTGGTATGTTGAATTGGAATAAATTGGTGGATGGTTGTGTAGAATATTCTGTACCAGTGTTTGGCTGGGGAATTCTGGGAGTTTAATTTCACACATCTTCAAGCTGCCAACGTTGAGAAACACTGTTCTATGCTGTCAGAGGAGGCAACAATGAGACTGATATTCATTATTGGACTGTTTGTATAACTCTAGTAAGTTTACTGAATGTGTGAAAGGGTGGTGTAGCATTTTCTCTCACAGTTGGGAACCCTGGTTTTAAGCCTTACTCCTGATTATAGAGTAGAATTACCTTGTGCAAAGCTGTTGCGTGCTCTTGATAAATTGGGGGAGAGCCAACCATTGCTTTTTTGTGTATTTTAAAATGTTATTTTGTACAGTGTAACAGAATACAACATCAACGCATCTGAGCCATTGTTTTTATATCCATGCTGCTGCTTCTTGCTGGGAGATCCTTGTGAGTTCCAGCAGCCGAAATGTGTACATTATTTAGCCACGATAAAGTCATGTTCTCCGGGGTGCACCATGAGGGGATATTCTACATTGCATCCCGTTTTTTAAATTTGCTTTATTTGATTTGGGTGCACATGGGACAATTGAGCTGTGAGCTCTCAGAAACTAGAACAGAACTTCAACTTGTAGGGGGAAAATGTAAGGTGTCAAGGTGATAATTTAAGAGCTGACCAGCTGATGCAATGTGGGGAATGAGTCAGCAGGGTCTTTGGCTGTTATCCCTTTAAGAGCCTGTGTAATAAGAGGAGGCCCTGCTGGAGTGTGTTGCTTCATCGCGTTTTTCCCTGCTGTAATTGCTGTTTGTTTAGATACTGCTTGTAGCATGTGTATGTATACCGGTAGTATTCCTATATTCCTATTGTAGATAAAAACCACTATTTGATACAAACCACTGTTGACTGTACTTGCTCCTGGGTTGATACATGTGATAGACCTGTGCACACTCTGACATAAGATTTTGTTTGTTAATGGTTGGGGAAAGTTAGAATGACCTTAAGCTGCTGCCCAGTTCATTTGAGGATGTAAAGGCCAAAACCAGGCCATGATCTACATTGGAACCTCTTTTATATGTGTGAGGCATAGTGATTGCAGTTCTCAAAACCCAGGTTGTGGCTCAGGAAGCATATGGCAAACAGGATAGCATAATATCCACTGTGTTTATGACGTAACTATGAAGCACTTATCTGGTATTGCAGGAGGACAAATAAGACATACCAGAAAGTCTACATAGTTTTATTAATTAAATGCACTGCATTTGCAGCTTCCAATTGCCTGTGTGGTTTATTTGTGTTTTAACACCAATTTTCTTTCTGGAAATGTAAACAATTTTGAATCACTCAGTCAGTTTGTATAGGATTATTTTTATCCTTTTTGTGCTCTAAATGTCAGGTTACTCCTCCATATTCTATTTCCTTGGGAAAATATCCTACATTAGTTGATTTCAGAAGCCCATCTAGCTACTTTCTTTAGTAAGTTCCTATTAAAAAAACACCCTCTCAGTTTGATTTCTCCTGTTAATAGAAGCAGTAAGGGATCGAACTCACAGCCTCCTGATTGTGAGGCGAGAGCTCCACCTCTAGGCCATCGCACCACTCCAAAGGGCAACTAAATGAATATATATACATTAACACAGGGGTGGTTTCTAACTTACCTTGCCACCAGTTCGCTTCCTCCTGCACCGCGTGGGCATGCCGCGCAGCCGCGTGCGCATGCGCAGTGCCAAAAACCCAGCTTCTGTGCATGCGCAGAAGCAAAAAACAGCTTCTGAATGTGTGCAGAAGCCAAAAACAAAATGGCGGCACCTATGGCGCCGCTGAGAGACCCAGTTCATGGGCATGGCCAACCAGCGATCGCTCCCGGTTTGGCAAACTGTGGGGAATTCCCACTACCGGTTCTAAAGAACCGGTCCGAACTGGGAGCAACCCACCTCTGTATTAACACACGTTTCTATCAATACCCAGAAATTACGTATACATTTTCCAAAGCTGGGTTTTGAAAAGCATTGGCTTAGCTTTTGTGAGTTTACACCTCTGTTACTTGGATCCCCAATTCTTTCAGATGGGATTAAATAAATAAATTACACAAATTACTTTGGCTTTCCTGAAGTGTAGCTTTTAATAAACAACCAATTTCCCACGGATGTGTTGTTAAATTGTCAAGCTTTTCAATTGAGCTTAATATATTTGTGGGCAGATTATTTTTTTATTTTGTTTTCGTTAAAAAAAAAGCAAAACAAAGAATACTTTCTTACATCCTCTCGGTGTTTTCCTTTTTTTTTTTTTTTTTTTTAATTATTTTTTTTGCAGAATTGTACAGCGGTTATTTGTTTGGGCTGAAGGCAAAATGTTTGGGATTAATGGGCAATGCCTCAGCACCCAACTTAATGAGGATTTAGAGGGCAATTCTAAATTGAGGATTTCCAATTAATTATTATGGGAGCTCACCAGTCTTTTTTCTTGCTAGAGTAGGTTGTTTTCTTCTTCTTCAAATCAGATAATGGTTTTTGGGAGATCTTGATGTTTACAAGTAGTCCTAGACTTACAACTGTAGTGACCATTCAAAGTTACAACAGCACTGAAAAAAATGACTTATGACTATTTTGTCACCATGAGCCACCATGAGGTGGCACAGTAGTTGGAGTGCAGTACTGCAGGCTACTTCTGCTGCCTGCAATTTGGCTGTTTATATCTCACCAGGCTCAAGGTTGACTCAGCCTTCCATCCTTCCGAGGTGGGTAAAATGAGGACCCAGATTGTTGGGGGCAAATATCCTTCCTTCCTTCCTTCCTTCCTTCCTTCCTTCCTTCCTTCCTTCCTTCCTTCCTTCCTTCCTTCCTTCCTTCCTAGTTAGAATGCAATATTGCAGGCTAACTCTGCCCACAGCCAGGAGTTCCATTCTCACCAGGCTCAAGGTTGACTCAGCCTTCCATCCTTCCGAGGTCAGTAAAATGGGGACCCAGATCGTTGGGGGCAAAAGGCTGACTCTGTAAACCGCTTAGAGAGTGCTGTAAAGCACTTTGAAGTGGTATATAAGTCTAAGTGCTATTGCTAGTGCTATTTTTTTTCACACTTATGACTGTTACAGCATCCCTGTGCTCATGTGATCAAAATTCAGACACTTGGCAACTGACTCATTTTTATGACGGTTACAGTGTCCTGAGGTTATGTGATCCCCTCCTGACAAGCAAAGTCAGTGGAGAAGCCAGATTCATTTAACAACGGTGTCACTAACATAACAACTGCAGTGATTCACTTAACCACTGTGGCAAGAAAGGTCATACAATGGGGCAAAATTCACTTAGCAACAGAAATTCTGGGCTCAGTTGTGGTCGTAAGGCAAGACTACCTGTACTTTTTCTGGTTACTGAAGAATTAAGTAGGCAAAAGACTCTCATCATACGCTGTCTTGTAAAAATTCAATGCTTCCATCTTTTTAGAAGCAAATAAAATATATGAGGATGACCTCCTTCCCTTCCTCATTCATTCTGAAAGCTGCCATTACATGCATAGATAAATATTTGGACCAGTTTCTTCAAAGAAACTTTTTATTACACAATTCCGCCTGATCTGTAAAACAGTTATTATATTTAAATTTGTTACGGCCATTCATTGCAGCTGACTCTGAATGGCTTTGGGAATAAGAGATTATGTTCTCTGGATGCTCACTTTTTGCCTGGTTAGAATTTAAAACGGAGTCATTTTACGACGTAGCTCTGAGTAGTGCAAGTAGATTCAGTCTGAAATCCTGAATGGGCACCTTGTGACACGCTGTAAATTTTCTCCATAAAATTACTTCTGTTGGGGAAAGCTGACGTGCAATTATGGATTCTGATTTTGAAAAGAAGATTAGTTCCCTCTGCAAAATTGTGATGATGCATTAATTGACGGATCAGCAAGTCCTTGGAGGTGGGGGCGAAATCTGATTGACATTGCCATCATGACTTCCGTGCATTTGTTTTTATCAATATAAGGATCCTTTCTGCTTCCTAAGGCAATCATGACAATATTTGGCAATTAAGTACTAGTTAACAAGCTCTTTAGTGCTGTGGTGCACTCTTATTAATTAAGCCTTGCGACTTCCTTATGCTTGACACAGGATGGGTTCTTCATCTACCATGACAAGCTGTGGATGAACCTCAGGCTCCGTCTCTACTGGAAATATATGACAAGGATGCAGGAACCCATCCTGAGGCTGCATAGAGAGCCAGTGATTTAAGAGTGGGCAAAACTGTTCAGTTTCTTAACTTTATAGGCCATGCACTTAGCTTCATTGCATTGATGCATGAATTTGCTGAACTTCTGTGAGAAAAGAGGAGGGAAACCTAGTTTGCAAAGCACCGGAAGGCAAGACGAGAAACAATGGGTGGGAACTAATCAAGGAGAACCTAGAACTAAGGAGAAATTTCCTGACAGTGAGAACGATTAACAAATGGAATGGCTTGCCTTCAGAAATTGTGGGTGCTCCATCACTGGAGGCTTGGAAGAAGAAACTGAACAGCCATTAGTCTGAAATGGTCTCTTGCTTGAGCAGGGGGTTGGACTAGAAAACTATCAAGGTCCCTTCCAACTCTGTTATTCTGTTAAAATATGCTCATCAGAGGTGGGTTTCAACAGGTTCTGACCAGTTCTGGAGAACCGATAGCGGAAATTTTGAGTAGTTCAGAGAACCGGTAAATACCACCTCTGACTGGCCCCACCGCCATCTATTCTCTGCCTCCCGAGTCCCAGCTGATCGGGAGAAAATGGAGATTTTGCAGTATCCTTCCCCTGGAATGTGGTGGGAATGGAGATTTTGCAGTATCCTTCCCCTGGAGTGGGGAGGGAATGGAGATTTTGCAGTATCCTTCCCCTGGAGTGGGGTGGGAATGGAGATTTTGCAGTATCCTTCCCCCAGGTTTTTAGAAATTATATTTGTTTCTCAATTTATAAAATTTGTTAATTTGATCAACAAATGAAAATTGTAACTATACGCAGTAAATTTAACAACATATCCCACCTATTATTTTCATAGATTAAGAAAATTGTATGAGGGGTCATTATGACCTCATGTCTGTAATAGCGTAGACGAAATAGTATGTCTGTGGTTAAGGGTTAATACAATGCAGTAATCGTCTCCATGTGCTATACATTACAATACAACAATATGTACATTTTTTATTCAGCATAATATAAAGCGTGCCAGAGGTGGGATTCAGCAGGTTCTGACCAGTTCTGGAGAACCGGTAGTGGAAATTTTGAGTAGTTCGGAGAACTGGTAAATACCACCTCTGACTGGCCCCACCGATGGAGATTTTGCAGTATCCTTCCCCCAGGAGTGGGGAGGGAATGGGGATTTTGCAGTATCCTTCCCCCAGGAGTGGGGAGGGAATGGAGATTTTGCAGTATCCTTCCCCTGGAGTGGGGTGGGAATGGAGATTTTATCCTTCCCCTGCCATGCCCACCAAGCCACGCCCACAGAACCAGTAGTAAAAAATTTTTTTGAAACCCACCACTGATGCTCATGTTTTGAAGCACACCCCTAATATTATACAGAAAACAATGCACTTTTCATAATTTCTGTAAAACATGATCTGGAGCTGATCTTCTGTAAATGTTCAGCCCCAAAAGATGTCTGGCACTAAATTCAAATGGAGGAAAGGAAGGCTCAACCCACTTAAAATGATGAACTGAATCATGGGATCTTTGGTGGTCTTTGAGTTTGGTGGGTTTCCTGCAGAGGTTTCATTACCAAACTAGGTAACATCCTCAGTGTACTGATTGTAGGAGATGACCAAGCTGACCCCGAGGGTGGGGTCAAATGCATCATCAGTCTGGAGTCCCTATGCCTCTGAAGGAAACCTAAGTCCAGCTCCCGTTGGCTCTTATCCGGCACCAATTTGCCTTGATTGTTAGTAGATCAGATTCTTCTGTATAGGTTACATTTGTGCATAACAGATTCACACAATACTTGGGTCAACCAGAAGTAAGATTTATTAAAAGCGTTTGCAAAGGCTGGTGGAACTTCAGCTTGGCACAGCAACAGAAGTCCACACCCAGTTACAGATCTCAGCATATTTTATACAATTGTATCACCGGCCGCTCATTCCTCCTTTCCAGGACCAGTTGATAGGCCCATAAAAGTCACATGCTAACAGTCCACCTATAATCTGCTATTCTACCTAAAATTTAAAAATTAGTTAGATCTGTGTTGCTAAACACCCAGCCCCTTCATTCAATAGCACTTAGCACTTAGACTTATATACCGCTTTACAGTGCTTTACAGCACTCTCTAAGCGGTTCACAGAGTCAGCATATTGCCCCCAACAATCTGGGTCCTCATTTTACCCACCTCGGAAGGATGGAAGGCTGAGTCAACCTTGAGCCGGTGAGATTTGAACCGCTGAACTGCTGAACAGTCAGCTGAAGTAGCCTGCAGTACTGCACTCTAACCACTGCGCCATTCCTCACCTCTTTGGTATTCCCTTATCTTGTTTTTCTGTACAACCCAGTCAGAGGTGAAATTCAGCCAGTTCTGATAGGTTCTGGAGAACCGGTAGCGGAAATTTTGAGTAGTTCGGAGAACCGGTAGCGGAAATTTTGAGTAGTTCAGAGAACCGGCAAATACTACCTCTGGCTGGCCCCAGAGTGGGGTGGGAATGGGGATTTTGCAGTATCGTTCCCCCAGGAGTGGGGAGGGAATGGAGATTTTGCAGTAGCCTTCCCCAGGAGTGGGGAGGGAATGGGGATTTTGCAGTATCGTTCCCCCAGGAGTGGGGAGGGAATTGAGATTTTGCAGTAGCCTTCCCCCGGGGGGGGGGGGGGAATGGAGATTTTGCAGTAGCCTTCCCCCAGGAGTGGGGAGGGGATGGAGATTTTGCAGTATCGTTGGGAATGGAGATTTTTGCAGTAGCTTCCCCCAGGAGGGGGGGGGGAATGGGGATTTTGCAGTAGCCTTCCCCCAGGAGGGGGGGGGGAGTGGGTTTTTTGCAGTATTCTCCCCCGAGGAGGGGGGGAATGGTGATTTTTCAGTATCCTTCCCCCAGGAGTGGGGGGGGAATGGGGATTTTGCAGTAGCCTTCCCCCAGGAGTGGGGAGGGAATGGAGATTTTGCAGTATCCTTCCCCCAGGAGTCGGGAGGAAATTGAGATTTTGCAATATCCTTCCCCCAGGAGTGGGGGAAGGATATTGCAAAATCTCCATTCTCTCCCTACTCCTGGGGGTGGGAATTGAGATTGAGATTTTGCAGTATCCTTCCCCTGCTACGCCCACCAAGCCACGCCCACAGAACCGGTAGGGAAAAATTCTGAATTTCACCCCTGAACCCAGTACCTGCTACATATCTCAAGCCAGAAGTTGTGTAAGTCCAGGGTTCATACATCGGGCAAACATGACTGTGCCTTGGATATGTAATAGTGTGTCTATACTTTAAAATACTAACTCTAAGCAAATGAACAAAGAATAAACCCTTATATAAATTGTATAATGTGTCTTTCATAAGCTACATATGATACCCTACATTATGGAAGTTTACAACGTATTATATTGTATCCCATATTCACTTATTACCTTGTTAGGTCAAGCTTTATTAACTCTGTATGTCTTCATTCTGATAATAATAACTTTAAAATATCCCCTACACATGGAATTAACTTGTAGTGCTTTTTGAACTCTATCCTGGTTCCTGGTTTCTTGCATATGAAATTGATAATGTTACCCAGTTTGATAATGAAACATTTGCAAGAAAACAACCATGCTCAGAGAGCACCAAGGACTCCACATATCATTCGTGAGGTGACAAGGTCACTCATGCCCTTGTCACCTCACAGTTAGATTATTGCAACGCGCTCTACATGGGGCTACCCTTGAAGAGTGTTCGGAGACTACAGTTGGTCCAGAATGCAGCTGCGCGAGCTGTCATGGGTGCACCTAGGTACACCCATATTACACCAATTCTCCGCAAGCTGCACTGGCTGCCTATTGGTCTCCGGGCACAATTCAAGGTGTTGGTTATTACCTTTAAAGCCCTATATGGCTCAGGGCCAGGTTATCTTTGAGACTGCCTTCTACCGCATAGCTCCCAGCGACCGGTAAGATCCCCCAGTTCCCTCCTGTGATCCGGACTACCCCCACCCTGCTGGCCTTCCGAAAAGCAGTAAAGACCTGGCTGTTCCGGCTGGCTTGGTGCCGTTGATCTCGCCTCTGTAATTGGCGAGATCCGGCCATGAAACGGTGTGTATGTGTTTTTAGTTGTTGTTGAATGTTTTTAATATGTTTTTTGTTAATAGTTTTTATATTTTTATAATGTTTTTATTGTTGTAAGCCGCCCAGAGTCCTCCGGGAGTTGGGCAGCATAGAAATAAAACTAAACAAACAAACAAACAAACAAACAAATAAATAAATAAATATCAACCCTGAGCTACAAATATTCTCTTTTCTCGGATTAACTGAATGCATACATCATAGAACTCCCCAAATCCTTGGTGTCTTCTTCAGAGTGCCAAGCAAAGGCAAGTACTCTTTGTTGGCTAAGTTCAACTTCATTTCTTTTAATGGAGAATGACAGTTTCTGTAATAGAGTGCAGAGGGATTTCCTGTTCTATGGCAGCTGGCATTGCCGTTTTTTTCTTGGATTTCTTGGAGGCCTTTCGCACGTTTGCAACTTTGGATTTCACACATATCACCATTTTCGGTAAACCCATTGCCAGTTTTGCAAGTGCAGTTAGACGTGGGCTGCCAAAAATAAATTTGGAGGCTGCAGAAATTCCTTTTTTGCCATGGCACAGGAGCAAGCAGCAGATTCTTCCCCGTACTAAGAGAATTAAGTGGTTTCTAAGTGGCCAGATATTCCTATTTACTGGAGAGCGTGATTGTTTTCCCCATACTATCAGATGTAAATTCTACTATCAGTTCCCAATAAAAAGAGAAAGAGGTCGATGCATATTCCAAGGATTATTAGAATCACATTTTCATTCCTGGTCCATCTGACTTCAAGTCTCCATCCTCCCCTGATGTGAGCCTGCTGCCCAACTCTTGACAGCTCAGAGCTTCTACTGTGACTTTGTGAAGGTCAGTATCTTTGTCTGAAGTGAAGCCGGTAGGAGCAATGTGTGATGCACAGTGTTAACCATAAAAGAAAATGTACATAAAAGACTTCTCTCTCTTTCCTCTCTCTAGTTGTTTTTTTTTCCTTTTTGGTGTGGTGAAGGAACAAGGCTCAGTGTTCATTTAGTATTCATAAAGTCCTGCTTTGGAAATGTCTTTAAATACTGCAGAGGAATCCTTGAAGGAGCAGTCAAATGCTCATCCCTTTTGGGCTCTTCATCTGCTCGACAGGAGCTGGGGATCACGAAGGCTGTGTCCTCCATCTTTATCTTCTTCCCAACCTCTCAACATGCTAATCTTCTTCAGCGCAGTCATGACCCACGGATTAGGAGTTTGACAACTAGCTCAGTGGGAGGATTCAGGATTCTGAAATATCTCCCACTCTGTTCTGGAAAGAATAGTTCCAGGTAAGATGAGTATTTAATTATGCAGGCTGCGACATGCATCATTGATGGAGGACAGCAACATAATGGGCGCTCAAAGCAGTAGCTTCATTTGAATATACTTTACATGAACATGGCAAGTGCCCAGCTCCAGTTTGTGGCCATGTGCTTACGCTACAATATTTTTATTCTGAAATGTACAAAACATAAGAGCTCTTTCTTAAGAAAAAAAAAAAACCTTTGAAAGCGCTGATGAATAAATACTTGGGCTTCTATTTATTTTGCTTTCGCGGCTTTCACACTTTCCCCAACATATTTCATTTTGTGTGTGTTTGTGTATATTTATGTGTCTCTGTGTTTCCTTCTGTAGCCATAGGAGTGAAAAACCTGAGGTTTTAAATCTCCTCCTCCAAATGTGCAGCAAATGAAATACAAAATTCTCAAATTCTGATCTTTTTAGTGGTCGGGTAAGGAATGGAGTTTCAGATGGCCCGATGGTGGGATTTGTTGTTATAAAGAGAGATTTCCTGTCTTAGTGTATAAGCATTGATGATCAGGTTGAAAAACTGATTTATTCAGACCTTCTTCTTGCATTCCCTTTTTTCTGAATTGAAACGTTAGCAGGATCGTATTATAAAGCGGTTGTCTAATTTTATAAAAAAGATGGGCTTTTATTGACTAAACTGCTATGAGATCACAGGCTGGCCGGCTAAGACGTACTAGAGTATTTTAGGTGAGAGGGGTGAGTTGGGTTTAAGAACAAGCAGGAAGAAGTAGAAGTATGCATTTCAAGCAACCGATCCAGGAAACTGGAGAACCAAACCAAAACAGTTGGCATTACATGGACAGATCAGTTGGCATTACATGGACAGATCAGTTGGCATTACATGGACAGATCAGTTGGCATTACATGGACAGATCAGTTGGCATTACAAGGACAGATCAGTTGGCATTACATGGAAAGATCAGTTGGCATTACAGGGACAGATCAAGTTGGCATTACATGGACAGATCAGTTGGCATTACATGGACAGATCAGTTGGCATTACATGGACAGATCAGTTGGCATGTACATGAACAGATCAGTTGGCATTTACATGGACAAATCAGTTGACATTTAGCCTGTTTTCCCCAAAATAAGACATCCCCTGATAATAAGCCCAATCGGGCTTTTTAGTGCATGGCAATAACGGCAAGCGCTTATTTCAGGGTTCAAAAAAATATAAGACAGGGTCTTATTTTCGGGGAAACATGGTACATGAACAGATCAGTTGGCATTACATGGACAGATCAGTTGGCATTACATGGACAGATCAGTTGCCATTTACATGGACAGATCAGTTGCCATTTACATGAACAGATCAGTTGTCATTTACATGGACAGATCAGTTGGCATCACATGGACAGATCAAACAGAATCTACATGGACAGATCAAGCAGGCTGAGGGAAGTCAAAACAGCCCAGCAAGAGTTGCTCAAAGCAATTTCTGGCCTTTGAGTCAGGAGATGGAACAAAGAATCAGTCTAGAAGAGTTTGACACAAAAAAAGCAAAGATTGAAAACTGGCAGGACAGCTGGCTATAAAGTATAAACACAGAGATCAGCATCTATACCGAAGCTCCAACAACTTGGAAGCCCTCACATCAGTGTTGTTATGGGTCCTTCCTACTAAGAATATACATTGCTTTCTGTGTTGTGAGCAAACGGTAAAAAAAAATCTGGGAGCCAAGATGTCTGTGGAGTAAAACATGTTATTTGTGCAAGTTTGAAAGCTTTCCTGGAACTTCTGACCTCTCCAGTGCTAACAAGCTCAAAAGATCAATGCGGAGAAACAATTTTGCTCAACAACAAGATGGTTCCTCTTAAGGTTCCCTCATTTGGAAAAGGCAGATGCTTTAGAAAAATACATCATATTCTCATTAATCAGATTTTTCTTTCAGAAAAATCCCAGTTTCTCTTAATTTCCTTGCTACTGGGTGCAAGATCAACTGCCTGTTATCCTTTCTCTCCATCTTCTCTTCCCACACATTGAATGACTATTTTAATGTGCCAACATTGGCTTCCATCCAACTTGCTCTTCTGACCTCAGATAAGGCTGTCTTCAAGAGAAAATATGGGTTTACAGATTTCTGTGGGGGTTTTCTTTTTCAAATCAATGAATTAAAACAGTGGCAAGATCTCAAAGGAGAATTCGAATGATTCCGTACAATTTCAGAGGCTGAGAAGTCAAAGACTAGGTCAGTCAATCTAGTTAACTTTCCATTCTGCTATTACCTTCAACGAGGATCATTGTGAGAACATGAGGTGATGGCGTGAGGCCACGTGGCCCATTAGATCTTGCAATTTTTATTGTGCATTTGATTTCACTTGTCCTCTCTGGCAAATGGTGATCAGAGAGGGCTGTTAACTCGTAAAGCATTCCAGGCCTGCTCTCGAGTTGCCACAGGCAAGAGGGGGGAGACACTGATGGAGCCATGACCACAAGCGCATTCCACGCATACCTTTCTCCAGATTGTATCCCAGGTTACCAGACCCAGCAGGAGGGACGTGTTTTCTACAGCCCGCAAAAGTGCTCCGTTGGAGAATGTGATTTATGACACACCCAGGGAGG
This sequence comes from Thermophis baileyi, assembly GCA_003457575.1. Lineage (NCBI taxonomy): Eukaryota > Metazoa > Chordata > Lepidosauria > Squamata > Dipsadidae > Thermophis > Thermophis baileyi. The sequence goes on from QLTV01002829.1 coordinate 503,047, forward strand.
AGGGTGGAAACAGGGTCATTGTGGGGTCGTAAACTACGTAAGGCAGAGCTGACTCCACTTGGATAAGTGCCGACATGTTGCTCCTAATAAATAACTGGATTTCTTTTGATACCTGGCTCGAGGCTCATGAATTAATTAGGGCATCCATGGGAACCCTGACAAGGGCAGTATAAGCAAAGAGGCTCAACAACGATCAGTAGGAACATAATAATACTTTCTTTTTCATTTTAGAATTGCTAAAGGTAAACTGTTAACAGCCTTCATTCTTTGTAACTTTGAGGAGGAAACACTGTGGTTCAAGTCCCCACCACGACCACCTAAAGAGAAAAGATGACTTATAATTACAGCAGCCATTAAAAGTGATTAATGATAGCAAAAGAACTTCCAGCAAATTTTAAAGCAATTAAATACTAATTAATTCATTCACACTGCTGAGCCGCATATTTGCTTTACTAGTGGCATTTATGACTGCTACCTAATGCATAATTTGAAAATATTGAAATGCAGCAGGTTATTTTCAGAGAGATTCCTACCCCTGAGTAAACACAAACAGTGGCTGATTTGTTTATCTGATGATGCTAATTGGCAGTTTATTAATACTGTATTTATTTTGATGAACACTTTCCCTATTGTGAGCTTCTTTTATAGGGTGAGATGGAAGTGACGATTGGACAATGAGGTTGATCTGGGTTGTGAGACTGATCCCACTTTGGATTATTAGGATTATTTTGATTATTAGGAGGATTTTACCCATGCCTGCAGCAGGATTGTCCTCATTTTTTTAAAAAAAAAAAGACTTTAAAAAGAGAAATGTTAAGACCATAGAAAGTTATACTGAGACACTCGTCCTGCTTGCAAAGATGATAATTTATTAAATTTGTATACCACCCAATTCTCAATGTCTCCAGGTTGTTTGTAACAATCAATGAAATTGCAATAAAATATTCAAGATGAAAGATGGCAAGCATGTTGAAGCACAGGATCTCACTCTCCGTTGCCCAAGGCATGGGTGAAGAGCCAGGTCCTCATGGCTCTTCTAAATAACAGCAGAGCAGGGGACATCTGGATCTTGAGGGAATCTCATCCCAACCAGCAGATTAGAGATGGTACACATCTAGAGTCCCAATAGAAGCCATCATTTAACTGAAGGAACCTGGAGCACACCAACCTTACAGGATAGAATCAGCCAGTACTGCCCTTTGTTCTGACCCAGCTCCCCAAACACGACAAACCCTCTGAAGTGAACTCAAAAGATTCCTTTATTAGGAGTGCCGGCAGCCCCGGCAAAAAGTTTCACTCTCAGGCTGACAAGTCCATTCCGGCCGGAAGATGAATAGTTGTCTGCCACATCTATTCATTTCCGCCCCCTGCCTTTTATTCCCAGAGCTAGGGTGGGGCCTCGCTAGCAGCAGTGGCTCTTCCTTCCCCAGGATCGGCCCACAGCTTTCCACTGCTCTCCTTTTCTCTGCCTTCTGCGCAGCCGCGCGTCATGCACTGGACCCAGCTGTTTCTCCTCTGCCTTCTGCGCAGCCACGCATCAGGCACTGGACCCAGCTGTTCCTCCTCTTCCTCATCAGCCACCTCCAGACCTGGGGGCTGTTGACTCTCCTTCTGAGGGCTGACGGATGGCCTCTCTCTGTCTCTCTGCCAGCTCCATTCCCTCTTCCTCCTTGGAGCTCTCAGGTTGCCTTGATGCTGACCCTGACTCCCACACTGCCTCCTCCTCTGATTCGGCTGCTGGAGGGGCCTGCAGCCAACAGGGCACAACACCCATATTGACTGGCATAGTTTATCCAGATGCTGAGTTTGTCAAATGGGGAGCTGACACCCCAGGTTCGAGACCCGAGCTCCATGCAACGGGATGAGCTCCCATTCCTTGCCACAGCTCCTACCCACCTAGCGGTTCAAAAGCATACAAATGCGAGTAGATCAATAGGTACCACTTTGGTGGGAAGTGTTCCTTGTGCCTGTGGCATATAGCCATGCTGGTCACATGACCACAAAAATGTCTTCAGACAATGCTAGCTCTCTTGGCCAAGAAACAGAGATGAGCACCGTGACAGGGAAACCTTTACCTTTTTTTAGTTTATCCAACATATTAAATTTGGGGCTTTGTAGCTGCAGGGCAGATGCTGTCTCATTATAATCTTTCCATAACAGAGAAGAAATATAAGGTGCAACAAAACCAAATATGGCCACAAAGACTCCATTCTGGGGTGGAAGAAAGAAATGAATAGATGGCTACTTCATAGCTTGTGGAGGGTTTATCAGAAAACGGCACATTTTCCTTGGGTTTCCTTTGGATTTCCCCCTCCCTTGATACAGGATATTATCATTTGATATTTTCCCCTCCTCCCCTGCTCACATTATGATTTCTTTCCAGTTGCTTTTCATGCCCAATTGCTGTTGGAAGGAACAGATATTCTGATTAAATTAAGACAGACACTCAAACAGCTGGCCTGCCAAACTAGGTTTTTATTAAAAATAATATTGTTTACAAAGCTTTCTTTTCTTTTAATGAAGAAAATAAAACGACTGTATTCTACCCAAGCAGCTAGCAGGTTTGCTTCACGCGAGATGAAAAATGAACGAACAAGAAGAACCATTAATATGAATTGTACGGAGTGGGCAAGGATAACTGCTTTATGCATCTCCATAAGAATTACTTCTCTTATGGCTATCCCTCCTTTCAGCTGTACCCCAAAAAGTTGAGTATGAAGGTGTCAACCCACTGAGATAGTCCAGACAAGAAGTACCAACCACGTGTATTAACACTATCTTTATTGTAAGCTTATAGTAATAGAATATTGGAAGTATGAAAGTATCTCCCCTCCTTTCCTTTTACTTACCCCAACAGGTTTTTGCACTTGTGTCAGAAGCACTAAGGTGCTTCCAGGTTGAAAGGATTATCCGGTGACATCACTGTTGCCCGGGGGATGCCCAGGTGGGGGCTCTTTTTATGTCTCTGGCAGGAGCTGGAGTGAAGGACAAGAACTCAACCCCGCCCCATGGCAGCTCTTGAGTCTCTAACATGGGCTTGCTAACCTGCCCAACATTCCAACCACTTGAGCCACCATGCTCCATCCCCCAATAGGGGATTGTTACCTATATAATTGGATGTCAACCTACTTGATGGTAAGGGGTCAAGTGAAGTGAGAGTAGACCAAGAAGTGGATGGACAAAAGTCTCCTTATAAGTAAGCATATAAGTAAAAATAAGTAAAAAAGGGGGGGAGGCAATAACTTAGCAGTTAAAGACACTGAGCTGGTCAGCTGGAGAGCTGACAGGCTGGGTTCGAGACCCGAGTGTCTCACGATGGGGTGAGCTCCCGGTCCTTGCTCCAGCTCCTGCCCACCTAGCAGTTTGAAAGCATGCAAATGCAAGTAGATAATTAGATACTATTTTGGTGGGAAGGTAATCTATACAGGGGTGGGCTGCTGCGGGTTCGCACAAGTTCGGGCAATCCTCTAGCTAAGATTCTGCGCAGTTTGGTGAACACGCAAATCCCACCCCTGGCTGGCCCCACCCACCACGCCCTGTCCCACCCCTCCCAGGAGTCCCCACGTGACACGTTTTGGATGCCAGGTAAGTACAGGGCCCGCACGGAGGCTTGGGGAGGGCGAAAAACAGGCCTCCCAGAAGTTCTGGAAGTCCAGAAACAGGCCCATTTCTGGCCTCCGGAGGGCCTCAGGAACCCGCAGTTTTTGCCCTCCTGGAGGCTCGAGGAAACCCTCCAGAGCCTGGGGAGGGTGAAAAACGGGCCTTCCAGAAGTGCCCATTTCCAGCCCCCGGAGGGCCTCCGGAGCCCAGGGGATGCCGATTTCGCCCTCCCGGAGGCTCAAGGAAAGCCTCCGGAGACCAGGAAGGGTGAAAGCGCCCCCCCGCCATGGTGAAGGAGGCCGACTAGGCCACGCCCACCATGGCCACGCCCACCCAGCAACCGGGCAGAGAACCGGTTGCTAAAAGTTTTGAAGCCCACCCCTGAATCTATATGCACCTTGGCATATAGTCATGCTGGCCACATGACCACGGAAGTGTCTTCAGGCAATGCTGGCTGCCTCTGCAAGGAAAGAAGATAAGCACCATCCCATAGAGTTGGAATCGACTGGACAGGGGAAACGTTTACCTTTATCAGTAAAAACTATTTTTTTTTAAAAAGCTATGTAAATAGCTCAGGAGGAAGAAACTTCTAGCATTCAGCAATGGGGCAGCAAGGATCTCAGAAAAAGTAACAAAGTACGTTGTGTATTGTTGAAGGACTCATGTCCTTGTCATGAGGTAGCATCCCTCCCAGTGGTGGGATTCAAATTTTTTTACTACTGGTTCTATGGGCATGGCTTGGTGGGCGTGGCTTGGCTTGGTGGGCGTGGCAGGGTGGGCATGGCAGGGGAAGAATACTGTAAAGTCTCCATTCCCTCCGCANCATGGCTTGGTGGGCGTGGCTTGGTGGGCGTGGCAGGGGAAGGATACTGCAAAATCTCCATTCCCTCCCCACTCCAGGGGAAGGATACTGCAAAATCTCCATTCCCTCCCCACTCCAGGGGAAGGATACTGCAAAATCTCCATTCCCTCCCCACTCCAGGGGAAGGTTACTGCAAAATCTGCATTTCCTCCCGATCAGCTGGGACTTGGGAGGCAGAGAATAGATGGGGGCAGGGCCAGTCAGAGGTGGTATTTACCGGTTCTCTGAACTACTCAAAATTTCCGCTACCGGTTCTCCAGAACTGGTCAGAACTTGCTGAAACCGACCTCTGATCCCTCCTCTTTTCTTTAGAGCATCCAGAGTCTCCGGTCACGTTAGGTCTGTATCTTTCCATCTAGATAACACGGTTTTGTGTGCTTTTGTAGTGCATCTGAGCGGGAGTACAGAATCTGACATACACCAAAAGTTATCAAACTACAGCTCCCAGCAGTCTCTGCCAGCATGAAAATGGAATCAGATACCGGCGTTCTTCCAGTGTTTGGAGAGCTACAACTACAGTACAAGTTCAATTGTATCCCTATCGTAGTACTTCAGAACACAAAGCCTGTTTCAGCCTAAAGGGTTATGATGTATGCATGCTTCAGAACTCGAGGGATAAGTTGTATGTAATACTGGCCTGGTAGTTGGCAGGCTAAACTTAGAATCTGCTTTGTACTTTTTTCTACTCAACAGAACTGACTGCATTGGAAACCTATGATCTCCTGCTGTTTTGGGACAAAAGGAAACCACAATGCAGGTTTTTTTTGTGTGTGTGTGATCCTGAAGATATAAAACAGGAAATTGGAGAGCCAGATGTAGACTATGGTTTTCAACTTTTAATACCTACAGGAATTAAATAAAGCACACCTCCCCCCTCCAACTTTTAGCCTTATCATTTTGGAGAACTCTGTGGACCTTAAATGTTAATTTCTTTTAAACAGTTAAAAGTAGAGGTTAAGCAGGTAGACACGAACTCCAAGTTTTTTTTTTTAATCCTGGTTTCTTTTTTCCTATTGTTTCATCTGTTGGCATGACTCTCCTATTCCCCACAACTACAAGGCAACAATTGAATAGGGGATTAAAAAAAAAAAGACATGACGAATAGCTCGAATAAAAGAGTTTAATTTGCAAGAGGATTATATACCTTCTGCTTTCAGCCTCCCAGATTCAAGTGGAGGAAGCAAGGTCTCTGCATTCAGCTTCAGGAACGATATATTTTGAAACTGGATACACTACATTATAAATCATGCAAATGTAGCAAGTGGGATATTTTGTCTTTAAATTTTATACAAGGTGGTTGCTGAGCCAAGGACAAAACATCGCATTGAGGTTTCCAGATGAAAATGCATATTGCACTAAGCATGTGCACATGCGTGAATACATTGTTTGAATCAAGAGCCGAGGTGGCGCAGTGGTTAGAGTGCAGCACTGCAGGCTACTTCAGCTGACTGCTAGCTGCAGTTCGGCAGTTCAAATCTCACCAGGCTCAAGGTTGACTCAGCCTTCCATCCTTCTGAGGTGGGTAAAATGAGGACCCAGATTGTTGGGGGCAATATGCTAACTCTGTAAACCGCTTAGAAAGGGCTGTAAAGCACTATGAAGCGGTATATAAGTCTAAGTGCTATTGCTATTGCTAATCTAGCCGCAGGGGTATTCAAACCATGGGTTATGACACGGAGCTTGTAAACCATCAATTTGTAATGCCAACCAGATCGTCCTTGTGTGAATCTAGCCATGGTAGTATTGAAACAATGGGTTATGACGTAGAGCTTCTAAACACTCATGTGGAATAACAACCAGACTGTTGTTATATGAAACTAACCATGGTGATATTCAAACCATGAGCTCTGACATGGAGCTTCTACAACCACCCAAATGGAACACCAACCAGATCCTCCTTATGTGAATTTATCCATGGTGGAATTCAATCCATGGTTATGATACAACACTTCTAAACCAAGAATAAATACCAAGCAAATGGTTACAGGAACTGGGCATGGCTAGTCTAGTGAAGAGAAGGACCATGGGAGACATGATAGCAGTGTTCCAATATTTGAGGGGCTGTCACAGAGAGGAGGAGGAAGGGTCAAGCTATTTTCCAAGGCACCTGAAGGCCAGACAAGGAATAATGGATGGAAACTGATCAAGGAGAGATTCAACCTAGAAAAGAAAAATTTTCTGACAGTGAGAGCAACCAACCAGTGGAACAGCTTGCCTTCATAAGTTGTGGGAGCTTCATCACTGGAGGCTTTCAAGAAAAGACTGGACTGCCACCTGTCAGAAATGGTGTAGGGTCTTCTGCTTGGGTGTGTGGGGGTGTTGTAGGACTAGATGACCTACAAGGTCCCTTCCAACTCTGTTAATCTGTAATCCAAATCCTCTTTTACTCCTTGTTTGAAGATTACAATACTTCATTGTTGATTGAGTTCCAAAGATCCATTTAAGTCCCAACTCCTGATCAGTGCCTTACTCTGGCTTGGTCCACCCTAAAATTCCATGAAGACCAATAGAAGAGTGTATAACTCCCAAATTTAGTCTGAATTTCCTTTGTTTTGCACAGGGTGATTTATGAAGAGACTATAGTGAGGAAATCTAACTAGGGTAACTAGAGAATTATGGGGGGGGGATTTGTTTTTTCAGTTTTTAAAACATTTCTTTAAGATTAAACATTGTTGTCTTAATGGTATATGATTAAATTTAAAAAACAGGAGGGTCCTTGCACAAAACATGTTGTGCAGCTTTGAAGAATAGCATCTAGATCAGGGGTTGACAACTCAAGGCCCATGGGCCGCATCTGGCCCGCGGGGTGCTTAGATCTGGCCTGTGGGACTGCCCTGGAAATGGTGAAGGACTGGCCTGTGGTGCCTCTTCCAATGAAAATGGAGCTCAAGAGGGCTGGGTGTGGCCCTCCTGAGCTCTGTTTTCACTGTGACAGCTTCCTTCAGCCCTCTGCCACATGCGGCCCTCCCAAGCTCCGTTTTCACTGGCGGAGGGCAGCAGGAGGATCCCTTCCAGCCCTGCCCAGGCCACCACCGGTGCCCCTGACATGAGTGACATCGAGATGACCACGCCCACCCTGGCCACTCCCCCAGGCCCCCTGAGGCCAAACACAACCCTGATGCGTCCCTCAATGAAATCGAGTTTGACACCCCTGATCTTAGATTCTTTCTTGGGCAGCTGATGTAAGCCAGTAGGAAAATGAGTCTCTTTCTGTATAAATACACAGAGCATTGCACTAGTGATTACTAAATGTATCAGAGGTTGGTTAAGACTAGGCCTCATTTGACTGCCTCATTTAGCAACTGTTCAAAGTTACGGCTGTGCTAAAAATAGCTTTACAACTAATCTTCACATTGACGACCAACTCGGGGTCCTGTGGCCACGCGAACACCATTTGTGTACTTCACAGCCAGCTTCTAAAAAGGGGCGTGGCAGTTCGAGACCCAAGTACCGCGTTACGGGGTGAGCTCCTGTTACTTGCTACAGCTCCTTCCTGCCTAGCAGTTTGAAAGCACGCAAATGCGAGTAGATAAATAGGCACCACTGCAGTGGGAAGGTAACAGCGTCCTGTGCGCCTTGGCAGATAGTCATGCTGGCCGCATGTAAATGTTTTCGGACAATGCTGGCTCCCTTGCCTAAGAAACGAAGATGAGAAGTATCCCCTAGAGTCGGACACAACTGGATAGGGGAAAACTCAACCTTTACCTTTTTCTAACAAGCAGATGGAACAAGCAGAGACAAATCCTAGGGGGATGTGATCCTCCCCTCTGCAAAAAATCCCTGTGTGTCCATTTGATTCCTCTAAACCGGACAGGAGGAGATTTTCACATGCAAGGCTGGCAGCTGGGTTTAGCTAACAATTGAATGGAACGACTTCCCCTGGGGAGCATGGAGTAGTTTATTTTTATTTAAACCTAAATGAAAGTGAGCTGGCTGGTGGCTCTCCCATTTTTTAATGAATTCTGGGAACTCAGTCTAATCTTCTACTGAGCCAGCAAAGCTTTCTGGATTTCAGGCTCTGGAATTAGTTACTGGACCTGGGAACCCTTTAAGTGAGGCAGGATCAGTTGATTCTGTTGAGATCACTTTGTAATCACGCAATTATAAATGCCCCAATCTGGCGGATGTCATAAAAAGAGAAAAAAGAAATCTAAAAATGTAGGCACGGGAGCAGGTATGTAACAGCCAATATCTTTAGCGCCCAATTATCTAAAGGCCTGACAGAAAAGAATAGTTTTATGTAACTTGCTAAATGAGAGCAGGGAAGGGGACATATTAATTTTGGCGAAGAGAGGTGCATAGATGCTAGAAAAAAAAACCCTCGAAACCTCCACAAATACTGAATCGGGCAGAACACACTGGGTGGAAAGAATTGTCCTTCTTCCAGTCTTGTTCTGAATACAGGACGTCCTCATTTAGTGACTGCTTCATTTAGCAATTGTTTGCAATTATGAAGGTGATGAAAAAAAAATGTTTTCAACCAGTCCTGGCATTTATGATCTGCATTTATGAGCAAAGCTGTGGTCAGATCATAAGTACAGTTGTGGTTTCACACAGCAACAACTTCGGTTAACCAAGTTGCCGGTCCCCATTGTGGCCACTAAAGGAAGTCTGCCTGCAAGACACAAACTTCACCACATCACTGTTTATTTCTGCCTTTATTTTTCTTTCCCAAATGCAATTTCTGGTTGAGTCTGCCTGTTTTGCTAATATAGGGAATTACTGTGGTTTCTAATTAAGTAAGGTTAAGACAGTAGATTGGGGTTGTGCACAATGCTTAATCATGAACACTGATTTATAAGCCACCATTATAAGCCACCATGGCTGGATTTTCAGAACATGCTAGACACAAATTTATAATCCATGGTAATCAATGTGTCTTTCTTAAAAATTTATCCCTAGATGATGTAGTAGGCAGAAATCTAGTATTCTCCTGAGAACCTATCTGAAATTTGAGATGATCAGAGGTACAGACAGTGTCCCAAACACCATTAGACAAGGCACCATCCACTGAAGTTGAAGGCTGTGGTCTTTTGCACCCTTACATGAGAGTAATTGATGTAGGAATTTACCTTTTGAGTCAATATGAATAAGACTAGACTAAATTTTGAGCACCTATTTCTCTCCAAGCTGAATGCTGGAAGCTTGGGCCGATTCTGATCTTATGCTTTTGGGAAAGTAATTCTCATTAAATATAAAATTAGTTTTCAGATAAGTATGAAACAACTCTGGCTATATACAGCACATCTAAGTGTGTATGCCTCTACATATATGTGTGTGTATACATAACCACACACAGACACACACACACACGTGTATGTGTGTGTGTGTGTGTGTATAGGTATATAGGTATATATAGGTATATAGGTATATATAGGTATATAGGTATATATGTATATGTATGTATGTGTATATTTTGCGGCAGCCCTTGAGACAACGATCCTCCAGCTAGAGGCCACCGAAGAGGTAAAAAATTCCATTAGACAACGGCTGATAGGGTCTCTTACTAGCCATAAGCAGACCATCACCTTATCAAAATCGGAAGGGTTGGCCCTCCAGGAATTGAGAAAGGACAATGCCATTGTTGTACTACCAGCAGATAAGGGTAGAGCGACAGTAGTCATGGACAGAACGGACTATAACAAGAAGGTTCATGACCTCCTCAATGATAGGAGCACCTATCAACCCCTGGACAAAGATCCGATGACATCGTTTAAGAACCAAATTAATAAGGTAGCTGATAAACTCAAAAGGCAAGGGAAAGTTGATGAGGAAGACCTAAAAATGATTCGACCAAGAGACTCAGCCATGGCACGATTTTATGGGTTACCAAAGATCCACAAGGCAGGGGTACCCCTGCGCCCCATTGTCTCCCTTTGTGGCACTCCTACATTTGGCTTAGCCAAATGGTTATATGAACAACTAAGACATCTGGTTGAAGATGCCACTACCAGTGTGAGGTCCTCCACCGACTTTCTACAATGGTTGGAGGGAGTGAAGGTTGGGGAGGATGAAACAATGGTGTCATTTGATGTCGTGTCTCTGTTTACGTCCATCCCCCAGGAGCTGGCAGTCCTAATTATAAAGGAACTACTAGTGGAGACGGAGCCATGCAATCCCATATCTCCTAATACAGACGACCTCCTCCACCTGTTAAACTTCTGCCTTAGGACCTATTTTACATTTGGCAGCCAACAGTACGAACAGATAAAGGGGATGCCCATGGGATCTCCGATCTCGGGAGTGGTAGCAGAGGCAGTCCTCCAGAAATTGGAACATGAGGCTATGAAAATTTACAAGCCCAGGTTTTGGGCACGTTATGTTGATGACACGTTTGTCATCATCAAACGACAAGACAAGACCAGATTCATAAGAACCCTCAATTCAATATACCCGGACATTCAATTTACCATGGAGGAAGAGACCAACAACACGCTGGCCTTTCTGGATGTGTTGGTCAACCGCAACCCAGACGGGAGCCTTGACACACGAAAAAAAAAAAAAACCACGAACACGGACCGTA
>QLTV01002829.1:518256-538490 GCA_003457575.1 Thermophis baileyi
TATATATATACACACACACACACACACACACACACACACACACACGTGTGTGTGTGTATGAATATGTATATAAAGTATATGTTCATATTCAAAAGTGGAGGGACACTGTATCCATTAAGACAGGAAAATTTGCCCATGAAGGTGCCAGTCCTTCAAACGTCTTCTCTCCCCGTATATCACAGGACCTCAGGGAACAGTGTTCTATGCTGGATTGCCAACAAATCTTATGTACTGAATTTTAAACTCACTTTAACATTTGATTTGGGTGATTTATAGCTGCATTCCAGTCTTAGAGGCAGATGGTTCCCTGGAGTTTTCTACCAGGAGCTGTTGCTTACATTTGTCCCAAGGGCTTGACATGGCCCTTGTCTTACTTTGAAATCTTACACAGTGATTAGTGATAATTTAGCTGGTGGTGCTGATACTTTGCCTTGTCTGTAGCTCTCGGTTAATCTGAAATTTAAGAGGGGTGCGTGTTTAGTCTGATTGTGTCAATTGTTTGCTGCACTGAGGGAAATTTTCAGACATTCACTCTCAGCACATATCTCGCTACGGAAAAAAAAAAATGCAAGTTCAGTTCCTGGTTTCTTCTGTTAAAAAGATCAGATAACAGGAAAGGTTCTGCTTAGAATCTTGGGCGGCAATATTGAGAAGTTAAAGTCCACGATGGCCTGATTTAATGTAAACTTATTATCTGAGAATCCAACATGCAGAATTAGTGGAAAAGCCTAATGGCGCATCAGAGCTGAAGGCTCATGCATTAAGTTGGCAAGGAAGGGGTGGAATAGGGTCTTTGACATGCAGCCAGAAGGTGAAAAGCAGAGTTGGGATGTTTTTCAGTAAAGACTGGAGGAAGGTTCTTTCTTCTAAAGCAGGTTCTTTCTTCTAAAGCTTTGCTGGCTGAGGAATTCTGGGAGTTGAAGTCCACAAGTCTTAAAGTGGCCAAGGTTGGAGACCCCTGTTCTAAAGCTCTTGTGTTATTGGCCTATCATTCTTATATAATTGGGAGAATCCATTTGCGGTCTTCTTTCAAGCATTTCACCATTGTTAAATGGATGACCCAAAGGTGCTTTTTTTTCCAAGAGGCAATTGGACTTTCTTGTTTTTCTTTGAAGACGTTTCGCTTCCCATCCAAGAAGCTTCTTCAGCTCTGACTGGATGGTGGGGAATGGAAGGATTTATACTCCTTGAGTATAAAGGAGTATAAAGAAGTATAAATCCTTCCATTCCCCACCATCCAGTCAGAGCTGAAGAAGCTTCTTGGATGAGAAGTGAAACGTCTTCAAAGAAAAACAAGAAAGTCCAGTTCCTTCTTGAAAAAAGCACCTTTGGGACAACCATAACCTGGATGACTGAGAATCTCCATAGACATCGTTAAGTGGAATATTCTTGGGACTTGGTTATCTGAAGGACAATCTCTTCCCAGTTAGTTACATCCACCCAGCCCACCAGAGTGAGGAAGCAGGGAATGTTGCTGGTCTGTCTCCTAAGGAGGTATATCTGGCCGGACCCAAAGTGGCTCCCTCCCTTTGGAATGTCATCCCACAGAGATTAGACTGGCTCCTTCTTTGATGCTCTTTTGCAAGGCCCTGAAGACCTGGTTTTGCCAAAGGGCCTTGGAACCCAGAGTGGGACGGAGCCCATCAAGTGGCTCGTTTGATTGTGTGTTGTCACCAGGAGGGTGGAAGTTACTGTTTTTGTTCTTTTATAATGGATTTTTTTTTGAGTGGTGCGGTGGCCTAGAGGTGGAGCTCTCACCTCACAATCAGAAGGCTGTGAGTTCGATCCTAGGTAGAGGCAGATATTTCTCTCTCTGGGCACAATGAGAATATATCCGTTGAACAAAACTCCGCATTGGTGACAGGAAGGGCATCCGGCCAGTAAACACTCAGCTCCATTCAGTTGCCCAGACTCCACCTAGCAAGGGATTATGGGGTCGTTAAAAGAAGATGATGATATTGGATTTTTTTTTTTATTGTTTGTAAGCTGCCCAGAGTCACTGAGAGAGAGTGGGTGGCCTCTAAATAAATAAAGTCTTCTACATAAATAAATATTGCTTAGGTTTGTGAGAAGGGGGTCAGTGATGCTGGAGAGCAGAATCAATATCTCAACTCAAATCCATTAATTGATATTTGGGGCATGTGATGAAAGAGTAGCTTACTTTCATTCTATTAAAGGGTTAATAGGACACTTCCTATAAGGAAGGTGGACAGAAAGCCAAAAGGACTTGACCAGAGATAAAGGAAAAGAGAGGAGAGGTAATTAACAGAGGAAAAAGAAAAGAGGAAAGAACTAGCATACAGAAAAGAATAGTAAGATACTTTGTGAAAGTCAGCTATTGTTCAACGTAAGCAAAACATTCTGTATCTCTAAGCAGCTTATATCCACAATGGCTGTTCATACAATTATCATTATTAAATGAAGCTTTAATTGCTTTAAATGAGAAACAGAATATAATAACCTCCCACACCCAAAAAGGATACGACAGGGCTGGAAAGATAAGCTTAAGATTTGATAATGAGGCTATCGTTTTGGAGTGGTGGCAGAGAAATCCGAAATGCTGGTTTGTCCCTCAGACAAAATTGAAAGTTGTTATGTCACTCGTGACCAAATAAATACAATTTTGCCATAATGTCTAATATCTTCAAAAGCTTCCTGGAATTTAATAATGTTTTTGGTTTTTTTTTGCAACTTCCTTATCTATTCACATTCTCCTTGGCATTTCAGTAATAAATAGAGACTATTATCTCTCCTCTCTTCCTAACCTGCTGCAACATACATTAACATGTTTGACCTTACATACAATAGAAACCCGCTTATCCCACATGAGATATCCTGATTTAAATGCTATCTGGGGTCCAGATCTTTAATAAACAAAATTAATACCAACCATTCAGCTGTAAATAAATTTACAATTAACATAGCAATGTCAGGCTGCCAGCGTGGGCTTGGAGGTTCATTTTATTGCTTTGTCTTGACCTGGTGAGCTTATCTCAGGGCAGGAAATGATAAAGATTTCTTAGACTAGATTGGCAAGAGACCTTTAAATGCCAATAAAGCAATTCCTACATCACACACCAAAGCTTAATGGGAAGCACACACTGAAAGGTATTAGTGCTAAACAAAAGGCACAAAAACACCTTCCTATCTGTCATACGCACGACTAATAAGAGCGTCTGAAGGTTTGGTGTGGGTAGGAAGCTGAGGAAATATTTTACTTTCCAGCCTGCCAAACAAATAAAAAGAATTTGGCTCTGCGGCTCTGCGTCAGATATGAAGAATCAGGGCCACGCTTTGAGTTCCAGTTAAACTGATTGATTGCTCATGCCTATACACAAGAACCTAGTCAACTAATCAGCATTAAATTGACGCTAGATAAGAGTTAATGGAATTCAAGGGGGTTGGACAGCTTGTGAGAACATAAGGATTTGAGACTGATTTCTCTCTTGACTCCACCCTCAGGCTCTGCCTATTCCCCTCCTGCATCCTGCTGTTTTTTTTTAATAGTATTTTTTATTTATATGTATTGTCCAGGCATTTCATTTTACCAAAAAAGCAACAGATATACTGATAGTGCTAATAATAATATACATAGTAATTATAGCAATAGCTTATTTATGATCATGTTCATTGTACTAGCATGCTTATAGTCATAGATAATGTTCCATCTTTTACATGCATATAACAATAATCTTTCTTTATCTAACTTCTACCTCTTATCTCCAACCATTGATAAAACCTATCCCATGTTGAATAGTACTCTGTATCTGCTTTATCTTTTATTTTCAGTGTCAATCTATCCATCTCTGCACAGTCCAATATTTTCCGAATTATGTTTTCGTCTGATGGGGTGTTCTCATTTCTCCAATATTGTGCAAATACCAATTATCGCTGCTGTCAATACATGTAGCATTAAGTATATATAGTCCCTTTATCATAGCTTTCTGGTATTATACCTAACAGAAATATTTCTGGCTTTAAATCTATATGCTGCCTTTTCCAATCGTGTATGGTTTTTTTTGTCCAGTATTTTCTTGCCTTCATACATGTCCACCACATGTGATAATCTGTATCCTGCTGTTATTTAGGCATTTCCCCCAGGACTGGCTTGGGTGGAAGCCTAGATGCAGCCTCCAAGGAAAAAGAAATGAGAGTTTGTCTGTTGTGGGATTAAAAGGCAGCTTGAACATCTGCATATACATCTGGGACACTTCTGGTTAGCCAGAAAAATAATAATTGTAATATCTGAACAAATGCTAGTCTCTTCCTCTAAATTTCTGAGGGGCTATAGGTGGCTGTCCATGGTTCCTGACCATTTCCTCTTCATTACTTTCCATTGTGTAAAGTAGCCTTGTGGTATCTTGTGGTACTTATCAGGTACCACGGGCTGAGCATTCTTGAGAGGACTATGGTGCATTCTTAATGTATATTAAGCCTTGGTGGCGCAGTGGTTAGAAGGCTACTTCTGCTGACTGCAATTTGGCAGTTCAAATCTCACCAGGCTCAAGGTTGACTCAGCGTTCCATCCTTCCGAAGTGGGTAAAATGGGGACCCAGATTGTTGGGGGCAATATGCTGACTCTGTAAACTGCTCAGAGAGGGCTGTAAAGCACTGTGAAGCAGTATATAAGTCAATATGCTATTGCTATCATCTTCTTTTAATAACCCCATAATCCCTTGATGGGTGGAGTCTGGGCAACTGAATGGAGCTGAGTGTTTACTAGCCGGATGCCCTTCCTGTCGTCAATGTGGAGTTATATTCAGCAGATATATTCTCATCGTGCCCAGAGAGAGAAATATCTGCCTCTACCTAGGATTGAACTCACAGCCTCCTGATTGTGAGGCAAGAGCTCCACCTCTAGGCCATCGCACCACTCACCATATGCTATAGCTATACTATTGCTATATGAGACTGTCTCAAGTGATTATAACAAGGGTAGAGAAGCGGTGTACCCTGGTTGTTCGTAATTATACAGTGGTTCAACCTTATTTGCCATGCTGTCTGAAACTAGTGGGAAATACAGCTGAGTAACATTTCGAGGGCCATCCTAAGTTAATGGGACAAAACCTTAGCCCAGAAGGGAAGCGACTTTTTGAAGAACTTGGCACATCTGCAATTTTGTGGGAATGTTGCTGTGAGTCTTGTTACAAAATAGCTGTCACGCTGGATGCGATCAGATGCAAAATATTGACTTATTATAAGACAGACTGATAAAGCTTGATAAGCACTTGCTTTACAATGCCAGGACATCCATCCATCACCCTAATAGTTGCACTTTATGGGGTAACAAGACATTGGATTGGATAGAAACTCAATCATATGAGCCACGGTGGCGCATTGGTTAGAGTGCAGTACTGCAGGCTACTTCTGCTGACTGCCGGCTGTCTGCAATTTGGCAGTTCGAATCTCACCAGGCTCAAGGTTGACTCAGCCTTCCATCCTTCCGAGGTCGGTAAAACGAGGATCCAAATTGTTGGGGAAAATATGCTGACTCTGTAAACTGCTTAGAGAGGGCTGTAAAGCACTATGAAGCGGTATATAAGTCTAAGTGCTATTGCTATTCCCTTTTTATTTTTTATTTTTTTAAGAATGCCAGAGGGCTCTGTATATGCCTAGAGGCATTTTCATTAGGCTGTTCTCTCTCTTCTTTTGCTTTGTAGCAGACCAGCCTTCCCTTTCTTTCTTTCTTTAACGTAAAAGTAACTAAACAAAGCTTAACATAGCAATTAATAGCCATTGGGCATCCGGGCTCATTTAAAGGGCCTTGATGGTTAGAAGATGTTTGTTTTAAGAAACCATCCTCGGCGATTAATCTGTACCAAATTGTGGAGAAAAGGTAATTCTCCCCTCACTTTGTTCAGCCATCGCAATCTCTTATCAAAATGCAACGAAGCATCAGATGAATACAAGAAAAGGCGCATGAAAGGCTCTTGAAGTGTTGTCTTTTGCAAACGTGTAGACTCCTGCTGGCGTATGAAGGAGCTTTTGCCGGCTCTCATTCTTAGCAAACCCACACAAGCTGCTTTGCTGGCATCTTTTTTCCCAGCAGACCAAGACCCAATTAAATTTAATGCAGTGATGTCCGGAAATTATCATATTTGTGAAATCCTCATTAATCTTTTCCCTTTCTTGGTGTTTTATTGCCATTCCTTTTGTCAGCCTATTCAGCGCTCATCCTCGATCATTGTCTCCCCAAAGACAGCTGGGACCCGGCCTCACTAAGCTTTTGTCATTGTAATCCTGATGCTTCAACACATCTGTTTTCAAAGGAATTTGGGCAGGGAGCTGGGTGGCAACAAGGTGGCCCTGATCTTTTGAGGCTTTTGAGGAGCACCTTAAAAGGAGCAGTCCTGCAACGTTTTGTATCACTGCAGAGTAATCACGTTCATTCTGCTGAACTCAAGTACTGTATTCTTTGCCCATTTCATACTTTGGTATTTTTAATTTGTAAGTGTACATTTTAATTTGTAAAAGTTTGTAATTTGTGTATTTTGTATTGTGTAATATTGTGCATTGGGTATACTCAAGTACTGTATTCTTTGATCTCTGTGAACTCAAGTACTGTATTCTTTGTGGCAGCCCTTCAAGTACTGTATTCCAGTACTTGAGGGGCTGCCACAAAGAAGAGGTCAACTTATTTTCTGAAGCAACAGAAGGCAAGGCAAGAAACAATGGATGGAAACTAATCAAGGAGAGAAGCAACCTGGAATTAAGGAAACACTTCCTAACATTGAGGACAATTAGCCAGTGGAACGACCTACCTCTAGAAGTTGTAGGTGCTTCATCACTGGAGGTTTATAAGAAGAGACTAGATAGCCACCTGTCTGAAATGGTATAGGGTCTCCTGCATGAGCAGGGGGCTGGAGTAGAAGACCTCCAAGGTTCTGCTCTATTCTATTCTATTCTATTCTATTCTATTCTATTCTATTCTATTCTATTCTATTCTATTCTATTCTATTCTATTCTATTCTATTCTATTCTATTCTATTCTATTCTATTCTATTCTATGATTGTCTGAGATGGTATAGATTCTCCTGCTTGATCAGGGGGTTGGACTAGAAGTTCCAAGTTCCCTTCCAGCTCTATTCTGATTGATTGATTGATTGATTGATTGAACTGATATAAATGCAAACATGCATTGCCATATATTTCTGTAGCATCCTCAAGAGCTCATTCACCCAACCTGGGACCTCCATAAGTTTAGGGTTTCAGATCATCCATCAGCTGCAAAGTTGCATCTGCTCCCTTCAACTTCCCTTCCCAACTCCTTTTAGAGTGGTTTTGATTATATCATTAGATCATGAACCTTTATATGAGGGTTTTATAAGGATTAATGATAATTAACGTTAACTCTAGCTGGAGTGACCAATAATCAGAGGGGTGTATGAGGATTTTTGGAATCAGTTATGTCAATCTGGTATAGCAGACACAGCTTTGGAAGAGACATGCAAGATGAAAGAGACAAGTGAGGAACCCATGGTTATAGAATTATAGAATAACAGAGTTGGAAGGGACCTTGGGGGTCTTCTAGTCCAACCCCCTGCTTAAGCAGGAAACCCTATACCAATGGTTATCCAATCTCTTCTTAAAAACTTCCAGTGTTGGAGCATTCACAACTTCTGGAGACAAGTTGTTCCACTGATTAATTTTTCTCACTGTCAGGAAATTTCTCCTTAGTTCTAGAGAGGTTGCTTCTCTCCTTGATTAGTTTCCACCCATTGCCTCAGGTGCTTTGTAGAATAGCTTGACTCCCTCTTCTTTGTGGCAGCCCCTGAGATTTTGGAACACTGCTAACATGTCACCCCTAGTCCTTCTTTTCATCAAACTACCCAATTCCTGCAACCGTTCTTCATATGTTTTAGCCTCCAGTCCCCTAATCATCTTTGTTGCTCTTCTCTGCACTCTTTCTAGAGTCTCAACGTCTTTTTTACATCGTGGCAACCAAAACTGGATTCAGTATTCCAAGTGTGGCCTTACCAAGGCATTATAAAGCGGTATTAACACTTCATGTGATCTTGATTCTATCCCTCTGTTTATGCAGCCTACAACTGTGTTGACTTTTTTGGCAGCTGCTGCACACAGCTGGCTCGTGTTTAAATGATTGTCTACTAGGACTCCAAGATCTCCAAGATGTTCCTCTAGATGTTGCTGAATGATGATGATTGAGAGTCTTGGCCAACTAGTGCAATGGTGGAAGATGCTGAGAACTGGTTCCCCATCTTAGGAGTAGAACCATACTGGTGAAGTAGGGTTCAGTTTGATAGTACTAGATTTAGTCTAAACTGCAAAGCTGCACCCTCGAATTGAATATGTTTTTGCTCAGATTACCTTAGCTTTAATACTAAATGCGATCCCTACAATGACCTCTTTGAAAGGTAGCTTAGATTGAAATCAAAAGTAACTTTAAAATTGAAATATTTATTATATGTGCCAATTTGTATAGTTTACCATCTCACAGTAGCAAAATACTGTATCCCTTTTGTCAGCGTTCCAAGTAATACACCCATAGCAAACAGAACTCCGAGGCAGGTAGATTCCTCAAAGAACATATTATATATCATATTGGCACAGACTGGTGAAAACCAACTCTGAGAGAATTAAAAAGTGAAAGTTTCCCCCAAACAATAAGTCACATTGTCCAATCTAGGTGCTGGCCGGTTGCCTGGTTACTTCTCTCCTCCTCCTCTCTCCAGCCAGTTGTTGGAATGTCCTTGGTTCCCAGGAGAAAGTATTTTGTTTTGGCTACAAAACCCCAGTTATCTCTATTCCCCCCTCCTTATCCCTCAGCTCCAGTGTGGCAACACTGAAGTTTAAAAAACAGCCTCGGTCAGGCCAGCTTCAGGGTTGACACCGTTATTTGAATGCAGAGTAGATGTTTTTGTGGTCTCCTCATCCCTACTTGGAGCTTCTAAGCAAACATTGGTCACCTGTCTTTCTGAGAATTTCTTCTGTTTACTTCAAGCTTCCGCTATCTGGTGTCCAGTAGTCACTGTCAGGCCTGGAAACCATCTTGGGCATTGGATCTTCAGGCTTGCCACATTTATGGCTGTGGGAAACTGGGAGGGGGGGATTGTGTGAGTGCGGAGATATAGTCAAAATAACATTCCTTTCTCCGAGAGTCAAGGCCACTCTGCCCTGCACCTGGAGGGGTGTGCCTGGGAGGCATCTCCAGTTGGGATGGTGCATTGATTGGACCATGTGATGGACATGTGGGTGCTGGGGCAGGGACTTGGACTTTCTTTTGTGTGGGGAAAACCCGAAGCTTTCAGATTCGGGTTTTCCCAGATGTGCCAATATGACATCTCTAATAAAATGGAACTTTGAGGAAACTCAAGCCTCAGAGTTTTCTTTCGTTGGGGGTGTTTCTTGGAACCCTGACAGTCGCTTTATTGGTGAGTTCTGGCAGTTACGATCTGAGCAAAGGTTTAAAGCATAAAGTTGGAAAGGGCTGATTTAAAATATTATATATGAAAAATAGTTTTTCTTTCCCTGCGGCTTAGGATTTATTTATATTAGGTGGGTTATATAACAGGCTGCTTCACGAAAGCAGTTTTTTTGTAGGAAACTGGGAAATAAATTCTTAAATGAAGGTCAATAAATCAGGTTGAGAGAAATCTTTAGGGAAGTGTTGGTAAGTAAATTAAAGTGGAGGGAAGGGAAGGGAGGCAGCTAGACCGGCTGGACAATCTTTCCTTAGCGCAAGCTCCCCAAGGACGGAAGGAGGCAAGCGTGGGTGGGCTGGCTCTACTGAGAAGAGGAGCTCTGATCAAAAATTGGAAAATTTGGGCTGAGCCATGGAAAATCATCAGCTGAAGAAAAAGGGCATCTTTATAAGGTTTTTCAAAATGTAGCATCTGGACCCTTCTATGGCACCGAATACAAAATAACCCATAAAGAAGTCAGTTTCATCCGCACAGTGTATGAGGGAAAAAGCTGCAAGGGACCTTGGAGGTTATCTAGTCCAGCCCCCTGCTCAAGCAGGAGAATCTATACCATTTCAGACAAGTGACTGTCCAGTCTCTTCTTAAAAACCTCCAGTGATGGAGCACCCACGATTTCTGAAGGCAAACTGTTCCACTGGTTAATTGTCCTTACTGTTAGGAAGTTTCTCCTCAATTCCAGGTTGCTTCTCTCTTTGGTTAGTTTCCAACCATTGTTTCTTGTCCTGCCCTCTGGTGCTTTGGAGAATAATTTGACCCCCTCTTCTTTGTGGCAGCCCCCCCAATATTGCATGTCGCCCATAATTCTTCTTTTCTTTAGGCTAGCCAAACCCAAATCTTGCGGCCGTTCTTCATATATTTTAGTCTCCAGGCCTTTTTATCATCTATTTGCTCTTCTCTGAACTTTTTCCAAAGTCTCAACATCTTTTTTGTAGTATGGTGACCAAAATTGGTTGCAGTATCCCAGGTGTGGTCCTACAAGGGTTTTATAAAGGGATACTAGTACTTCACGTGATCTTGATTCTATGCCTCTGTTTATACAACCCAGGATTGTATTAGCTTTTTTTTTGGCGGCTGCTGCACACTGTTGGCTCATATTCAAGTGATCATCCACTAGGACTCTAAGGTCCCTCTCACTGTTACTGTTTTTGAGCCAGGTCTTGCCTAATCTGTACTTATACCTTTGATTGATTGATTGATTGATTGATTGATTGCTTGATTGATTGATTGATTGATTCATTCATTCATTCATTCATTCATTCATTCATTTATTTGCTGCCCATCTCATTGTAGGGCTGCTCTAGGCAGCTTGCAACCATAAAAAACCCAGAGAAATGAAAGGAAGTGTGAACATATCAGTAGCGAAGCAACGGAATAGACAGAACAATGAAAAAGAAAACAAATGAGAATAGAATGATACAAGAATAAAGGATGGGTATGTGAGCAAGCAGGGAGGGAGGGGGAGGCGGCGTTTGCTGTCAATCTAGTAGCCACCTTCAGTGGCTAACCCAGACTAAGTGAAAGTACTCATCTGTTGGAAGGTTAAGAAACCAAAGTTAGGGGTGGGTTAGAAAGCTAGTTTTCAAAAGGCTGAACTAGTCCCACAGAAAAGTCAGAAAGTCAGAGTAAAGGTTTATTCTCTGAGCTTGGGGGTTGGTTTCCGAACGTTTCCTTACCAGGCTAGGTAATGAAATAATAAATAATAAATAATAATACAATTGAGAGAGTCCAAAGGTATTTCATGAGAAGAGTACTCCACTCCTCTACTTACAATAGAATACCTTATACCACCATGCTTGAAATTTTGGGCTTGGACAACCTAGAACTACGCCGCCTACAGTCTGACCGTAGTACACAAAATTATCTGCTACAATGTCCTACCTGTCAATGACTACTTCAGCTTCAGCTGCAATAATACATGAGCAAACAATAGATACAAACTCAAGGTAAACCGCTCCAAACTCGATTGCAGAAAATACGACTTTAGCAACAGAGTGGTCTGTTAGGGATCTGTCTATTATCTAACTAGTTGGGTTGGCAATATATAAACCCACAATGTATGTTTGTGGTTTTAAAACGCAATATATAATGTATGTTTGTGGTTTTAAAACAAAATCACTGTATTGCATCATACTATATTCCGATTGGTTGGTTATGTTGCAAATGACCATAAGAGGGAGCTAGAGATGATAGTCTGTCTCTCTGACTCTCTGACTCTCTGTCGCTCTCTGAAATTCCTTGTTGTATATTTACTGTGCTTATATTTTCGATATTATTGTTTACTGTGAATAACAAAGACGACCGGTAAGAAGACTTTGAAACTTGGACTGTTATTCTGACTATTTACTGGTTAAACATGTATGACTTGGACTGTTTATTGGACTGTGCTATTTCGTAGAATTACATTTTAACCACAAATCAGTGTATCTACGTGGTTGACTATTTATTCACAACTACTCTCATAAACTTTTTTCCATGTGCACATCCTTGTTTCTCAAGGGTTACTCTGCACATACCTTAACATGGTCAATGCCTGGAATGCACTACCTGACTCTGTGGTTTCTTCCCCAAACCCCCAAAACTTTAACCTTAGACTGTCTACTGTGGACCTCACCCCATTCCTAAGAGGTCTGTAACTGTCTACTGTGAACCTCACCCCATTCCTAAGAGGTCTGTAAGGGGCGTGCATAAGTGCACCAATGTGCCTACCATCCCTGACCTACTGTCCCCATTTATTCGTACCCATTTCCTGTGTTCATGTCCGTGTTTATACTTATACCTGTTATCTCGTACATGTTGGACAAACTAAATAAAATTTGTAAAAAATAGGTAACATCTTCAGCGGAGTTTCGGGGATGTCAGTGTCGGTGTTCTTCTGCTTATAAGGGCTTCAGGTATGGGTGTGTCAGGTAAGGGTCTTGTGACAGGTCTTGTGATGAGTCATCTGTGAGTCTTGTGATGGGTCTTGTGATAAGGAGATTACCTCAGGTCTATAGTGTGTTGCTGACAACATAGACAAAGATGGTACTTCCAAAGTCTTCTTCGAAGACTGCTCAATATAGGATTCAGGGGGACAGGGAGCTCAGATTTTGTGGGTCCTTAATTATGGATTTCAACCTTATGGTCCAAAATCCAAATCAGGTGCACCTGTGGTTGTGATTACTGATTCAAACGGTCTCTTTTTCACGATCCCTTGGAATTATTGTTTGCACAATGTAGTGGTCTATGATACAATACACACAGGCTGTATTTGTACACTACACTAAGCCACCATGCCTATCCGAAGGGAACACAACACAAGTTGAGTACGTGGTATCGATGCAGCGGCTAGGTCTTCACATGATTAAGCATGTTGTCTGTGAACAATTGTATTTTCAGATTACAAAAGGAATTCACATCTGCAGGAGAAAGCCGGATCCTGATTTTTTTTACCCATATGTTGCTTGATAAGTGAGATGTATGACTTTTTTTTCCATTTTCATGAATGAGCTCTTATAAAACGCCGGACAGATTTTGCTTCCTTCCAGGACTGACTTTTGCATTCTCAGCATCTTAGGTTATGGGTCTGCAGGGATTCTGTAAAGCTTATCAGTAAGGTGGTGATTTGGCTGCCAGCCAGTATATCCTTTCCCAAGATACACTCTGATTCCTCCTCCCCTTCCAAATATGAGGCATAACTATTTGCTCTTCCTCTGAGATTATTCTAAAATGGGCATTTAATTTAGTTTAATGAGGAAATTATTCTGCATTATACGTACTTGGAACTGATACGAGCAAATCTAGAACCGCCGTGGAAAGGAAGCTGCAGGTCACAATGAAAAGACGTGTGTGTACATCTCTGTCTACTCAATTTTACAAGAGAACCATGAGATGGATAGTGTGGGAAACATAAGATTTGAGCTCAAGACAAATGAAAAAGGTGGTACAGATCAGGGGTGGGTTCTTCTTTTCTTCTCTGCCTGTTTGCTCAGTGACGCGCTTTGCGCATGCACAGTGCTTAAAAAAAGCTTCTGCGCATGCGCAGAAGCAAAAAACAAAATGGCGGCACCTACGGCGCTGCCAAAAGAACCGGTTTGGGGGTGTGGCAGGCCTGGGTCGCTGCCGGTTCTAGCAACCCAGGCCGCCAAGTTACTACCGGTTCTATAGAACCGGTCCGAACCAGGAGGAACCCACCTCTGGTACAGATCCAGCGTTATGACATCCTGGAGAACCCTGGAGATACTTTTTCAGTCCTTCTCCTTTTATAATCTCTCCAGGATTTTATTTAGTTGCCGTGCCAGTGATGCTGCTGGCAAGGACAAATACTTACAACCAGATCACATAGTTGTACATAGCATCAGCTGTGATCCCCTCTCCATTAGCACAAAAATTACATTTCCATGGGTACTTCTCCTGGAATTGAGGAGAAACTTCCTAACAGTGAGGACAATTAACTAGTGGAACAATTTTCCTTCAGACGTTGTGGGTGCTTCAACACTGGAGGTTTTTAAGAAGAGACTGCAGTCACCTGTCTGAAATGGTATAGGATCTCCTGCTTGAGCAGGGGGCTGGACTAGAAGACCTCCAAAGTCCCTTTCAGCTCTATTCTAATTCTGATTCTAATATAAAATATGCCTTTGCCTGCACCTTCCTAGATCTGGATCAGGTTAGTACTGTGTATTTCCTGTGTAATATAGCAATAGCAATAGCACTTAGACATATACCGCTTCACAGTGCTTTGCAGCCCTCTTTAAGAGGTTTACAGAGTCGGCATATTGCCCCCAACAATCTGGGTCCTCATTTTACCCACCTCGGAAGGATGGAAGGCTGAGTCAATCTTGAGCCGGTCAGGATTGAACTACCGACAGCAGGCAGAGTTAGCCTGCAATACTACAGTAGCTGCAGGCTACTTCAGCTGACTGCTAGCTGCAGTTTGGCAGTTCAAATCTCACCAGCTCAAGGTTGACTCAGCCTTCCATCCTTCCGAGGTCGGTAAAATGAGGACCCAGATTGTTGGGGGCAATATGCTGACTCTGTGAACCGCTTAGAGAGGGCTGTGAAGCACTGTGAAGCGGTATATATGTCTAAGTGCTATTGCTACTGCATTTGAACCATTGCACCCCCACGGCTCTTACCATATAGGCATCTTGCACTTTTGCTATTGTATTGAAGTTTTGCCCACATATTTTTTGAAGGGGACCTTCTTCAGACAGGTTTGGAAAGTGCAAGCTTGAGCACGTGTGCACCGGTTCGAAAAAATGCTCATTGGTTTTTCTCCTTTTTTTTAATTTCCTCTTTTACCACTTCGGGTGTCTAGGGAGGTACAAAGTTCTGGTTCTTGCTCTTCTGGTGGCCTCAACCACTGTTATTTGTTGCTGTTTATTTATTTATTTATTTTATTTATTTGTCAAACACGTATAAGGTAATAGATATAAGTATAAACATGATTATGAATACAGGATAAGGATATGAATAAATGGGGACAGTAGGACAGGGACGGTAGGCACATTGGTGCGCTTATGCACGCCCCTTACAGACCTCTTAGGAATGGGGTGAGGTCCACAGTAGGCAGTCTAAGGTTAAAGTTACGGGGATTTGGGGAAGTAACTACAGAGTCAGGTAGTGTATTCCAGGCATTGACCACACTGTTGCTGAAGTCATATTTCCTGCAATCAAGTTTGGTGCAGTTTACCTTAAGTTTGTATCTATTGTGTGCTCATGTATTGTTGTGGTTGAAGCTGAAGTAGTCATTTACAGGTAGGACATTGTAGTGGATAATTTTATGTACTATGCTTAGGTCAGACCAAAGGCGGCATAGTTCTAAGTTGTCTAAACCCAAAATTTCAAGTCTGGTGGCATAAGGTGTTCTGTTGCGAGCGGAGGAGTGGAGGACTCTTCTCGTGAAATATCTCTGGACTCTCTCAATTGTATTAATGTCTGATATGCAGTGTGGGTTCCAGACAGGTGAGCTGTATTCGAGAATTGGTCTAGCGAAGGTATTGTATGCCCTAGTTTGCAGTACAATATTACCGGAGAAGAAGCTTCTCAAGATTAGGTTAACTGTTAACTGTTGTAGTGTGTCTTTGATGTTGTCTCTCCATCTTCTTCTGGGTCTGCCTCACCTTCTTTGACCTTCTCCTCTTTTTGTATATGCCTTATACGGTATGGAATCCCAAGAGATTCTCTCCAGGTGAGCCAACCTCTTTATTTGCTGTTTTTGTATGTTGTTTAAGATCGGTTCTCTGCCAGTTCTTTCTCTTATGATCTCGTTTCTGATTTTATCTCTTCTGGTCATTCCAGGAGCTTTCCTCACACATCCCATTTCCATGGTGACTAACTTTCATTTATGCTTTATTGTAAGTGTCCATGCTTGGCACTGGTAGCATAGGGTGGGGATGAATATGCCTTGTATGAGATGCTTCTTTCTACTGATCGGTACTACGTTGTGTTGTAGGAGTGCAGTAAGTTGCCTAGTACTTGGTTTGCCTTACGTTGGTTACAATTATATAACTAATCCTCTGCCCCTACATTTCACTGCCCTCATATTATCCCCCACTGAATCTACTACCTGAGCCATCTGTTGTTGTTAGTTGCAAAGTCGTGTCCGACCCATCGCGACCCCATGGACAACGTTCCTCCAGGCCTTCCTGTCCTCTACCATCCTCTGGAGTCCATTTAAGCTCACGCCGACTGCTTCAGTGACTCCATCCAGCCACTTCATTCTCTGTCGTCCTCTTCTTCTTTTGCCCTCAATCGTTCCCAGCATTAGGCTCTTCTCCAGTGAGTCCTTCCTTCTCATTAGGTGGCCAAAGTATTTGAGTTTCATCTTCAGGATCTGGCCTTCTGAAGAGCAGTCAGGGTTGATCTCCTCTAGGACTGACCGGTTTGTTCGCCTTGCAGTCCAAGGGACTCGCAGGACTACTACTACCTGAGCCATCTAACTACAGGTAATCCTCGACTTATGATCACAATTGAGCCCATGTTGCTAAGTGAAACATTTAAGTCCTTTCTTGCCACCGTTGTTAAGGGAATCACTGTAGTTGTTAAGTTAGTAACATGGTTGTTAAATAAATCTGGCTTCCCCATGGACTTGGCTTGTTAGAAGGTCGCAAAAAGGGATCACGTCACCCCAGGACACTGCAACCGTCATAAATATGAGTCAGTTGCCAAGCGTCTGAATTTTGATCACGTGACCATGGGGATGCTGCAAAGGTCATAAGTGTGAAAAACGGTCATCAGTCATGTTTTTCAGTGCCATTGTAACTTTGAACAGTCACTAAACAAAACTGTTGTAAATCAAGGACTTACCTGTATTCAACCAGACACCGAACAGTATTTGGGGTAAACCAGAGGTGGGTTCCTCCCGTTTCGGACCGGTTCGCCCGAACTGGTAGCGACCCGCTGCTGATGTCACAATGATGTCACGGAGCTGGTTCGGTCAGTGCTGGTCCTTGGACGCCGCCATCTTTTTTTTTTGAATTTTTTGGGATTTTTTTTTTTTGAATTTTTTTGGGGGGAATTTATTTCCGTTTTTTTTTCCTTCTGCGCATGTGCAGAAGCCGAGTTTCCGGCACTGCGCATGCGTCGCCATCTTGTTTTCAGCTTTTGGGGGGGGTTGATGTTTTTTTTGCACGCGCGCGGCCACGAGGCGCAGCCACGCAGCGCAGGAGGAAGCGAACCGGCAGCGAGGTAAGTTAGAACCCACCCCTGGGGTAAACGAAATCTGAATTAAACTAATGAAGTAAGTTGTTAGGAAAAGCAATAAAGCCATTTATACTTCCCCATCTCTAAAGATGAAAGGAGACTATCCGGAGGCTCAGCCAGGACAGTGAACAATTTCTGTGTTGGCTGGAGTTTTTTTTGGAGGGGGGGCTCAAAGGACTCCAGCCAAGCTTGGGAATCGGCTTAGGTGGCAGAGCTACAGGAGTAAATTCAAAGATGCTTTTGCAAATAAATTCTAATCAGTTTTCCCCATGGTGGTTATGTGATTAGAGGGTTCGTTTGACTTGAATTATGATGATAAATGGAAAAGTTACTGCATCATTAGATTGGGTGCTAATGCGTAGTAGGGAGGATTTCTGCTCATTAAGGAAGAAGCAGCCAGGCAAGGAAGTTGCAAAGTTTGTATGCAGCCCGGTTGGTTTTGCAGGGAATACACACTACTTCCATTAAGGTTTCTGCTGGGCAGACCCTGTGCCCTATCTAGTACAATAGTCCTCGACTTTTTTCAGTGCCGTGTAACTTCAAACGGTCACTAAACGAACTGTTGTAAGTTGAGGACTACCTGTAACTAATTTCCACATTAATCTATGCACTGAATAAAGCAATTTACAGGAAAATCCAGAATGGTAGAATTAACCGGTTAACAGAGTTGGAAGAGACGTTGTAGGTCATCTAGTCCAACCACCCCCGCCCAAGCAGGAGACCCCCACACCATTTCTGACAGATGGCAGTCCAGCAGTGGTGAAATCCAATTTTTTTTACTACCGGTTCTGTGGGCGTGGCTTGGTGGGTGTGGTGTGGCTTGGTGGGCGTGGCTTGGTGGGCATGGCAGGGGAAGGATACTGCAAAATCTCCATTCCCTCCCCACTCCAGGGGAAGGATACTGCAAAATCCCCATTCCCACCCCACTCCTGGGGGAAGGATATTGCAAAATCCCCATTCCCTCCCCACTCCAGGGGAAGGATACTGCAAAATCCCCATTCCCTCCCCACTCCTGGAGGAAGGATATTGCAAAATCTCCATTCCNCAAGCAGGAGACACTACACAATGTCTGACAAATGGCAGTCCAGTCTCTTATTGAAATCCTCCAGTGATGAAGCTCCCACAACTTCTGAAGGCAACTTCTGTTCCATTGGTAGATTGTTCTCACTGTCAGAAAATTTCTCCTTATTTCCAGGTTGAATCTCTCCTTGATCAGTTTCCATCCATTATTTCTTGTCTGGCCTTCAGGTGCTTTGGAAAATACCTTGACTCCCCTCCTCTCTGTGGCAGCCCCTCAAATATTGGAACACTGCTATCATATCTCCCCTGGTCCTTCTCTTCACTAGACTAGCCATGCCCAGTTCCTGCAACTATTCATCATATGATCTTTCATCAGATAACATAGAACTGTTTAACATAGAATCATTCATCTGCTGTTGGAAAAGTAACTGTCTTGTATATTCTGAGCAACTCAAGGTTGACTCAGCCTTCCATCCTTCCGAGGTTGCTAAAATGAGGACCCAGGTTGTTGGGGGCAAGATGCTGACTCTGTAAACTGCTTAGAGAAGGCTGTAAAGCATTGTGAAGTGGTAAGTCTATAGAGATTCTCAGCCATCCAGGTCATGGTTGTCCCAAAGGTGCTTTTTTCAGGAGGCAACTGGACTTTCTTGTTTTTTCTTTTGAAGACGTTTCGCTTCTCATCCAAGAAGCTTCTTCAGCTCTGACTGGATGGCAGGGAATGGAAGGATTTATATTCCTTGCAGACAGCTGGTCATTTGCATCCTATTAGAGGGTCATTGAAGCACATGGAGGTTTATCTGTATCCTCAGGGTCACCTGAGTAGTCCCCACCATCCTTTTCCTCTGGAAATCCATTCCTACTCCCACACCATTCAAAGGGTGTTCATCCCAAATTGGATAACTAAAAGTCTATAGAGATTCTCAGTCATCCAGGTCGTGGTTGTCCCAAAGCTGCTTTTTCAGGAGGCAACTGGACTTTCTTGTTTTTTCTTTGAAGACGTTTCGCTTCTCATCCAAGAAGCTTCTTCAGCTCTGACAGGATGGTGGGGAATGGAAGGATATATATTGTGAAGCGGTATATAAACCCAAGTGCTATTGCTATCACCCTAGAGGTAATAGTTTTATAACAAAGCACCTTATGCCATATCACATTTGTTAGTCTTCCAGATGCCGTAAGATTCTTGTGTGTTCTCAATCTGTGGTTTGAAGCTTGACATTTGTAGCACTTTGCTGAAATAAAGCTAGTGCAAACAGGGAGTCAAGGGCAATCTGATCAGTGCTACATATTCTCTTTTATTAAATTTCCCTCCCCCCCCCAACTTCCCAGTGCATTCTTTAAAAATGTTTCATACCTGTCATATGGCTTAGATAAATGTTTCTTTCATATGTACATACGGGACTGTGCAGAACCTCAGAAGGTACACAAAAGGATGCATTTGTAAACAGATGGGCATAAAATAGCAAATATATACCCTTTAGGTCTTCATATACTTTGTGCCCAAGTGGGAATCAGACTGATGTGGTTTTAATTTTATTGTGAAAGAGAGGCAGGATGTAACTGTACAGAAGGTTCAATGATTATTTGTAAAGAGAATTTCCACTCAGCTGACAAATACGCTTTAACTCTCACGGCGGTGGTGAACTCATTCTTAGATAGACCGCTATGGGTGTGGATTATTGCCTTCTGCTGGATGTCCTGTTTCTTTATTTAAAATATTTTGGTACTTGCATTTATGTATGTATTTTCACTTTACCTTCTGCACATACTTTCTGGTTCAGGGCAATCTGTTTCTATGGAGAAATCACAGCTCTCCCCACCCTACACCAGGGGTGAAATCCTTCCGGTTCGGCCCAGTTCGGGCGAGTAGGTAGCAGTTGCGGCGGCTGGTTTGGAGAACCGGTAGCGATGGCAGCGCGAGTCTCTGCTCACCTGCCCCAACATAATCATTTCCTGGTTTTTTAAAAAACTTTTTAAAGCCTTTTTTCCCTGCCGGTTCCCCTGAAAGAAAGAAAGAGAGAGGGGGGGAGGGAGGGGGGGGGGAAGGGTAGGGAAGGGGGGGGGATGGGGAGGAGGGGAGTAGAGAGAGGTGTC
>QLTV01002829.1:539264-554968 GCA_003457575.1 Thermophis baileyi
GGGAGGGCGGGAGGAAGGAGAAAGGAGCGGAAGGAAGGACCACAAACCCTGGCACTAGACATAGCAACAGAAGATGCTTTGAAACAGCACAGCAAAGGCTGGAAGGGACCCCAGAGGTCATCTAGTCCAACCCCCTGCTCCCTGGCAAAATGGACTGCTAAATTGGTCGCACCCACCCAGTCACATGACAACCTGGCCACGCCCACCCAGTCACATGACCACATGGCCACACCACCTGAAGCCACACTCACCTGACCTCCAAGCCATGCCCACAAAATAAGCCACGCCCACAGAACCGGTAGGGAAAAATTTCACATTTCACCCCACCCTACACTGATTATGTAATAAATAGAGAAATTAGAATTCTTCAAACTGTGAGTGATAGGTGATTCTTTTTTCCTGCTATATATAATAAGCAAACAGATCTCAAAAAAAAAAAAAAAAAAAAAAGAAAAGCACAGGAAATCAGGAATCCAGAAAATTCAAATGAATATAGGTTTACGGTATGCTAATGCGCTCTATAAGAATCTGAACTACAGGTGGTTCTCGACTTATGACCTCAACTGATGTTGTTAAGTGAGACATTTGTTAAGTGAGCCTTGCTCCGTTTTACGTCCTTTCTTGCCACAGTCGTTAAATGAATCACTGCACTTGTTAAGTTAGTTGCATGGTTCTTAAGTGAATTTGGCTTTCCCGTTGCTTTTGCTTGTCAGAAGATCTCTAAAGTTGATCCTGTGATCCCGGGACACTGCAACCATCATAAATATGAACCAGTTGCCAAGGATCCGAATTTTGATCACTGACCATGGGGATGCTGCAATGGTTATAAGTGTGAAAAATGGCTCTTAAGTCACTTGTTTCACTTTGAACACTCACTAATTGAACTGTTGTAAGTGAAGGACTACCTGTACTAAGAGTCCAAGCAAATTGGCAGTAGATAAGCAGCAACGGAATTCAAGGTGGGCTACTTAGGTCTCTTGTGGGCATGAAGGGACTCGATACTAATGATGTGTTTGACCCCTCCCTCCCTCAGGCTCAGCCTGGTCATCTCCTACAGGTGTCTTGTTTGTTGTTTACTCTGTAAAAAACTTTAGACATATGGGCCATCCTAAAACCTTCTGGTTTCATCCAGTCTTTCTTATCTATAACCTTTTCCTCCTGTATTATTTTCTTACAAACCCTTCTAACCTGAGCAAGAATGTTAGCTGAGTCGATGGAGTGTTTCCAGAGAATTGTCAGTAAAAGGTGGTTTTTTTTTTTTTTTTTTTTTTTTTGTTTTTGATTTTTTCCTTTTTTTTTTTTTTTTCTTTTAAGTTTTTTTCTTTTTTTTTTTTTTTTTTGTAAGTTGGAGGAGGAGTTTTCCCTTGTATTTTATGTAGGCTTAAAAGATGTGAGCAAATTGAGTTCACCAAGTGTCACTCCCAGTAGCTCCCACAGAAATCTTGAACTCTCCGCCAGGCTGGCTTTTCGCAATACTTCTATTTCCCTTTTATGAGGTGCTGTCATTCTATTATCTGACTCCAGGTTGGTCTTTACCATTTTAACCTTTCGGGATGGAGAGAAGGAGGCAAGTACATTTATTTTAAATGCATACACACAAACAGCTTGGGAATACCAAGTTGTATTTCGATCTCTGGTGTTTTGATTTACCTTTGAATATACAGCTTTGCAGACAAAAGTCAAAACAGGCTCCTTCCCAGCAATTGGTACAGAGTAAGAAAATTTTGATTAATGTCGCCTGTGTTGATATTGAGAGTTGACCCCCCCCCAAAAAAAACACCTTTAAACCTGCCTGACATTTGAATCAGAGAAGCAGATTTTGAACAAGCAGAAACTCTGATTTATTTTTTTTTAACTCTTTAAAATGTCGCTTGTACTTTTTGTGCAGATGGGAAGATTTGAGTATCACCGACAATTCATTAAGCCCACAATTGCCTCTTTCAATTGCCTGATTTGAAAATTCCTCTTTTCCCCTGACTAGTTTCCTGTGCTATGAAATCAATTTTTCTATAACTTTTAAGTTTATCAAGATATAAAATACAAAAGAAAATGAAAATTCTAGAAAAATGAGAGAGGAGAAAGGGAAGAGAAAAAAGTGTATAGTAAAGGGGGGGGGAGAAAGAAAAATTTTGACTTCTGATTCTTTCTAGAGCAGTAGAATAAGTTAATAACATTGCAGCCTCAACTTTTTTACTTTTACATACTAATATAAAAGCACATACTAGCCATTTCTATAAACAGCAAACTTCTCTAAACAGAAAACCTAAAGTTTCATTTTTTTCCCCATCTCAATCAAACACAAAATGCAGAAGTGATTTCCAAGTAGAAACAAAGTTGGATGGTTTCTTTTCTTTGCTTAAAGCAATCAGTTTAGGGTTCAGGAAGCTCAAACTGCCCAAGGAGCTGCTGATACAGTTCTACAGAGGAATTATTGAGTCTGTCATCTGCACCTCTATAACTGTCTGGTTTGGTTCTGCAACCCAACAAGACAGACACAGACTTCAGAGGATAATCAGAACTGCAGAAAAAACAATTGCTACCAACCTGCCTTCCATTGAGGACCTATATACTGCACTAGTCAAAAAGAGGGCTGTGAAAATATTTACAGACCCCTCGTATCCTGGACATAAATTGTTTCAACTCCTACCCTCAAAACGATACTATAGAGCACTGGACACCAGAACAACTAGACACAAGAACAGTTTTTTCCTGAACGCCATCACTCTGCTAAACAAACAATTCCCTCACCCCTGTCAAACTCTTCAACTATTTACTAAGTCTGCACCACTATTAATCTTCTTATCGTTTCTATCACCCATCTCCTCCCACTAATGATTGTATGACTGTAACTTGTTGCTTGTATCCTTACGATTTATATTGATTGTTTCCAAGTATGATTTGATTGCTTATTTGTACCCTATGACTATCATTAAGCGTTGTACCTTATGATTCTTATGATTCTTGATGAATGTATCTTGTCTTTTTATGTACACTGAGAGCATATGCACCAAAGACAAATTCCTTGTGTGTCCAATCACACTTGGCCAATAAAGAATTCTATTCTATTCTATTTAGCCATGTCTGCTAATTCCATCAGTTTTTTTCCCCAGCCATATTTACACTGTGAAATCAAGAGTACAGGGAAGAAACTTTGGGGCTATATTCAAGAGAGAAAAAATGCAAAGGAAATAATTTTGTGAAGCTTGATAATGTGGCAAATCAAACCAACCACAGTTCGGGGGGAACACACTGATTCTTTAAGCCTGGCATTGCATACTGTAGCTGGGCCAGGCATCAGGTTTGATGTAAGAGAACTTTTTGCTGTTCAAGTACTTTCCCACATATATTTTGTGTTCAGGATCCTAAACTGAAATAGGATCCATGATGAGTTAAGTTTCGGTAATGAAATATTTGTAGGAAAAACACCAAGTTCAAAGAGCATGAGGGACCCCCCCCTGAAATAGGACCATTCTTCTCTGCTGTAGTCTTCTTCTTAGAAGCAAGGAGAAGAGCTTCTCTTGGAAAGAAGGAAAGAGGACAGATCATGGTTGATGGGAAAACCTTACCTTAAATACAAGGAGGTTTCTCCCTAACTTGGCATTGCATATAGAATGTGCTATGGTATAATTGGTTAGATAGTAGATGCAAAGGTTAGAAAATTAATGATGAAAGACGAGCAACAAGCTAGAAATAAATACAGGTATAAAGTTATATAGAAGACTACGTATTGTAAGTAATATTAGTACCAGATTGTACAAAATTGTAAATCAAAGTATATAGAGTGATAAATGTAGAGAGAATTATGTTAGAACCATGGAAACAATAGATATAAGTATCTTGTATAATATCAAGTTTCTATTTTCTTTCTATGGACTATACTGTAAGAATAAGAGAAAAATGGTCATAATTAGGATGTATAACATCATGTATATTTAAAAAGGTGCTGATACAACCAGTATATATCACTGTTGCAAAATTGAAATTGTGATGTAAAATGAAGGAAAATGTACAATAAAAATATTAAAAAAAATAGAATGTGCTATTCTACTGAGAATTAGGATACCAGTGTATCAATATGACAGCAAGGTGATTTATAATCACTCCTTATGTTAACCCAGAGGATGATGGTCTTTGGAAGAAACCACAGTTAAGTGTCTAAATGTGTGGTGTGAATCCAGCCTCTCTCTTTTCTTAGTTTTCCCTGACTAGAGAGAAGAGGGGGAAAAAAATCAATACTTTTTTTTTCCTATAAGAAAGCAAGCTGACATTTTCTTGACTGTTTTAAAATTTCCCCAGCACCACAAGCTGTTTATCTGCTGCTCCAGATCTTATTGAATTAAGTCAAATGGACGGAGGGAAGATGAGAAGAGAAGGAAGACAAAGAAAGATACTCTTTCTCTCTGGGTTGCTGGTGAGGAGCAAAGCTCTTTAAATGCTCTGGAACATGCAGGGAAAGGGCTGAGGTCTAAGCAAGAAGAACGAATGATAAATCCATCAACTAACAAGATAAGTGCCTTGTTCCTCCATCTGTTACCGCTGGGTCCTTATCTGGGATTGGAGCATGGCAGTAGCGATCTATCTTCTGTCAGGTATTATATTCCAAACTCATATGAATGAATTTTCATGCTTGCAGCAATCTATGATCCAGGTCTGGACTGTGCTACACTTGTCCTGAGGCGTTTCTTGTCTCTTTGCATTGCAAAGCCGATTTGAATCAACAGGGTCAGAGAGGCAGGCTGGCTGCTAGCAATAAGCAAGAGGGTTTTTTTAAAAAAACTGTCATTCTCTCTCTGGGAGTAGGATGTGGCAGCTTCTACTCTGCTGCTTCTGCAGAAGGAAGGAAGGAAGGAAGGAAGGAAGGAAGGAAGGAAGGAAGGAAGGAAGGAAGGAAGGAAGGAAGGAAGGAAGGAAGAGAGAGAGAGAGAGAGAGAGAGAGAGAGAGAGAGAGAGAGAGAGAGAAATAGGGAGGAAAGGAGGGGAGGGGGAGGAAGAAGGAAAGTGAGAGAAAGAAGGCGGATGGAAGGGAAGGAAGGAAGGAGGGAGTGAGAAAGGAAGAAGGAAGGAAGGAAGGAGAGAGAAAAAGAAGGAGGAGAGGAGAGAAGGAGGAAAAGAGGGAGGGATGGAAGAAGGAAGGAAGGTGAGAGAAAGAAGGAGGATGGAAGGGAAGGAAGGAAGGAGGGAGGGAGAAAGGAAGATGGAAGGAAGGAAGGAGGGAGGGAAGGAGAAGGGGACAGAAGGAGGAAAGGGGGGAGGGATGGAAGAAGAAAGGAAGGAAAAGGAAGGAAAGTGAGAGAGAAAGGAGGAGGGAAGAAAGGAAGGAAGGAGGGAGAAAAGAAGAAGGAAGAATGAAAAAGAAGAAAGAAAGAAAGAAAGAAAGAAAGAAAAGAAGAAAAGAAGAAAAGAAAAGAAAAGAAAAAAGGAAAGGAAAGGAAAGGAAAGGAAAGGAACGGAAAGGAAAGGAAAGAAGGAAAGGAAAGGAAAGGAAAGGAAAGGAAAGAAGGAAAGGAAGAAAGAGAAAGAAAGGAAGAAAGAAAGAAAGAGAAAGAAAGAAAGAAGAAAGAAAAGAAAGAAAGAAAGAAAGAAAGAGAAAGAAAGAAAGAGAAAGAAAGAAAGAAAGAAAGAAAGAGAGAAAGAAAGAAAGAAAGAGGATAAATATTTGTGTTCCTTTCTTCTCTACAGAATTGTTTTATGCTCTGTCCAACGTAGGAGTGGTGCATGCGGTGATGATCATTGGCTTCATAATGGAGGTATAAATGGGGGATTACAACCCCGCCTCTTTCTCCATGAATGCAATACGCATGAGAAAGGACAGAGCTTTGATTGGCCAGTTGTGCCCATCATTTTGAAGCCAGTGACCATTGCTGTGACTATCCACTTTCTCATGAGTGCAGAAATGAGAACTGAACTTCCTCAGCAGGTGGCTTTCCAGCCTCAACCAGTAATTTTTTCATGACTAGGAACTCTGTAAAGGAATCATTATTTACCTGAGATGGAAATTAACCCTACAGCAGGCTTTTTTTTTTTTTACTGCAAAAGTACCATCCACTGAACTGAGTTTCTAGCAACTTAAGATGGTCGCAGTCATTAGTTGTCCTAGAAAAAACATATTGGTGGTTTATACTTCTTCTAGGGCCATGATGGCGAACCTATGGCACACGTGCCAGAAGTGGCACGCAGAGCCATCTCTCCGGGTATCCAAGCCATCGCCCATTGCTCTTCCGGGTTCCGGTGCACTGGCCAGCTGGTCTTCACGCATGCAGGAGCGCCGGAAACCGGAAGAGCAGCCTCCCGGTGCGCATGCGCGTGCTGGGAAGATGATCTTCCGGTTTCCGGTGCATGCATGCACACCAGCTAGCTGGTCTCTGTGCGCACATGCTCACCAGAAACCGGAAGACCATCTTCCCAGCGCGCGCATACGCATCAGGCAGCTGCTCTTCCGGTTTCACGCATGCGCACTGGCCAGCTGGTCTTCGCGCGCGCATACATGCCAGAAACTGGAAGACGAGCCCTACCAAATAGACAGACAGGAAATACAACCAGATTCACTAATCTACTTTATTATGAAGTTAAATTAAGAGAATCTAGGAAGTCTGAAAGTACATTTCTCCCGTCTCTCCTTTACAGCCTGAGAAACTAGGGAGGGCCCCTTCTGAGCTTCTTACTCCAGTCCAGATACAGATTAACAGAGTTGGAAGGGACCTTGTAGGTCA
Source organism: Thermophis baileyi (assembly GCA_003457575.1). NCBI lineage: Eukaryota > Metazoa > Chordata > Lepidosauria > Squamata > Dipsadidae > Thermophis > Thermophis baileyi. The sequence goes on from QLTV01002829.1 coordinate 545,975, forward strand.
TCTAGTCCAACCCCCCCCCCAAGCAGGAGACCCTACACCATTTCTGACAGATAGCAGTCCAATCTCTTCTTGAAATCTTCCAGTGATGAGGCTCCCACAACATCCGAAGGCAACTTCTTTTCCATTGGTTGATTGCTCTCACTGTCAGAAAATTCCTCCTTATTTCCAGGTTGAATGTCTCGTTGATCAGTTTCCATCCATTATTCCTTGTCTGGCCTTTGGGGGCTTTGGAAAATAGCTTGACCCCCCTCTTCGCTGTGGCAGCCCCTCAAATATTGGAAGACTGCTATCCTGTCTCCCCTGGTCCTTCTCTTCACTAGACTAGCCATGCCCAGTCCAGTCCAGTCAGTATGCAGCTGCTGGCTTCTCGGTCTCTTATCTGACCATTCCCTAGGCAGCATCTCTTCATCCTGTCTCCCAAGGTCCTTTTCCCACATACCATTACAATTACCCAGTCTAATCTACAGCCCTGGATTTTTACACATTCTTTCCCTCCCCACTGAGACTGAGCTTTCTGTCTTAGTCAAGGATAATGGCCAAATGTCCTATGGGAAATAAGTGTAACTCTTTTTTTTTTTACTCTTTTGGGCATGTATGTATTTGAAGATATTGAAATTTAAGGGAGCATGTGGACTGTTGGGCAAATCTGGAGAAAACCTAGACATTCAACTCTTGCTCCTTCTTCTTATTTCATAGTCTCTAACATTGGGTGCTCGTGTTAGCAGTTTAGACAGTAGCCAGTACCAGAAACTGTCTTTCAAATGATGTTGGCATGGGTCTTGAGAGCTCTTACTAATCTCATTTGCACTTCTGCTATTCTTCAAAGCACCTGAAGGCAGGGCAAGAAGCAATGGGTGGAAACTAATCAAGGCAAAAACCAACCTAGAGATAAGGAGAAATTTCCTGACAGTGAGAACAATTAATCAGTGGAACAACTTGCCTCCAGAAGTTGTGGGTGCTCCAACACTGGAAGTTATAAAGAAGATGTTGGATAACCATTTGTCTGGAATGGTATAGGGTTTCCTGAGTGGTGGGACAGCAGGTTTTCTGCGCAGTGGATTTCCTGAGCAGGGAATTGGACTTGAAGACCTCCAAAGTCCCTCCCAACTCTATTATTCTGTTATTCATAACCTACAAGAATTCTCCAGGGAGGTACCGGCTCCAGGGCATTCTGCAAATTGTGATCATTTTGAGCACCTCCTTTGCCTCTTTGGTAACCTTCTTAAAAACATTTTTCGAGAGGAAAATACGGTAAGTATCATCCCTCCCAATTTTAAACATTATTTCCCTAAGCTGTTTCAAATAAATGAAGAAAAATTCAAGAGAATTTCTTGGTTTGATGAGTGATAGCTTGGACGAACTGAATGTATTCCAAATAAGATTTCCTTCAGCACAATTACAGGGAGAAAAAAAGAGAACAAAATTGAGATAATACAATAATTCTAATGAGTGGCACAAAAGAAATCCATAAATGTAACTGCAAGCTGTAAAAGGCCATGCCAATTCAAATAATGGCAAATGCTTTATTAAATTTGTTGACCAATCATCATCTTTCATTTTCTAAAATCATGCAGATTTTCTTAGTCTTGCCATAACTCTAATGAAGTAATTCAGCTGTCTTATTGTCTCCCTCCCCTGTTCTTTAAACCTGTAATGCAGAATTTAATTGAAAACAACTCTGGACTCTCCCAACACCACGCAATATAATTTTGAGTGTGTGTACGGGTCAGAGAAGAAATTTAATGAGTTTCATTTGTTTATTCAAATGTACATCTGTCAAATGCCAAAATAAAACAACGGATTTAAGAGACAGACACAGAGAGATAGAGGCATTAAAATCCTTTCCGACAACAATAAAAATATATATATAGTTATAAGCTTGAGAGCTTAACCACCATCCATTAAAATTGGGTTTCATGAGAAATTACCTGGTAATAAGTCCTTTTGAAGACAGTATGGTTTACTCTCAAGTAAACAATTGGTTTATTGGTTTAGGGCAGGGGTGTCACACTTGATTTCATTGACGGCCGCATCAGGGTTGTGTTTGACCTCGGAGGGCTGGGGGGGCGTGGCCAGGGGGCATGGCCATGGTCAGTGTTTTTGGCTGGCAGAGTGTTGCAGGAGGCCATGGAGGCCAAAAACTGGCCACAGGGGGGCCTCGTGCGTTTTCGGCCAGCAGAGTGCTGCAGGAGGCCGTGGAGGCCGAAAACGGCCCATGGCCCTGCGGCCCATTTTGGCCGGCAGAGGCACCGCAGGCCGGTCCTTTGATATTTCCAAGCTGGCCCCGCAGGCCAGATCTAAGCATCCTGTGGGCTGGATCCGGCCCGCAGGCCTTGAGTTTAACACTCCTGGTTTAGGGGCTTCCAATTGTGGATTTCAAGAGCTATGGAGCGATGGTGGCAGTACCAAAGATGTTTTTTCAAGAGACAACTGGACTTTCTGGCTTTTCTTTGAAGATGTTCCGCTTTTCATCCAAGAGGGCTTCTTCAGCTCTGGTACTAGTATCATAAGCGTGTTCTTAAAACATGCTAAGATTTCTGCAAACAAAGTGGAAGTACTTGCTCTAGGCTTAGTTCCCCACTTTGCCTATATGCAAACATTCTGGAGTCCTGTTCAACAAAGCAATTGCTGGTTTTCAAAGCACTTTTCCTTTGCTTGTGGAGAAAAAAAATGGCAATTTTACGTAAATTTACTCTTGCTTTGTTTGCTGAAACTCCAATGGGCAGTTGCTGTACCAGAAAGTTTGAGAACCTCTGGGCAGGGCCTGCTTGTTGAGATACAATTGTTGGTAATCATTTATTTCGATGATTTGATGACTGAAGGATCATTCAGAGTTGATCCCAAGTAGTTTTCTTGACCATAACTGATATGGTCTATCTCCCTGCCATCCCTATGACCATAGGTTTGTTCCCTTGATGATGGAGTGAAGTGTCTGAGAGAATAATATAAAATAGTCAGCCATGGGGGCAGTGAGACATCAATGCTCAATTTGTAGGGAAAGGGTAGAGTGGAAGGTGGATTACAGATATCCAGCAGCTATAAATCTACTACTTGAATATTGAATGCAAAAAATGTACATGACTGTTTTCCTTTCCCCTCCTGTTTTAGCCTTACCGCCTGTCTTAGCCAATCTAGCTTGGCTAAGAAATAGCGATAGCACTTAGACTTGTATACCGCTTCACAGTGCTTTACAGCCCTCTCTCTGAGCGGTTTACAATGTCAGCATCTTGCCCCCAACAACCTGGCTCCTCATTTTACCAACCTTGGAACGATGGATGGTTGAGTCAACCTTGAGCCGGTCAGGGTCGAACACCTGGCAGTGGGCAGAGTCAGCCTGCAATACTGCATTCGGACCATTGCACCCCCACGGCTCTTATCATGTGGGCATCTTGCACTTTTGCTATTGCATCGATGTTTTGCACACATATTTTTGGAAGGGGACCTTCTTCAGACAGTTTTGGAAAGTGCAAACTTGAGCATGTGTGCACAGGTTTTAAAAAAATGCTCATTGGTTCTAGGCTGTGAGCAAAGTTTGCTTGCAATACTGCATTCTAACCACTGTGCCAGCAGGGCTCCTAATAATAATCATTGAGTAGGATCAGTTTTAACAGTCATTGGCCTAGTTATCCTTTGTACAAACTTTCAATTTACTCTTCTAGAAGGCCCTCCTTGAATAAAGGGTACCACTCAGGGGTGGGTTCTAACTTACCTCGCTGCCGGTTCACTTCCTCCCGTGCCACGTGGCCGTGCCTCATGGGTGCACGCGCGCATGCGCAGTGCAAAAAAATATTTAAAAAATAAAAAAAAAAAGCCAAAAACAAGATAGTGATGCATGCACAGTGCTGGAATTAAATTTTTTTTAAAAAAAAAAATTAAAAAAAGATGGCGGCGTCCACGGACCAGCACCGACCAAACCAGATCCGTGACGTCATCATGACATCACCAGCGGGTCGCTACCGGTTCGGGCGAACCAGTCCGAACCAGGAGGAACCCACCTCTGGTACCACTCATGTTTCTCCTTCTATGTGGCTTTGGTGGATTTGACTCACTCCGTAGATCAGTGGTTCTCAACGTGGGGCCCACACCCCACAGGAGGGCAATTTGATTTTTAATTGGGGCAATTGGAACCTTGTTTAAACCAAGTTTAAGCCTTTTAGGCTTCCTCTGCGTGAGTAGGAGTTCACTTTTTGAATAGTGAGAATTATATCTCACGGGGGGGGGGGGTGGCATCAGGATTTTAGAGATGCTTAGGTGGGGAATGGCCAAAAAAAGGTTGGGAACAACTGCCGTAGATGCTTTCAAATCCCAGTTCTAATTTCAGTTAAGCAGCCAACCTTCTCCCGAAGCCAGAACATGGGCTCCGGAATCCATTCCTAATTCTTCCACCAGCCTTGATTCATCGGCTTCACAACATCATTATCCAGCACCTCCCGGGGAAGTGGAGGGAATAGAAGATCTTACAGCCGGATAAATACCATTTGTTTGTGTTAGTTTCTCTTATGAGGACTGATAGCATCCCTTGTTTCTGACATAGCAGTTATTATTAATTTCCCTGTGTTTGCACTTGGATTTATGCTAACAGAAAAGAATGATAACAACTAGTGTCAAACTTTATAATTGGTTGCGAAAATGTGGGAGGGGGGAGAGGAGGAAGGAATATGCTATTTATAATCCTAGTAGGCTGCCATGAGAAGACAAGGTGTTTCTTGGCAGATGTCTATATCGAACTTATGCACCATGTGCTGGATGAATATCCGTAATTTGCTACTCTCCATATTTAACAAACACGCAGAAACTTCTACATTACGGGGAGCAGAAAATAGGTCGATTTCTTGCCAGCAAAATGCACGAGATTTTTCATTGCTGTTTGTGGTTCCTCCAGAAAATTTGGTGGCTCAGCTGTACAAGGGCGCAGCCCTTAATTTGGGTAGATTTATTTATTTAGGAAATTTAGATCAAGGCAGACCAATAAAGGTAACAAAAATGAAACAGGTATGATGAATACAAAACACCAAAGTAAGGAAGTTGAAGCATCCTCAGTTCCAAACTCACCAGAGTTATCAGACTCTGCAAACAACCTGGCCTTAATATCTGAGGGGAAAGCTAGTTTTTAATAAGTTTCCCAAAGGCCAGCAAGGTTGGGGGTCATCTATATCTCCAGAGGAGAATTGCTTCTCATTGGGATCAACGTTAGAACAGAAATGGTGCCTTTTTGTTTGTTGAATGTCTATGGAGGTTCTCAGTCATCCAGGTCATGGTTGTCCCAAAGGTGCTTTTTCAAAAGGCAACTGGACTCGAAGGCATTTCACTTCTCATCCAAGTATCTTCTTCAGTTCTGACTAGATGGTGGGGAATCAGTCAGAACTGAAGAAGCTTCTTGGCTGAGAAATGAAACATCTTCAAGGAAAAACAAAGTCCAGTTGTCTTTTGAAAAAGCACCTTTGGGACTTTCATTTGTTGGGTTTTTTCCCCCATCATTGCTGGATTGGTCTTCTTACCTTCTCTAGTGGTGCCATTAGAGCACAAAGCAAGATCCCTAGAAGGAAGTTTTCAAAGACATCTGATAGTTGCAACATTACAGGGGAGAAGGAGGGAGGGATCCTAATACTTTCCTGCCATTGAGAAAGAAACAAGAGAAAAGTTATCAGGAGATGATTGGGCAGAAACTGTAGGCATCTTCTCTTGCTTGGATTAAAATATAAGCCAGTGAAAAAAATTGGGTGGTGAAGTTCCTCCCTCAATAAACATCCTTTTTCATGGTGAAGGTATATATACTTTTTGAAGGGCACGTGCTCCTTTCAGGGAATTGTATGCCCATAGACAGAGGTGGGTTGCTCCCAGTTTGGACTGGTTCTTTAGAACTGGTAGCAGGAATTTCCCCCCATTCGCCGAACCAGGAGCAATCGCTGGTTGGCCACGCTCACGAACCGGCTCTCTCGGTGGCACCGTAGGTGGCGCCATTTTGTTTTTGGCTTCTGCGCATGCGCAGAAGCTGGGTTTTTGGCACTATGCATGCGACTGTGCAGCATGGCAGCACGGCGCGCGAAGCATGCGCACCCACACGGCACGGGAGGAAGCAAACTGGTGGCAAGGTAAGTTAGAACCCACCCCTGCCCATAGAGAGTTGGTGGCCCAGATCTGCACTGCTGTTTGCAGGAGATGCCCAAATGATCAAATGAGGACTGGCATCCAGTTCACAAACAGAAAAGGGGAGGTACTGGGAGACCCCCCCCCGAAGGTGACAGAAGCACTCCCCCCCCCAAAAAGAAGTTCAGAATGTTGGGCAGGTGTTTTTAAATTTCTACTGGTGCGATTGCTTTTTGTGTGTGTGTGTTTGGAGTCTTCTTTTACCTGCTTTGAAACACCGGTTTAGAAAAAAGGAAATTCAGGCCTGTCCATGCATAGAAAGAATAAATAGGAAGAAATGAACCTCCAGGAGGGCCCCATCCATAAAGAGCAGCTGCAAGAGGATCAATAAGAGAAATGCAGGCCCTGGACCAGTGGCAAGACCTTCTGGAGCAGAAGGCAACAGTTGGAAACTATCTACTATGTACTTCTAAGTAGCAGCAAGCAATAAATTAGTAAAAAAGGCCTCGGTACAGATTCCTTTTAATTTCAGATGGGATTTATTCAGCTGGTTGGGCAGGTTGCTCCTATCGAGTCACCCCAGGATCTCTGGTTTAAGGTGAAATCAATCTCTTTCTCTGTATGAGGCTTGGGACTGCATTCGTATTGATTTATTCAACAGAGAGAGACAAAAATGGCAGAGAGGGAGAAAAAACTACTCCTTGCCACTAAATGAGCCTGGCACTTCCGTATGTAGAATACCAAGTGGGATGTGCATTAATCATTTCAGGGCCTGTCTGAGGTGTGCTCGGCATTTGCCTTCTATATTAAAAGGGAGGTTGAGTCCCAGGGAATGACAGACAGGCGAAGGGTCGTCCCAGGGAAGATGAAAACCTCTGAATCCATTAGCAGCTCTGGACTTTCTCCGGCTGCCTATCTCTGTCCGTTTCATTTTGCCTTGCCCTCTTCTTCGTCTTCCAGCTGCCTCCAGCCCAAGGCAAGGAAGAAGAAAAGGGCTCCCAGTGCTTTCTTTTTGACACATGGTGATGACCCGTTTTACCAAAAGGCAGGTTGAGTTACTCTATGCCTGGAGGCAATGTGAGAAGAGCCTCCGGGGTTGTTCCACCATCCCACCCCACGGCGAGCGTCACGTTTATTGTCTCGAGCCATCCATTGAAGATGATACAAGAGTTGTAGAATGTGAATGAGCTGGAGGGACGGTTTGGGGAGATGGCACAAAGGTGTGCGTTCTCCGCTCCGCTCCTAATGAAGTCTCACCATTTGTCAGGCTGGTGACAGGTTCTGCTGCTCCATGTGTTAATATGCCTTCCAATTAAGCCCATGTATGTTTGAAAAAAAAGGCCAGAAGAAAATGCTGGAGGATCTTCTTCAGATGAAGCGGCTGTAATGTTAAATTGATGAAGGGGTGAAATCAGGGGTGAAATTCAGCAGGTTCTGACAGGTTCTGGAGAACCGGTAGCAGAAATTTTGAGTAGTTCGGAGAACCAGCAAACACCACCTCTGGCTGGCCCCAGAGTCGGGTGGGAATGGAGATTTTGCAATATCCTTCCCCCAGGAGTGAGGAGGGAATGGAGATTTTGCAGTATCCTTCCCCTGCCACGCCCACCAAGCCACGCCCACAGAACCAATAGGGAAAAATTTTGAATTTCACCCCTGGGTGAAATGAGATATGAGACTAAAGGACTGGAGGAGGTAACGCATATCAAGAATTCATCTTTGGGTTAGGGTTAGGGTTAGGGTTAGATGGTGGCTTGGGCCAAAAATGTTGGGTATAACATTGAATTGGAAAAATGGCAAAAACTGTGGGGGAAAAATAGAAAACTAACCCTAGCCACAGCTTATAAAGAGAATCTATACAAGATGTTTTACAGGTGGCACCTACCTCCAGCAAAACTGGCCAAAATGTATAATAAGATATCACCGAACTGTTGGAAATGTAATCAAGCACCAGGCACGTACTACCACATGTGGTGGTCATGTAAAAAAAGCAAAAGAATTTTGGCGAGGCATTCAGAGGTGGTTGGAAGAAATGACCGGACAAAGGTTAGAATTCAAACCAGAGATTTTTCTATTAGGAATCATAACAGAAGGTTACAGTAAAGGGTCAATGTATCTAATATTACATATTATTACAGCAGCAAGAATGGTATATGCCCAAAAATGGAAATGTCAAAGTACACCTTCAGAGAGGGAGATAATAAAGAAAATATTTGTATGTGCGGAAATGGATAAATTGACGCTAGAAATTAAAAATAAAGGAGAATCAGAATATCACGATATATGGGATAGGTTTTACCAATGGTGGACAACAAGGGACGGAAGTTGGAACAAGAAATAACCAGGATTTGCATATATAGAGAGTGATGTAATATATGTAAGATATATATAAACAAAGTAAACATAAATTAATATCGAGTGGAATATATATATATATATACCGTATTTTTCGGAGTATAAGACACACCTTTGTTTTTGGGGAGGAAAATAAGAAAAAAAAATCTGCCTCTGCCTACCAGCATCCATCGGTATTCGTCTGGCTAGCTGGCTAGCGTGGCGTAGCTCAACTGTTCTGTAGTAAAGCTGCTTGCTGCTGTGAAAGCAAAAACAAAAGCAAAACTGAAACTCCTCTGCTTGTGTTTTGTATTTGGATCAGATTTCTTTTCAGGCAGGGAGGGGGGAGTAGAACTCCTTAGCATCAGAGCTTGTTAATATTAATATAAGAAATACTCATGCTGCAATGGTCATTTTGAAAAATCCTTTCTTAGTGAGCACCTAGAAGCCAAAAGGAACATACGTGGCAAATTTCAAGTTTGTAGGCTTTACGGTTCTGGAGATTTCGTGATTAATGCGTGAGTGGTTTTCGCTTTCATATATATAGATATTTCCCATTCTCTTATTATTCTCTAG
>QLTV01002829.1:568249-592294 GCA_003457575.1 Thermophis baileyi
TCCTTCCCCCAGGAGTGGGGAGGGAATGGGGATTTTGCAATATCCTTCCCTGGCCACGCCCACCAAGCCACACCACGCCCACCAAGCCATGCCCACAGAACCGGTAGTAAAAAAAATGGATTTCACCACTGAGTTAAACATGATGGTTTTACAAATTTGTACTTTCAGTCTTGCAAGATTCTGTTCCTGTAGACTTATGATAAAGTAGAATTAGGTCATTTTGTTGTGTTTCCTATCTGGTTTATCTTGGAAGGCTGACAGATTTTTACCTGTGAGGATGCTTTGAGCCACTCCCTCCTTAGCCATTGATTAAACCGAGAGTTAAAAGTTAAGAAGGACATCAACATTTAAGTAGCACCACGGACAGCTGCCTTGAGCTGTTTTAATGCAACTTGTCCACTTATAGGCTGTGAATCCAAGATAAGCAGGCCATATCTAGGCAGGACCTTGCTTGCTTGTAGCATTTGTTTATCTTCCTTCTAAGCCTGTAAAGGGAGAGTTATCTTACCTTTCAACGAGTTTTCTATGCATCTGGTTTAATTTAGACTCCAGGAGAGTAATAGGTTTTATTTTCCTCCTTGGGATGCTAATTTTCTGTGTTCCAGATGACAATACAGGAGCACATTAAATCCTACAACGATCCCACAGCTACCATATAAAGTTCCTGGGTTTGAACTGTGTTTGCATGAAAGAACTCATACTTGTCCTTCATAAAAAGAGAAATCAAGGCCATATAACTTCAATCGCAGTAGCCATAAACAACCTGTGAGATTATTTTCAGGGAAGAAATTTAAATATGTCGTGACTTGTTCTGTAGTTTACCCTCACAATGATGACACTGGCATGCAGAATCTACTGCAGCTGGCTCCTATACTGCTGACATCAGGTTCTGATCAGTTCCAAGTGGTTGCAATGGGTGCTATTTTGCATAGCCAAGCAAAACCTGGCCACGTTGAAGACTCACGGCTGTGCATATCCCAGATGTACCTGTGGGGAAAAAGAAAAAAAGGGGGGGGGGAGGGAGATAATCTAAAAATAATGCAATTCTGTTGGCTTTTTGCTCCATTTGTACCTTCTGTAAATATCTCAACCGAATCTCGGTCTTATTTTCATGACCGTATGAATTTCTGCTCAGTTTTTCCTTGCTATTTTTCAGTGAATTTTGTTAATTAACGAACTCAAAGGAAGGCGCCCTTTCATCACGATTGCATTTTGATGTGAATATTGATATAAAAAGGCAACATTAGTTGCATTTGCAATCAAATGGGAACTGAACGTTTATCTCCCTCCCTAGGCAACGCAATGCCCTCCATCTGGTTCGGACTTTGAACTACTCATTGTGGTAATTTGTAGTTTTGGAATCGTCCTAAATACAGATGGTCCTTGACTTACAACTGTTTAGTGACCGTTTGAAGTTACAATGGCATTGAAAAAAGTGACTTATGACTGTTTTTCACACTTTTGACTGTTGCAACATCCCCATGATCAAAATTCGGATGCTTGGTAACTGGTTTATATTTATGATGGTTGCAGTGTCCCAGGGTCATATGATCCTCTTTTATCTCTAACGTTTTTATTAGGTTATAAGGGATTATAAAATACAAAGTACAGAAGCAAATAAGAGGACAGTGTAGGGGAAGGGAAAAGGGGGGAAGAAAAGTGAGGAAGGCTAGGGACATGTGATAAAGCAAAAAAAATTGGACTATGATTCATATTTTAATACAGAAAATCCTGAAAATTGAGATAGATATGAAACCAGAATTTTTCCTCTTGGATCTAATGGAAAAAGAATTGGAGAAAAAGTTTGGAATTTTGTTATTATATATGTTGACAGCAGCAGGATTAGTGTATGCACAAAAATGGAAGGACACTTCGATTCCTACTATAGAAGAATGGTTGCAGAAGCCGATGGAGTTGGCTGAAATGGCAAAATTGACTACTCTGCTCAAAGAAAAGAACAGAAATACTTTTGTTTCCACATGGAAACCACTTCTGAACTTCATGCTTGATGTGGAAAATAATGAAGCGTAGATTTTTGGCTTCACAGATTGACTGATAGACTTTTATAGAAAGTCTACAGAAAGACTGGTTCATACTATTGTGGTAAAACAAAAAGTTGTGATTTGTTGTTAATGCCTTATTCTACTGCAACAGAGTCGGAAGTCAATACGATCGCCTTTTGAGACCTTCTGACGAGCAAAACCAATGGGAAAGCCAGATTCACTTCACAACCGTGTTCACTAACTTAACAACTGCAGTGATTCACTTAACAAACGTGGCAAGAAAGGTCATGAAATGGGGAAAAACTCACTTAACAACTGCCTCACTTAGCGACAGAAACGTTGGGCTCAATTGTGGCCATAAGTTGAGGACTACCTATATCTGCTGTGGCCAATTTGGCATGTAACTCTAAGGAACTTCTAACGAATGCAATACCGTAGACTGAACTATAAATTATAAACTGTGTAATAGAAATAGTTTCTCTCTTCATCCATTTGTTTTCTCTCTGACTGCTTCTTATCAGGCAGCAGATAAAGCTCTAATAATAAAATATGGAAATGTTTTATTATTAGAGCTTTACATGCCGCCGTTCCCTGCTCTTCCTCTCCTCTCCCCCCCTATCTCATTTTTCATGGATTGATTTGGCGTGGTGGGTTAATTGGAGATAATAATGCATGTGTCATGCTAAACTATCATTTAATGAATTGATTGGCATCTCAAAGATTTGGCTTGGTGCAAGCTGTGGTTTTGGTTCATGCGGATGAGGGGGGGGAATTAAAATCAATAAGTAATGAAATAACTCCATGTTTCTTGCAGACACACGTTGTGCTTCCAAATCCATTCCCCATTCTTCAGAGTGGCCTGCTTTGCTCCTTTCCCAAGGAAGAAAAGCAGCCGTCGGGGAATTTATCGATCCACATAAAAGAGAATTTATTTTGCTCCAGATCCCTATGCAAAGCAAATTGCTTTAGTTTTGCAATTTTTTTAGGCTGCTGTTTCTTTTAACTTGATAGCCGAGAAATAAAGCATGCTGTGCCATTTGAATCATAATAGCTACAAATCCATTCCTGTGAATGAAGGGATAGGGTGATTTAGCAGAGAGATACAAGATGCCTGTTCTGCTCTCCAACACATAGGATTGTTCAGCTGGAGGAAGAGGTAATCAAGAGAGAGCGTATACATTTGGCTTTGATGCCGTAGTGCTTATTCCATGCTGGAGTTTTTGGTGACCTTTTCCGATGTCTCATCTAAATTGTTTCCACTTCCTTGCCCAAGATATGTCTAGGTATTAGGAAAAGGAAGAAGGTGACATCACAATTAGATCTTGATTTTGAAAATATCACTAGATGAAGTCATGAATGGGGGAATGTTAAACTAAGGACAGCAAGTTTGATTATTCCATGCCTTGGGATGCAGAGGTCAAGTGCTCCTAATTCTCTCCCTCTCTCTCCCTCCCTCCCTCCCCCTCTCTCTCCCTCTCTCTCTTTCTCCCTCTCCCCCTCCCTCTCCCTCTTCCCCCCCTCTGTCTCTCTCACACACGACTATGTCAGATTTACTTTGGCCATGTCAAACATGCAAATTCATTGGAGAAGTCAATGATGGTAGGAATGGTTAGTGGATCAAGAAGGGGCAACACTGGCTTGATACCATCAAAGCTGATACAAAGATGAACATACAACAAATGAAAGAAGTTGTGCTTGACACGGTGGCATTGACAGCACTTGGCTATAACATTGCCAAGAGTCAGACACAACTGAACAGTTCTATCTATCTATCTATCTATCTATCTATCTATCTATCTATCTATCTATCATCTATCTCTTTGCCACCCATCTCTTGGTCCAAAGCGACTCTGAGCAAGGTAAAACACACAAACATTCAAATATTATAAATATAAAACATGAAAATAACAAAAATTAAAACAACCTACAAAACAAGGGTGTGGGTGGGGGGAGAGGTGGGAAGCCTTCTCTGTTAGTGTACCAACCACCTCCAGCCAGCAGCTTCCTCTTCAGGACCCCATGCCAGCTGGCACAGCCAACTTATAAGGCTTTTCCCAAAGGCTAAAAGAGAAGGGGCGGATCTCACCTCCTGTGGTAAGAAGTTCCAAAGGGTAGGAGCCATGGCAGGAAAAAAAGGCTCTTCTCCTGGATCCCACCAGCTGAAATTCCTTGGCCAATGGGATCACCAGTAGTCCCCTTCTGCCATCACAAGTGGGGTGGGCCAATCCTGTTGGGGAAAGACATGTGACTGATTCGGTGATCTTGTTTTCGAGAAAGCAACATGGGCGTTTCCAAGTAGTGAATGTGAGTGAAGTCCAAATGGAGGGAGGCCCCTTATTTGCAGATTTGGAAAACATTCCCTCACTTGGATTTTAATCCAGGATGAATTCTAACCCCATCAGAATGCAACTGTCAACTCGCAAAAGCATTTCTAGTCTGCTCTTGAGTTGTCATGGGCAGCAGGGGGGGGGCACATTCCACGCGTACCTTCTTCCAAGGGTGGATCTCAGATTACCAAAGCCGGCTTGTGAGGCGTGTCTTTTACAGTCCGCAAAAGTGCCTCGTTGGAGAATGTGATTTATGACACAGACTGAGAGGAGGGGGGAAACCGGGTCAAAGATGAGCTGTAAATCACGTGCGGCAGAGTTGACCTCACTCGAGTAGATGCTGACATGTTGCTCCTAATAAATAACTGGATTTCTTCTGAAACTTGGCTTGAGACTCATGAGTTAATTAGGGCATCTGTCGCAACCTTGACAGCAAACACCTTGTGTTCAGTTTTGACTTTTCACCTCCTTCACCCATAACCTTACTTAGTTACTGTAGTTCCCTTCCAGTGGTATCAGTGAGAGATGTAGACTAAATGTAAACAACATAACCCTCCCCCCTCATTTAATTTGGAATAAACTAATTGCCTACTTGGCGTTGAGAAAGGCAACACCTTCCAAAATCTGTTGTGAGGTGGGGCAAGCAGATTTATTCAGTATTGAGCTCATGGGGGTCAATTGCATAAGCTCTTTTTAGTCATCTGGCACATTACAAATAAATATTAACACGCTTCTGGCTTGCTGCAGAAGGTATGTTGTTTGCCCTCTTCAGAGAAGGTAAATGAATCAAAAGAGCCTTTTTATTATTAAAATCCAGTTCTGAACTTAAACAGGCCTATTTCAGTTGTGCAAGAATCTTGTAAGGTCAAGGCAAATGAAGTCAGTAATTTGAGGAACTCAGAATTGATGGGCTGAAAAACTCATAATCAAAATGGGCTCAATTTTTTTAATGAGTGGCTGTTATATCCAGGTGATATTTTTATACCACTGGTCTAATGCCTAGACAACTCTTCAGGATGCTGGCAACATTTTAAAATCATAACACCATAAAATATAATGTATTACAATTATATAGCACACGCACAAACAACTTTCATGTAAAAGACCAGGTAGAAATGGAATGGTCATAGTAACTAATGAGAGAAATCTTGTATGGATTGCAAATCTGTACTTCCAGAAAGCACGACAGCCTTCATTATTACTGCATGTGGTAAGAATGGTTTATTACTAACAGTACTCTATTTTTTCCCCGAGAGATATATTTATTGGGTGCAATTTAGGCATGTATATTAGTACACAGTGACCATTTTGTATCCCAAAAACTGGATGTGAAATGAAATTAACAGTTGGAACTGGGAGACAAGGAGATTGCATTTTCTACATTTCCTAGGATCAATGAATATTTTGCACAAGTTGTCTGGATTCTGTTACAAGGCTGAGATTGAGCTGAGAAGTTGTCCATCGCTCTTGAAACTAACTTTGCTTTAAAGTGCACTGCGCATACACAAAGCGTGTGCAAAGCATGCACAAAGCGTGCAACACTGAGCGAACTGGCAGCAAGGTAAAGTAGAACCCACCCCTGCAGAGGGAGAAGGCTAAGACATCAACTATCTCCAGTCTACAACAGAGTCTTTGCAGCAGTTCCAAGAAGGTTCCATCCACAACCCATTGCACTCTGATTCAGGTGACCCAGAGGGCAAAGATAAACCCCCAAGTGACCTCAAGAGCTCTCAGGGAGAGTGCTAATGACCAGATGACTGCAAAGAAATACAATCCTTCCATCCCCTCCCAATCCTGTCACAACTAATCCTTCCATCGCCCCCACCATCCTGCCAGAACCTATGAAGCTTCTTGGTTGAGAAGCAAAACAACTTCTTCTTCTTCTTCTTCTTCTTCTTCTTCTTCTTCTTCTTCTTCTTCTTCTTCTTCTTCTTCTTCTTCTTCTTCTTCTTCTTCTTCTTCTTCTTCTTCTTCTTCTTCTTCTTCTTCTTCTTCTTCTTCTTCTTCTTCTTCTTCTTCTTCTCCTCCTCCTCCTCCTCCTCCTCCTCCTCAGCACCAAGGATCTCTCAGTCCTCCCCTCCTCCTGCTCCTCCTCCTCCTCCTCCTACTCCCTCCTCCCTCCTTCTCCCTTCTCCTTCTGAAAAAAACCCAGTCCAGTTGCCTTTTGAAAAAGGCACATTTGAGGATAGGATAGGATAGGATAGGATAGAGTAGAATAGGAGAATAAAATAGAATAGGAGAATAGAATACTTTATTGTCACTTTGAATGTACACTAATCGGCATACATTAAAATGAAATTAGGTTGCATACAGCTCTCAAAGGGTCTCCACCTCTAATATAAACATAAACATAGACCACAGTGCAGTTTGTTTCTTAATCCCTGACTCTCCCACCCTGGACCAATCCCTGTCTCAGGTAAACAAATGCTTGGAGCTGGTCACATGGTCTTCTTTGGATTTGACCAATACTCATCTCCAAAACCCGATCACGTTGCTGCCAGTTGATTTGATCTGGGGAGCGTAGAAGCTGTCTTTCCTTGACAAGTCTATTCCTTCCACAGGTGTTCACTTTCCTTTTTATGCTGCGCCACTGGTCCATTATGCCAGCTAAATGTTGTGAAGGTGAAGAAGAGGCAATTGTCTGAAAAGCACAAGGCTTTAAATTACCTGGCAAAGATGTACAGATGCCACAAACGCCATCCATCTCTCTTCCCCCTTCCCCCCCCCTCCAGCCGTCAGAGTGCATTTTATTATAAATAACAATAAATGGGCCTCCAATTCCAAGGCTGTAATTGAATTCCTCTTTGTTTTGCTGACATTGGCAAAAAGCCCCATGAGTGAATTACAGCCCGTGTATATAATTTGGGTGACATGCAAAGGTAGTCCACTTGCTATAATTAAAGGGTTTGTTTGCGTGCAGCTTGCACGCAAAAGCTCATGTGGGACTGTCAGGAACAAAAACCTCCCCAAAAGGCAGTGACAGATCACTTTTCTCTCTGAAGATAAAATGCAAAAAGGGCCTCTTTAACCATCAAATGTAGAATATTTTTCCATCCAATTTTGGACTCTTCGTGGCTCTGTGGAATGTACTTCCAATATTCCACATATATGTCCATCTTTGTATAAGGAGCAAAGGTGGTGCAGATTATCTGCCATCACGTCATGACATCTGTCTGATTCAGATATTTATTGTTTTTTTTTTAAATTTAAATTTTTATTTTTGGATATACATCAATATTATATGAACAGTGAGGTATCGGTATCATTCATTTAAATACAAATAATAATAGTAATATTAATAATATTTGTTACATTAATCATACTTAGGTAATTGTGGTGTTATACATATTTGTATTAGAGTGTGTTCCTTCATTGTTTAGCTGTTCAGTGTTTTTGTGCACCATTCTAATAACAATCACAATATTATTTAAACGTACATAGTGATAGCATCTTTCAACAGCTAATCTTTACATCTAGCTATTACTTTTAGTATATTATATAAGAATATGTATAATAATATTCCCCCTTGATCTTGTTTCTATCTCTATTCTAGCTCTCAATAAAGCCAATCTTATATTAAACAGCATTCCCTTTCTAACCATCATCTCTTGTCCGCTTTAGTATTTCAATTCTTATTCGTTTTTTGACTTGCCTCCCAAACTCCTCCCTTGGGTCTTTGTCTCTGTCTACATCTTTCCTATTTAACCCAAATATTTCTTCCACCATCTCTACTATCTTTTGCTGCCGTACCTGCGGAGGATCTGCCCAAGCCCCTATTTTCTCTTAAAAAATATCTTTCTTTTTATCCAATCCCATTTTTTGATCTCTTAATATATTTTGTACCTTATTTGATTCATAAGTCTTTATTGTCTTCTCCTTCTTCTATGATTCAGATATTTATTGATGCCTCTGACTACTAATTATTCTACAGATAAATGGGCTTTTCCAACCAAAAGAGGCTTTCCATTCCATATCTTATTCTGTTCATTTTTTCATGTTTTCTTCTACGACTTTAATTTCTCCTTGAGATTGACATCTTGAAAATTCAAGATTAGAAGTCCCCCCCCATCGTTCCATCCCATTTTATGACTTTTTAAATCACAGAGAAGCTTCCCGTGTATTAGATGAGGAATCCAGCTGACATGTAAGGATATGGAGTCCTTTGTGCTCTCTGAGCTTGGTTGCTTTCTTGCAGATGTTTCATTACCCAAACTAGGCAACATCATCAATAGTAGAAAGGAGTGGGATTTGCTTTCTATTGATATATAAGTGGTTTACGCCAAGATTAATATTAGACCAACAATCAAACAATAAACAACAGCCTAATCAAGGAACCACCAAGAACTCTCCCATCAACACTGACAGGACGAGCCACAGGTATATAAACAGAGAGCAAACCCCACTTCCTTCTAGCACTGATGATGTTACTATCAAGATTCAAAGCACGCTTTTGCTGTTGCAACCATTATCGCTTCTCAGCTTGCCAACAAACTAGAGGGGAGGGGAGGGGGAGGTAGAATGTAGGCTCCAGACATCAAGAAGATGAGCGTGAGAGCCAAGGACACTCCAGCAGGTGTTTGCCAAAGCCAAAGACTTTTTCTCACAACAATATCGTGAAGCTCAATTGGACAATGTGACCTGCACTAATAGGGGGAGGTAGAATCCTATACTTTAATTATGTCAGTTTGCATGGGAATTAGTTAGATCTGGTTTTGACCTAATCAGTGCCGAAATGATGTACTCAATAAAGTTTTGCATTCAGAGATTGGATCGTCTCACTCCTGCTTGCTTGGTTGGATTCGTCAGTCAGAATGTTGACAGTTACCTTGTTGTGTAATGAAACATCTGCAATAGCAATAGCAATAGCACTTAGACTTATATACCGCTTTACAGTGCTTTACAGCCCTCTCTAAGCGGTTCACAGAGTCAGCATATTGCCCCCAACAATCTGGGTCCTCATGCAAAAAAGTCACCAAGCTCAGAGAGCACCAAGGACCCACAGTTCAAGCCTGGGCTACAAATATTCTCTATCTATAAGCGTATGATCTTTTTTTTAATACTTTTTACGACCCTGTAATCCATTGCTTTGGGGTGCAGTCAGGGTGACTGTATGGAACTGAGTCTTTACTGGCCGGATGCCCTTCCTGATGCCTACACGAAGTTCACAGCAGATATGTTCTCTTTGCGCCCAGATAGAGAAACATCTGTCGCTGCCTAGGATTAAACTCTCAACCTTCCAAGTGGGAGGCAAGCGTCTTCACCTCTAGGCCACCGTGCCGCTCATGTAAGTGTATGCTTACATGGAAGGAAATCAAGTGCTAATGAGCCTAGGTTCAGCCTAGATTTATATCCTTAAATTTTCAGCAGTAGCAGCTGCAAATATCTTAGGTTATCTGAGTTCCAAAAGGCCCAAAGGCTAAACAGTTTTTCCATCACTTCTGTTCATATTATGAGATATTTTGAGGTTTGTATGGAGAGAAACAAATACCTAATTCAGGAATGGCTTTCATTTTGTGGCTCTTCTTGTTTATTTTGATCGTCTGCCTTAAAGCTGTACATTTTGGCCACATCTTCGACATTTTACCATGTTTTCCTGGCATCAGATCAGAGCAAAGGTCCCCACGATAATGTCAGGTAAATCACATGGTACTGTATCTTGTGGGGGAATGCCATTTCAGACATGTAGGAGAGAATCACATGTTTAATCTTTCTCATACATACTGTATGCATATCAATTTATATGTGAAATATATGCCCAATCAGCTAGAAGGCTAGGTGAGATAATTTTTTCCCCCTAGAGTGCTAGGAATGCAAGGGGACTTAATATCCAAAACTGAATCCCTCATTTGTGTCTGGAAGTGCTGCACTGAATTCGGTGAGGTAGTAGGCTGATTTTTTTCTTCGAATTTTTCTCTGTCCTTTTGCCAAGTACATAACACTCTCCTAAGAACAGAACATTCATTTGGCATGATGCTGATCTTTTTTTATTAGGCTAAAAAACTCACTCTGCCTCTCCCTCTCTCTCCGTCCTATTTTGTGGCGTTTTCCTAGAGCAGCTTACTTTCAAGTGAAAGAGCACTTTTCAGTTCACACATCATTGCTAAGCCATAATAACATTAACTGAGGTTTAATTTACTGCAATGTGTGAACTGAGCTACTGCAGTGTTTAAGTGCTGGTTCACAGTGTAAGCTCGCACTGATGAGGTTACCTAGTTGGGTAATGAAACATCTGCAAGAAAACCACCAATCCCGGAGAGCACTGAGGACCTCACTGTTCAACCCTGAGCTACAAATATTCTCTGCTATCGGAATCATAACTCTGTCTGAATTGATTGCATGGGGTCCCACCTAGTTGATTTTTCACATCAAAAGAGAGGTGGTTTCTCTTCTTCTTCTTCTTCTTTTTTCCACTTTCTGGTAGCTCCGAAATGCCTCCCCTTGCCCCTCCGCCTCCTCGTTCTCCTCCCCCTCCCCCCCCCCTTCTCCTTCTCCTCCACTATGCAAGCCCCACTCCCTTTTAGCACTGATGATGTTGCCTAGTTGGGTAATGAAACGTCTGCAAGGAAACAACCAAGCTCAGAGAGCACCAAGGACTCCCCAGTTCAACCCTGAGCGACAAATGTTCTCTTCTATTGAAACCAAATCCAGCAGGCGAGGTTTGCACATCCCTGACCAGCTTAGCCCTACCCAAGCTTAGCATGTTGGTTTTTTTTTTGAATGCGTCTCCTGGATATTTACTTGTTTAAGCACACCATAGGAAGCAAAAATCAGCTATTAAAAATTTCCCTCTCTCACCCCAAACCAACTCTCTATTATTTTATGCATTCCTTATTTGGAAACTGCTGGAGCCTGGAAACCAATTTCCATCCTTATTTCAGAAGTGTTTGCAGCAGTTAGGCAGTTACGTATGTAGTAGTGCCCATAATACCCTGAAGTACAAGGGAGTAGCTTCAGCTGCACCTGGCTGTCATAGAGATGCTGGTATAAATCAGCGTAGCTACCACTCACATCCAAGGCAGACTGAAATGAATTGGTTTCCTTTCTGATAAAAAACATGCCATTAAAATAATCTGAAGGCAGGGAGAACACAGCAAGGATGAGATCTTAACCCATAAAAGGAAGAAGATGTCAGGTTCTGCAGCTCTGCCGTTTGCTGTGACTGATGATCGCACTCTCTGGAATACCTGCAGTTCTAATTCTGCTGCATCTTTTCTCCACTTTTGACACAGGCCTACCATAGACCTCTGATGGGCTCTTAATTCAGTTGGGAAGAGAAGCGGATCAGGGGTGGGTTCCAACTTACCTCGCTGCCGGTTTGCTCCCTCCCACGCCACGTGGGCGCACCTCGTGGGCGTGCGCAAGCAAATCCAAAAAAACAAAAACAAAAAAACAAAAACAAAAAAAAGCCGAAAAAAAGATGGCGACTGCATGCACAGGGCCGGAAGTCGGCTTCTGCGCATGCTCAGAAGGAAAAAAAAAAAAAATCAAAAAAAAAAATAAAAATAAAAAAAAATATCAAAAAAAGATGGCGGCCCCCATGGCACTGACCGATCCGGTTCGGTGATGTCATTGTGATGTCACCAGTGGGCCACTACCAGTTCGGGAGAACCGGTCCGAACTGGGAGGAACCCACCCCTGAAGCGGATGATAAGACGGTCCTTGAGGCACCCCTCGGCCAGAAGGGAATGCAACAGATTAACAGAGTTGGAAGGGACCTTGCAGGTCATCTAGTCCAACCCCCTGCCCAAGCAGAAGACCCTTACGTCTGCCTCTACCTAGGATCGAACTCACAACCTCCTGATTGTGAGGCAAGAGCTCCACCTCTAGGCCACTGAAGACTTTTTTTTATGCACACGACTAAGGACGATAAAATGTACACATGTGTTTTGTGTATTGATAAAATCTACACCCCTGTACAGTATCCGTCTATGAGCAAAATTAGAACTTGCCAGCTCACACCAGATTTAACAGCCTCTTAAATCAAGGTGATTGGGAAATGCTGGTTTAACAAGTTTTATCAGGAGCCCTGGTGGTGCAGTGGCTAGAATGCAGTATTGCAGGCAAATTGCCCATAGCCTGGAGTTTGATCCTCATCCTCATTTAATGGCCCCATAATCCCTTGCGGGGTGGAGTCTGGGCAACTGAATGGAGCTGAGTGTTTACTGGCCGGATGCCCTTCCTGTCACCAATGCGGAGTTTTGTTCAGCAGATATATTCTCATTATCTCAAATATCTGCCTCTACCTAGGATTGAACTCACAGCCTCCTGATTGTGAGGTGATAGCTCCACCTCTAGGTCACCGCGCCATAGCCTGGAGTTCGATCCTGACAGGACTCAAATTTGCCTCAGGCTTCCACTCTTCCAAGTTCAGTGAAATGAGGACTCAGATTGCTGGGGGCAAAATGCTGACTCTGTAAACCACTCAGAGAGTTCTATAAAGCATTATGCAGCGGTATATAAGTCTAACTGCTATTGCTATTATATCGTGATAGCAATCTCCCAGATGCTTGGACTTCATTGCCCAGCCTTTTCACCAATGACTGCGCTGACTTGGGCATTCTGGATGGTTCCTTACCTAGGAGCACCACTGGATCCAATCTGACCTGGGCGTAATTTGATGATCACCTTGCCAATCTTTTGAGTCCAGCCATGCCTTCGATTCCTGCCTCTGCTATTTTCTCTGAGTTGCTTTGGCATGCAACATTACCCATTCACTTATTGGAGACCGGAGGCTCCAGGATCACACGTCTTTGGCAAGCTTTGCTGGGAGTCGAGTGAATTCATCCAGGATTGTCCCTCGAAGCTCATATTAAAGCAGAGTGATGAATCATTCATCATCCGCCCATCGCAGCACGTAAGCACAGTATTGTTCTCCGTAGAGCCAATGCACCGGTTTAAGTAACTGTTGTGCTAGATCAGACTTCACTTGGGCTATTTTGGAAGCAGCAAGGCATTTCACTCAAGGAATCCTTCCCCAATTGCTTATCCCCATCTTTACAGAATTTGCAGTGTTCTGTATCATTCATGGTCGCTGTTGCTGCTGCTGTTATAATTACGGTGGCTGTTGTTTGCCATTATCACATTTTGCAACTAGCCGGTGCCATAATAGAAAAGATTAATTCCATCTATCAACCCTGGCGATCAGTGGGG
This sequence comes from Thermophis baileyi, assembly GCA_003457575.1. NCBI lineage: Eukaryota > Metazoa > Chordata > Lepidosauria > Squamata > Dipsadidae > Thermophis > Thermophis baileyi. The sequence goes on from QLTV01002829.1 coordinate 581,730, forward strand.
TGACAGATCTCACAGCCAGTCGCATCCCACAGGGTTGTTCGTTGCCAAGCTTGCTGCCATTTAAAAATTTTTTCATAAGGCCTGCCTGATCAGAGACGGAGAACCTGTGGCCTTTCAGATGTTCTTGAATTACCATTCCCAGCCTATCTCGCCACCAACCAATGCTGCCTAGGGTTATTGGCAGTTATTCTGCAATATCCGGAGGACGCTAGAATCATTATTATAATCATTAGAGCCGAGGTGGCGCAGTGGTTAGAGTGCAGTACTGCAGGCTACTTCAGCTGACTGCTAGCTACAGTTCAGCGGTTCAAATCTCACCGGCTCAAGGTTGACTCAGCCTTCCATCCTTCCGAGGTGGGTAAAATGAGGACCTAGATTGTTGGGGGCAATATGCTGACTCTGTGAACCGCTTAGAGAGGGCTGTAAAGCACTATGAAGCGGTATATAAGTCTAAGTGCTATTGCTATTGCTATTATTAAGAAATTTTCAGAAAGTGCTTGTGCTAACAGGTGGGGACATTGAAACTCTTTGGCTACTTTTACTATAGTTTTGGCATCAACAATGCTCTTGATTGATCGATTATATCTGAGATGAGCAAAACGGGGCATAATTCATCTTCCTGGCAGCCTCACGCCTGCAGCTGTTAGCTTTCCAACTCTGCTTTGGCATTGCGGGACAAAAGTTACGAAGTCGGTGTGGTTCCCCCTGCAGCTTCCCTATTTCTTACAAGTTGCATGGTGCATCCTGCCAAATGTTCTGCTGTGTCTGATCCTTCATCACAGCCCTCATGTACAACATGTAGACAGACTGGATTTCAGCACTCAGAGCTGTTAAGAGAGACTTACTGCACTGAATGGATTATTTGATTTGCTTTGGCAACCCGTACAACCGAGCATGTTATAAACCTTCTACGAAGTGATATGGCACATTCATGCTCTGTTGCCAACTTCACCAGGCAGAACTGACCTCTGACTAGCACATCTTCTTCCCCCAGACTAAGATGATTCGATGGTTGCTTTTCTACGCCCAATTTGGGTTCTGGAGTCTTATTGACAGATGTCCTTTCCTGTCAACTCACTGTTTATCTGTTCCTGGCATCTATCAATTAACATATTTCCTAGGAACACTCCTTGCGATTTCTCATATTCACCAGCTTGAACTGCTTACAGTAATCCTCAGCTTACGACCACAATTAGGTTGGGCGCTTCTGTTGCTACATGATGTGGCGATTAAGTGAATTGTCACATGACGACCTGATTTTAGGACCTTTTTAGCTGTGGTCGTTAAATGAACCACATGATGGTTAAGGGAATTTGGCTTCCTCCATTGACTTTGCTTGTCGGAAGCTGGCTGGCAAGTTTGCAAATCACATGACCCCAGGATGCTGCAAAGGCAATAGCATTTAGACTTATATACCGCTTCACAGTGCTTTACAGCTTTCTCTAAGTGGTTTACAGAGTCAGCAAATTGCCCCGAAACCATCTGGGTCCTCACTTTACCGACTTCGGAAGGATGGAAGGCTGAGTCAACCTTGAGCCAGTCAGGATTGAACTCCTAGCTGTGGGTAGAGTTAACCTGCAATACAGCATTCTAACCTCTGTGCCACCAGAGCTCCTAATGCAACATCCTAACAGCTACAGCAATAGCAATAGCAATAGCACTTAGACTTATATACCGCTTCACAGTGCTTTACAGCCCTCTCTAAGCAGTTTGTGGAGTCAGCCTCTTGGCCCCAACAATCTGGGTCCTCATTTTACCGACCTTGGAAGGATGGAAGGCTGAGTCAACCTTGAGCCAATGAGAATCAAACTGACTAACTGCAGGCAACTGGCAATCAGCAGAAGTAGCCTGCAGTACTACATTCTAACCATTGCGCCACCACGGCAACTTTCATAGATACATAAATGTATATATGCAGTCTCTTTTGTGGGCATCTTCCCTTTTTAATCATCTTTTTTGGTGACCTCACAATTCAACACCATCTCTCCTATCAGTCCCACTTATCCCTATGCAGTATAGAACAAGTTTTTATCTTCCTTCAAAACACTGTATATATATTTTATTCTGTAAGCATATGTCCGCTTGACTTTAGCTATTAACTTCTGGCTTTAGCTTACAGCTAGCAAACATCCTGTTGTTTTTCTGCAAAGTCTAAGGAAAACATGGAGGGAGGCATGTGATAGCCCCTTCTCCTTGTAGAATAGAATAGAATAGAATAGAATAGAATAGAATAGAATAGAATAGAATAGAATAGAATAGAATAGAATAGAATAGAATAGAATAGAATAGAATAGAATTTTTTATTGGCCAAGTGTGATTGGACACACAAGGAATTTGTCTTGGTGCATATGCTCTCAAAATTATGTCCAAAGAAAGAATCCGTGTTGATTCTTAACAAAACTAAGTTGAAGGCCTGTTCCCAAGTCCATCTCCTTTCTTCGATCAATAATATCCGTCTCTTTATCTAAACTCTGTTCAGCTTCTACCTCCCTGGCACCAGGTGGACAAGCAAGTGGACCTTTCAGACTTTTGCAGCAGTAGCAAAATGATAAGGTGAGGCCTCCTGAGAGAGAAGTCAGATGTGCTTCAGATGGTACCAGTCATGGATGATGATGGGTGGTTTAATTTGATAAATCTACCTTTTCACTGCCTGCTATCTTCCATCGCTCCGTTCCTTTTGTTTTGTTTTGTTTTGTTTTTTGTTTAAGGCTAGTAAGGTGAGGGAGGAAAACATGCAAGGATGGTATCTTATTGACTGCAGCTTTGTCAGTAATTAGTCAGTGAGACAGAAGCTATTCCTCTTATTTGTTCTTTGCTTCTGAATTTCAAGGTAAAGGAAAGAGCTCTCCCTTCCTCTGTTGCTCCACACATTAAAAAAAAAAAGCGCTTTATGGTGTTGCGCAGGGAATATAGGTTTAAATTTCTGACCACTTCTGGCATGTGGGTTTTACTCTGAAGTGCCCTCCAAACTTCAACCCTGGGGGGGGGGAGAACCTCCAGCATTTTGCCTTGTGGAATTATGCATCAGAGGTCATGTTAAGCAGAAATGTTGACAGCTGTACTATCTTGGTGAAATTCCACCCCAGTGTAAATCCATTGTGGCCAGGTTTTTGTTGTGGCTGCTTTTTATAATAGCTTTTCATTTTTTGAAATTCTCTTGGCCTTTTGAATAGCAATAGATTTTTTAAACAACAACAACAACAACAACAACAACAACAAATACAAATGAAGCAAGCTGCATTGCAGGGATTGGGATGTATCTCTGTGCAGACAGAAAAAAGCTATCTTCATTGTTACGAAATCAAGGAGAGAAGCAACCTAGAACTAAGGAGAAATTTCCTGACAGTGAGAACAATTAATCAGCAGCAATCATCTGCTGGCCTTCACCTGGTTGTGGGTGCTCCAACACTGGAGGTTTTCAAGAAGAGATTGGACAACCACTTGTCTGAAATGGTATAAGGTCTCCTGCTTGAGCAGGGGGTTGGACTAGAACAGTGGTTCTCAACCTTTCTAATGCTGGACTCTGTTAATTTTTCATTTTCCTGCAGGAGACTTCGCCCGGACACCGCCATTTGGGTTCTTTTACCCTCTGTGCATGCGCAAAGCATTCTGCGCATGTGCAGAGGGTAAAAGAACCCAAATGGCGGCATCCGGGCGGGTGGGCGAAGTCTCCCGCTTCTGTAGCTACCGGCTGTCCGGCGACCCGCAGGCATGGCCGAACCAGGAGCATTTCACCCCTGCAAGTGACGGTGGCACCAAGATGGCGGGCTAACGCGCACGGCGACCCCTGTGAAATGGTCGTTCGACCCCCAAAGGGGTCGCGACCCACAGGTTGAGAACCGCTGGACTAGAAGATCCCCAAGGTCCCTTCCAAATCTGTTATTCTGTTACATGTCGCCATGCAGGGAATTTTCCCTTATAACACTGATAGAAGTGCCCGCTTTCAAGAGTAAGGTCAATTCTACACCAAGTGGCAATGGCTCTGGATGTGGATGATGTAATCCAATAATTCCTGGAAATCTAAATATCCCTATCTTTATTGCTGGAATTTTGCTGAGCAGCATGGTGGCCTAGAGGTGGAGCTCTCGCCTCACAATCAGGAGGCTGTGAGTTCGATCCTAGGTAGCAGCAGATATTTCTCTCTCTGGGCTCAATGAGTAATTGTATGCTGTGAACCCCACATAGGTGTCAGGAAGGGCATCTGGCCAGTAAAATGCTCGAACTCCAGTTAGTCGCCCCAACTCCATCCTGATGCAAGGGATTACAGCAGTGGTTCTCGACCTTCCTAATGCTGCGACCCCCGCCCCGCCGCCGCGACCCCCGCCCCCCCCCCGCGCCCGCGCGCTTCCCCCCCCCACGAGGGGGGGGNTGAGGTGACAAAGGGGGCATGAAACCAAGATGGCGGGCTAGCGCACGTGGCCCTTCCATCGGCGCCTGCGCATTCGAGGGCCGCCTGTGCGTCGCACCATCCCCGGGTACTCGTATGTGGACGGATAGAGGAGCGGTATCTCGGTTCCTAAGACCATCGATGGTCTTAGGCGACCCCTGTGAAAGGGTCGTTCGACCCCCAAAGGGGTCATGACCCACAGGTTGAGAACCGCTGGATTACAGGGTCGTTAAAAGAAAAAAAGGGTAGAATGTTGCTGAACTTCTATCTATCTATCTATCTATCTATCTATCTATCTATCTATCTATCTATCATCTATATATTTTATTGGCCACACATCTTACCACAGGGTAAATCTGGGCAGGTTTACAATATTAAAAGGATAAAACTATACAAAACCTATGCACCACATAAATAAAATACTATAAAAACATAAATAATCAACCCTAACTAGAACATTTCCAGGCAGGCTAACCCCAGGAATGGGGAAAGGGGCTGGTAAATATATTCTAACCAGGGGTGGGCTTGAAAAATTTTAGCAAGGGATTCTCTGCCCAGTTGCTGGGTGGGCGTGGCCATAGTGGGCGTGGCCTAGTCGGCCTCCTGCACCACGGGGGGGGGGCATTTTTGCCCTCCCCGGGCTCCGGAGGCTTTCCTCGCACCTCCGAGAGGGCGAAAATGGCCTCCCCAGGCTCTGGAGGCCCTCTGAAGGCTGGAAACGGGTGCGTTTCCGACCTTCCCTAACTTCCGATAGGCCCGTTTTTCACCCTTCCCGAACCTCCCTGTACACCCTGCACTTACCTGCATCCAAAATGGGCAACGTGGGGACTCCTGGAAGGGGTGGGGTGGGCGGGGCCAGCCAGAAGTGGGATTTGGAGGTTCTCCGAACTGCACAAAATCTTAGCTAGAGGCTCTCCCGAACCCCTGCGAACCCCCAGCAGCCCACCCCTGCTTCTAACACAGTCTGGAGATGTACAAGGTCCCCTCTTTTCATACAATAGAAGGACTGGTAAGAATGCCATCTAGTACTTCAGTTGGCAGTCCTTGATTTTGTACGCAATCCTTTATACAAGTGCCATGCAAGTACAGTAGGTAACTAGCAAAACAAGGAGAACTTCTGAATCAGGCCTATTTTCTCTCTCATTATATCTAGGGTTTTGGTTTTTTTTGTTTTTAAGGATCAAGAACATTTGAAATTGTAGTGTATAATTGATGGTATTTTGTCTAATTCTTAGGTTACTCTTCAGTTGACCTAAACAATTTTGCCAGCTTTTAGTCAGCCCAGCTGGTACAGTTTATTTCACAATGTTGAAAGAGCAACTTCACAGGTTTCATCATAATTATGTGCATTTTCATGGCAGCCTTTCCCCAAGGATCGTTAGGTAGATTTTAACAGCTTCTTTCCATGGTTCAAAGGAATATAAAATTGCCAGTACACAAAGGGACACTGACTCACCGTTCAGTGACTTTTAGTCTTTCGCCATAAGCCTCCTGGGTTTGGATGCAAAAGCCAAGTTGCAGGATGGCTGATCCAGTGAAGCATCCTTCATTTCCATGTTCCTGGAAGTTAATTTATACCAGCAAATTCCACATCTTTGCAGGGGCTACCCAAGAACATGTTGTAATCTGCCCAGAAAACATGAACATTTTTTCAGCCACCAAAAAAGCCTAGGATGCATTAACAGAGGGACAGAATCAAGATCACATGAAGTTTTAGGACTGCTTTATCAAACCTTGGTAAGACCACATTTAGAATACCTCATCCAGTTTTGGTTGCCATGATATTAAAAAGATGTTGAGACTCTGGAAAGAGTGCAGAGAAGAGCAACAAAGATTATTAGAGGTGTCAGAGTTTATGCAGCATGATTTGTATTATGAGATAAACCCAGGAGCAAAAGCACAGCACACAGCACACAGAGCCTTAAGATTAGGGGTGGGTTCTAACTTACCTCGCTGCCAGTTCGCTTCCTCCCACGCCACGTGGTCGTGCCTTGTGCAGGCATGCACAGTGCAACCCCCCCCCAAAAGCCAAAAACAAGATGGCAACGCATGTGCAGTGCCGGAAACTTGGCTTCTGCACATGCACAGGAGAAAAAAAAACCAGAAAAAAATTCAAAAAAAAAATTCAAAAAAAAAAAAAAGAAGAAGAAGGTGACCGAACCAGATTCGTGACATCATCGTGACATCACCAGCAGGTTGCTACTGGTTCGGGCGAACCGGTACGAACTGGGAGGAACCCACCACTGCTTTAGATAATTAATAGTGGTTTATATACAGCTAAATATATACAAACTTATACGTGGTTAAATACCTTATCATACAGCTACTGATACACGGAGAAGAGCAAAGAGATACACGACGAGAGAGAACATGAGGAGAAGGGAAACACCCTCTAATGGCTTCCCTTATATAGGCAGCTTTTTTACCCAGCTTCTTAAAGTGGCAGTAACCCTGCTGCCTCATTCCCTTTGCATCAGCTTCTGGTTGCCTTCGCTTACAACCTCTCATCAGCTTACAGCTATTAAATCTACATACCCTGACAAGGGGGCTGGAGCTAAAACATACGAAGAACGGTTGCAGGAATTGGGTTATGTCTTATCTAGTGAAAAGAAGGACTAGGGGTGACATGATAGCAGTGTTCCAATATCTAAGGGGCTGCCCCACAGAAGAGGGGGTTAACCTATTCTCCAAAGCACCTGAAGGCAGGACAAGAAGCAATGGATGGAAACTAATCCAGGAGAGAAGCAACTTAGAACTAAGGTGACATTTCCCGACAGTGAGAACAATTAACCAGTGGAACAGCTTGCCTCCAGAAGTTTTGAGTGCTCCATCCCTGGAGGCTTTTAAGAAGAGATTGGACAAACATTTGTCCAGAATGGTGGGATTAGAAGATATTCAAGGTCTGCTACTCTATTATTCAGAGTTGCCTTGTGGCGAGATGGGCAGCAAACAAATTTAATAAATAAATAACAAATAATAAGAACACCTCTGCTAATAAAGATTCCAAACTTAGCTTTTCTATGATAGCTGAATGGTTGGGAAATGTACAGGAAAAAAGGCAGCTCAGGCTAAATACCAAATCCTGATAAAACCACCGTATATATGCTCAGGTAGCAGGCTTCCCACTCATAATTGCAACATGTTGCTCCAACTTTTACACATTCACACTTAAGTGTGTGTGTAGATTGGGAGGAAGCCGCAAGGAGGGTCTTGAAAATTTCTCCGCTTTAGAGAGTTGAAGTTAATAGGTGAGATGGTGAATGGGGCTTCAGTTGGAGGACTGGATACATTAGAAAACCAGGCAGGAGCAGACAATAGGCAGAGAGAAGCAATTTACTTCTGCACAAAGCAAGTCACTAGCAGAGACAGGAGCAGGGTGTTAAAGGCAGATGAGAACTGGCATTGCAAACAAGAAAAAGCAGCTGTGTCCCTTCCCTCCCATCACAAAAATAAAATCTCTTTGTCCCACTGTTGGGTGCATTGATCCTAGCCAAGGTCTTCCTTCACTGAGAAAGAGAGGTGGTGGGCTTACGATCACTTAATACCTAGGCATGACGTAGCACCGGCTGGTACATCTACCAGCTCAATCTACACTGTTTTTCAGATGCTTTTCAGCTCCGTTAACAACCAGACAAAATGGGCTTCTGCTGTTTCTGGGGAAATGTCTATGGAGATTGTCAGTCATCCAAGTCACGGTTGTCCCAAAGATGCTTTTCCAAAAGGCAATTGGGCTTTCTTACTTTTTTTCCCTTGAAAACGTTTCGCTTCTCATCCAAGAAGCTTCTTTTAGGCCTCAGAACTGAACTGAAGAATTTTCTGGGATGAGAAGCGAAATGTTTTCAAATTAAAAAAAACAAACAAACAAAAAAGGAAGTCCAGTTGTTGTTTTTTTGAAAAGCACCTTTGGGTTTCTGGGGAAAGTTGGAAAGTTTGGAAAATCGAAGCTCCAGGTGATCATCTTTCTAGTGCAAATTTTAGAGGGCATTCTCGATTATGTTTCTCGAGATAATCTCATTTTTATTCCAAACAAAGGGGAAGATTACATTCAAATCCCATCTGATGGCATTAGAAGACGGAAACTTTCTGGAGGTAGGTTGGGAGGTGCCTCATTCCCTTATTATATTCAAATACTTGATTATGGAAGATGCTCAGGGGTGGGTTCCTCCCGGTTCAGACAGGTTCTATAGAACTGGTAGTAACTTGGCGGCCTGGGTCGCTAGAACTGGCAGCGACCCAGGCCTGCCACGCCCTCGAACCGGTTCTTTTGGGGGTGCCATAGGTGCCGCCATTTTGTTTTTTTGCTTCTGCGCATGCAGAACCGGCAGCGAAGAAAACCAGAACCCACCCCTGAAGATGCTACTGCTGACTCCCCTCAATTACTTGGAAAATCTGGCATGTGGATCAGGCTCAGGAATAGAGGAAGAGAAAAGGAAGGAATGAGATCTTTTTCCACTTCTCACCCTGCCATCAAAGAGGCAGTAGCAACAGCAGGTTGTTTGTCAGAAGATGAATTCTTGACCAGTGAAATCAAAGAAGACAGTCATACTGTACTTTCCATTATTGCCTAATGCTGGGGTCTCCAACCTTGGCAACTTTAAGACTTGTGGACTTCAACTCCCAGAATTCTCCAGCCAGAATGGCTGTCTGGGAAATCCTGGGAATTGAAGTCCGCTGGTCTTAAAGATGCCCAGATTGGATACTTCTGACCTAATGGTTAAGCTGAGCATTCCAATTTGCCAAGACTTCCATTTTAAACCTGAGTATCTTGAATTGTGGTAACTTCTCTTGGCGATCCACAACGAAAACCCAAATGTGGACCATTAGCCTCCCATTGACTTTTCCCTCTCACCCACGACGGGTGCCCTGATTGAAGTCCAAAACCAAGAATAAATTAAATGCCACTCCAGTGAAGGGATGAGTCCTCAGGACTAGGCATTGCCAACTCATTGTTGTGGCAAACAGGATTGTGTGGCAAATTTTAAGTGCGCCCCCCCCCCCCCCCGCTTGGGAGAAATTTGTCCGAATAGTCTGAGGGAAACAAATTTCTTTGGGGCCGTCTGCTCTTGAGACAAGGCCAGATTGAGTCCAGGTCTCACCTGATGGAGTAATTCTTCTCTTTCAAACCTCTGAAGAGCACACAGCGGCCTACTCACTGGAATTTCCTTTGTACTTGACCATCCGTTGTATATTATGCTGGCCTTTGAACGTAATGGGTTTAAATAGATTCATGCAGAAAAGCCCAGCGAATGGAAATGCTCCAGCCCTGCATTTTAGAACTCATTTCTGCTCTCTGGTTTGCAATTCCATATTTGAGATGGTTGAATTCACTCTCTTTTGATACATTTTGATTTAGCAATGTTATTCTTATGGTGTCGCTATTCCTTGCTCTTCAAGGCGATGCCTTTCTCCACACCTTCCCTGCTGTGCATGTTTTATGTTTTGTTTCTAAACACAGCTAATGCCTCGAAATCTTGATACCTCTAGCCTGATATGTGTCGACTTAATTCCATATGTGGTTACCTAATTATGAGCAAAAAGCACTCAGCCACATGTTTGAATGCACCCTTTTATTTCAAAACAATCTGTGTCTTGATTCTCCATCTTCTAGACCAGACTATTGCTGTGCTTCTTGAAAAAGGAGTAACGAGACCCTGACTAAAACAGTAAGTCTAGTTTAAAAAAAAAACAACAACAACAACAACTTCAAATGGATTTGAGTTTCAAGCATCATTTTCATAGCATAGCTAGTTTTTATTTTGTTTGTTTTTCTTGCTGGCTGGATCAAGCAGAGCCATATACAAGCTGACCAATAGTTTGGCCAACGCAAATAGGATAATATTCATACTAGAATTTGCTAAGTTTGCATCTGTGGATCATTCCTGATTGGAAGGTTTACAGGCATTGAACAAAGTCCCTTCAACTGGTCCCAACCCCTTTGGGAGGCCATGGAGGATTTTTGTCTGACTCATTGCTACCAATTTCTTCTGTAAAATGGTACACAAGTAAATGTTTCTCTGTTTGGAAAGAAAATTGCCTTGGTAAAGATTTACTTACTGATGCTGCTCTGTTGGAGACAGAGAAAGGGGGCAGAAGTGGCAAGGAGGCTGTGTACAATACTGACAGAGAGAGAGAGAGAGAGAGAGAGAGAGAGAGAGAGAGAGAGAGAGAGAGAGAGAGA